>OY856188.1:89512909-90112909 GCA_963693315.1 Diogma glabrata | reverse complement strand
GTTTATATGATTTATATGAAAATTTCCCTGGTACTGGATGGTAGTACTTGTAACCATATGCTATTTATGCCGGATGGTAGTACTTGTAACCATATGCAACCATATGCGGTTATTGTTTTTTTGTTTTCTTGAAACCCTTTGTTGTAATAAGGATTGTGCATAACCCCCTTTCGAGCCTCTAATTTTCAAAAGTTTCCGGTTCGAAGTTTTAAACTCTTAATTCCTAGAACCGGTTATACGTCTCAGGTCCCATTTTTAATGTGTGCATTCGAAATTTGTTTTCTATTGAACCTCATTTAATGAAAAATTGATGCAATTCTATCAGTTTTTATGTTCCTATTGTGATATCCGTTACATTATAATTAAACGCCAATCCAAGAGTCTTTTAGTATCTCAAATATAAAGTTACCTGATTTTTCCTTTTTTTTCATATGAAATTGATTATGTTATTATGTTTGAATTCTGTGAGGATGATGATGTGAACTGGCACGCGAGGTACGCTCATTTTTATGTTCATTCTTTTAATAACGTAAAAATAACACTTTACTTATAACAGCAACAAATTTTTTCTTGTTCTTACTATGATTTTGCAAGAACACATTTTTACTTATGTTTTTTATTATTTCTGTTTTTTTTATACATAACTTTGTTTTTGCAATTTTTATTTTATTTCTTAGGTTTTGATGTACATTTATTTTTGCTTCTTTACTACATATCGTGTAAAGAAAAAGAGTTAATTTATTTTGACATTTAAAAACAAACGGGAAAAAATAGAAAAGAAAATTATGAGGAAAAATTGTTTATTAAAGAAAATTTGTATGTTTTTGTTATTAAATTGAAAACCTCCAGATGTTCGTTTCCATCGGGTTTTGTTATTTTGTTACAAAAAATGAGTTACAAAGCATAAGTAAATAAATGTAAATGTTGATTGTAAAAATATATAAGAAGATTGTGAGTTGAAGAATTGAATTTTTGACATGAAAGATGTGGTTTAGCCTTGCAACTCAAGAATGGGACTTGAACCTTTGTTTTAATTAAGTTTAATGAGCATTGCTTAAACTTGCACTGACTAACTTTGCCATTTTTAGATTTCTATGAAATGTGTATATTTTATTAAAGGGCCGTTGTAAGCCTTTTGTTGTTGGCTTTGAAATTGATATATTCAACCAACGCATTAGGCTGTTACAACTAAAAAACGTGTTTTTTTCTTTTTTCTTTTATTTGTTATGACACTTTCTAGTTTGAGTTATTATTTTAATACTTATAAGTTTTGCAAATGTTTTTTTTTAAGAATTTAAGGATGAGTATATTTCTTCTTATTTGTCTTTCAGAATTGTCATGCTACTTTTCAGAAGAAACAGACATAAACAATGTCATACTCCATATGAAAAAATATCAACTAGGCACCGGTTTTGGTGCCACTTTTTCAATCAAAGCTTTGTTAGAACACTGGATAGAGAAGAAACCAATAGTTAGATTTCGTGACATTCACTCTGGAGCTAGATGTAGGTAGGGTGGGTAACGTAAAATGACAACAAATGGGCCAGATCGTAGTATTATAGAAACCGTGCCGAAGATAAGTAGTATTAGTATTAGTATTAGTATTAGTATTAGTATTAGTATTAGTATTAGTATTAGTATTAGTATTAGTATTAGTATTAGTATTAGTATTAGTATTAGTATTAGTATTAGTATTAGTATTAGTATTAGTATTAGTATTAGTATTAGTATTAGTATTAGTATTAGTATTAGTATTAGTATTAGTATTAGTATTAGTATTAGTATTAGTATTAGTATTAGTATTAGTATTAGTATTAGTATTAGTAGTAGTATTAGTATTAGTATTAGTATCAGTATTAGTATTAGTATTAGTATTAGTATTAGTATTAGTATTAGTATTAGTATTAGTATTAGTATTAGTATTAGTATTAGTATTAGTATTAGTATTAGTATTAGTATTAGTATTAGTATTAGTATTAGTATTAGTATTAGTATTAGTATTAGTTTTTTTTTTTTTAATGCAAAGAAGCCACAATACTTAATACAAGTAGCAAGTATAAAATAAAATACTCACACGTGTAAAGAGAAAAAAAAATTCGTTTATAAACACAAAGGCACAAAGGCACTTAAAAAAAAAAAATACAAAAATCATGCAAAAAAAAAAAGCAATAGTCAAAATCAAAAAAGGGAAGTATTTTATTTAGCGTATGGCTCTTGCTGTTACACTTTAAAAATAAAAATAAAACTTAAAAATTGGTAGATTTTCCTGTGAAGTCCACATAAGACAAAACATGAATACACATTAAAATGAGCTTACAATCGATTTGATTGCGCGTCATTAGCTAAAAATTAAAAAGTAAAATATTAAAATTATAAAAAGATATCATGCAGAGAGCACTTGTCGAGTTATCAGTTATCATTGATTCGAATAAAGTAACTCTTTTAACTTATATTTACTATGATGGAAATCGAAGCTTTGAGCGTTTTTATTCGCGTTCTGTAGCATTCTTGTGATAGGCTCATTTCTAACATAATCTGTGCGATGGAAATCAATTCTGAATAAAGAAACACGCCTAGTTGCGCGATAATTAATATTAATGTTTATGGATTCTAAAATTGAGGAATTAACTGCACCAGCCAAAATTTGATGGACAAAAATAACGTCACCTATTTCACGACGTTTCTGCAGACTGTGCATACCAAGAAGACTAAGTCGAACCAGATGGCAAGTTGTATGGATCAGCCCAAGGAAGACCTCTAAGTGCAAAACGCACAAATCTGCGTTGGAGAGCTTCTATTCTATTGATATGTACGTGGTGATAAGGTGACCAGACTTGAGAAGCATATTCAAGCAGTGGTCTAACGATGGTTAAATAGAGAGCCCTGGTGACATAAGGGTCAGAAAATTCTTTGAACGATCGTTTAATGAAACCAAGTACTGAGTTGGCCCGACTAACAATGTGGTCGATATAGGATCTAAAATTAAGCTCACTATCACATAAAACGGCTAAGTCTCTAATTAAATGCACTCTTGATATTATTATATCGCCTGCGAGTAGGTAGTTTATATTTTTTTCTGGAAACTGTAATCGTCTGGCATTTAGAAACGTTTAATTCCAAGAAATTTTTGGTGCACCATGTAAAGAAATTATTTATATCGCTCTGTAGAATATTTGAGTCCAAGGTTGACGAAATATTACGGAAAATTTTCATATCATCAGCATATACTAAAATTTTAGAGTTTTTAATAACAAATGAAACATCATTAATAGCTAAAATGAAAATCAGTGGTCCTAAGTGACTACCTTGAGGTACCCCTGATTTAGCCATAAAAGGCTCAGAGAAGGCAGATCTGAAGTGGACAAGATAATGTCGGTCTTTTAGATATGAACTAAACCAATTTACAATATGAGTTGGGAAACCTAAAGCGCGAAGCTTAAATAATATTAATTCATGTGACAATTTGTCAAGAGCTTTACTAAAGTCAGTAGCAATAGTATATACTTTAAGACCTAATTCCATGGACTTCTTGGTGCTAGAGACAAATTCGGTGAGGTTAGTGGTTGTAGATTTCCCTCGAAGAAATCCGTGCTGATGCAATGAAAAAATCGGTTTACAACAAGAATAAAGATAATCAAAAATTACACTTTCAAATAATTTTGGAATAGACGATAGTTTGGCAATGGGCCAATAAATTACAATGACAGCTTTGCTACCCTTTTTATGAACAGGTACTATAAAAAAACTCTTCCACAAAGAAGGAAAAATGCCAGAAGAAATGGATCTTTGAAAAAGCAAGGTTAAAGGCTGTGCCAAACCATCAACGCATTTTTTTAAAACTATTGCAGCAGCCAAATTCTGTAATTGTGAAGCGGTGAAGTGATAAAAATTTCTTCGTTTCTTTTCATTAAAAAACTTATCACTTCACCGCTTCACAATTACAGAATTTGGCTGCAGGCAGCCCATCGGGACCTGAAGAAAAGTCGTCCCTTAAATTATTGATTTTATCTCGAACTTTAATTGCCATTAAAGAAGTTTGAGGAGAGTTGCTTAAATAACTGAAGTAGTCTTCATCAGGTTCAGAGGTATTTTCTTAAAATGCTAAACTGAAAAATATGCAAACAAATTGGAAATAATTTTGGGATCATTAGAGGAATTATTTAGATATGTTTAGATATGAGATATAAAATTTATTGATAATACAAGTAAAACTTTAACTTTTATTTTAGTTTTTTGTATCATTAATTCCAAACAATTAAATAAATTTTATTCAATATCGACACCTATGTGATTGTTTGGTATTTTGAAAATGAAAAGAGATTACAGTTATAACAACAAATAATAATAATGAGAATTGTGGCAACCAAAAAACAATCAAAAAAAGTAATAATTGGAAATTGTAATTCAATTTAATCATAGTAACCTTTGTCTTTTTAATATTCGAGAGAGGGACATGCGCAATAGTTTTAATTTATTGTGTTTTTTATAATCTGATCGAAAATGTGTTTTTTATTTTTCTTATAAAACAAAATCAAAATAATTTATTTCAAAGTTCAATATAATCAAATAAATTGTTATATCCTCCCGGCAACTATAAATATTAGTTTATTTTTTTAGAACCAAATGTATGCGTAATTAGGCTGAATAGAATAAAATAAACAGCTATTAGTTTTATACTGTTGCTTGAATGCTGCGGAACACAATAAAACAATTTATTTGATTGTATTGAACCGACAGAATAGGAAGGATAAAACGGTGTACTGAGTTAGTGTTTAATAAATTTTAGTACCTCGCAAATTTGTAAACTTTGGCTCGAAAAATAAAATATATCATTTAACACAAACCCAATAAAATACTAACATTGTGTTCCACAGCAATCGCACAACAGAATAAACTATCATCTTTGTATTTTTGTCTATTAAGACTAACAAAGCACTCAATTATGGTTGCAAACATTTTTTTTAATTACACACACATTTAATTTTAGCTTCATATTTGATACTTTCATTCGTATTAAAACTAGAACTAGATTATTTTTCTGAACTGTTTGTCCAATTATGCAAGTCTTGTTATTAAAATAAATAAAATGGGTGACGAAAAAGCACTAGCATTCTTTTCATGAATATGGAATGGAAGTTAATAATAAAATCGACTCCGAAGGAGTGAGATTAAAAACAAAAATTTACTCTTACGAGTACGAACGATATTAAAAAAATATAGTACATTTTGCTATTTTTTCGTGAGGGAAAATTGGTTCACGTAAACGTAAAATGTTTAGCGCTTGAATAAAAAAACGTTAAGCACTCAAAAAAGCACTCGCATAGAATAAAATTGTAACTGGTAATAGATATAAAAAAATTTCAAGACCACTAAACTTTTCTACGGATAACTAATGGTCCGCGAACCACCGGTTGAGAAACACTTCTCTAGGGTGAATAGGAACAATCTGAGAATACTGACAGATGTTCTAACAATTACTGCAGATTAAAAAAAACACATCAAGAATATTGGAGTAGGGTACAATAGAGCATTTTGGTCACAGTACAACATAGCACCATCTAATCTTACATGCGGTGTAACATGCAAAACCATATTAAAAAAAAATTTATCATAACAGAATGGAATATTGCAATTATGTAAAGAATTACCAGATATATGTTTTAAAGTGTTCATCCTACATGGATGGTGTTCTATAAAAGGACCAAGAGGTGAAAAGATATTCTAATGCTGAAAATTGAGATCTTGATTTGGTAAACGATTATCAGAAAATTAAATTACGGTTATTTCAATAGGTTTTAAGTTTTTCTTCTTATGCCCGGCTAGTTCAAAAGGGTGTTGAGTCTACCCCACAAATGTAACAAGTTTATGTGGTTAAATTGTTATTAACTTTTATTTTCTATTTTCAGGATGTAACTGAGAGCAGCGTTTAGAAAACAAACAAATAACAAACTTTTTATCGCATAAACAAGAAAAAAATAATAAATGGTTTTCTTAGTATTTCTACAAGAGATGTGTGGGTATTGGTCAATACAGGCTCTATTTGGTCCGATAGACACAATCAAGTGAAAAAACACAATCAGTCGTTAGAGATTAGACAAACCGAATTCTGAAATTTGTGATTTAAATTTTTTTCACTGTTACTTAAAATTATCTAAGAATAATTCTTGAATTATTTCACCTAAAACTACCGATACTATTCCCGTTTCAACAAACAATCATAATTTTAAGTTCTTAATTCATAAAACGAAATAATTATATAACAATTATATACAATCCACAGTTAACTCATCAAAGAATTAAATTAAATTACTTTTAAAACTATATATAAAATTCTTTGTCACTCAACTTCTTTGCAGAAGAAAAAAAAATTCAATTCAACCGATCAATTACAAGTCATCAAATAAATTTAATTAGAATTTACTTTGATGTTTGATTTAATTATTTATAAAATTAATTACAGAAATTAAATCGTGATAGTAGAGTTAATTAAATAGATAATTTAGGTCTTGGTCTTCAAGTACCAAGATACATTGTAATCGATTCATGACATGATACAATGATTTAAATAAAACTTCTTCTTTCGTTTATATGTATTTCTAACTTAACTCAACCCCTTGGATCACTATATATGTCAACTAGGGCCAAGGATTGACCATGACTATCACGGGATACGACGCAATGAATGCTTTCAAAAAAATCGGTTAAAATGGCAATTATACCGCTGTTGCGAGTGGTCTTGGTAAATTATTAGCAAAACGCCACAAAAAAAACTAAACCATATGTATATATAAAGGAAAAAGCAAAACAAGGACTTTTGAGTTTCCACCATCGCCAACAGGTTTCTGCTTCATTTCTTCAATTTTTTTTTGTTTTCTTTAAAATTTAACAAGACAATAATAACCACTATGGCAGACAATAAAGATAATGTCCAAGATATTAAATTATAGTTTCTCGATTCTCGAGAATATAATCATAATAATAAAAAAAACTGTAATTATACAAGAAAAAAAAAACTACATTTTAAAAAAAAGAAGATCAACGATCAACGGATAGAAAGAGAAACAACGAAAACAAAATTAAAATAATAAAAAAACATAAGATCATATAATTTAAAAAAAAAAACGAATAAACATAATTTATTCTTTTATAAAAACTAAGATTTTGTTGTTGTTCTTCAGTTACTGGTTTATAGTATAGGGTGTGTTAATGATGTGGATTATCTTAAAATATAGTAAAAAAACGCGGGAAATCATTATTATTGATTATAGTTTTTCTATTTTTATTTTTTAACGTTATATCCAAAGATTATTGATTTGTCTTGATGATCATTGATTTTTTCGAATAAAAATGTGACGATGATCGTTGAACGATATAAATTGATTAACAACTGGAGAACTATGATCGATATAAATTGATTAATGTTTCGTGATTTGTTTTTTGAAGCTTATTACTTGTAAGCTTATATGAGTCATTTTAGCAAAATAATCCCATCACACTTTGGTTCATCATAACTTCATCTGGTACATCATAAATTCATTCTGGAAATATATGTCTAAAAGACAAAGGCTGCGGGAAGAATCTCCAATGGTTATTAAAATACCAGATTATCAGAGAGGCTTTCCCGACTTGTAGGTAAGTGAAAAGAGTGGTATCGAAAATATGTTTAAATTGATTAGTTGTTTCGATCATTGATCTTTGTACAGGGAGGCAATCACTTACAGGTTTTGGAGTGGAAATAGTTAGATCCAGGCCTGAATACCTTGTTGTTATGCGTTGAATACCTTGTTGTTATGTTGTTGGATATACCAAAAATTACCAACCCGGCTCTCTCAACTGCAAGATAGATAAGCTATACAAGCCTGTCATAATCATTACACGTTGAGCAACCAATATCTCTGGCACCGTCGTATAAAAAATTTAGTATATATTTTGGTTATGCATGAAAGCCCAGTTGTTGATAATGCAGCGCTCTTCACGGCAATATTGGGAGTTTTATATTTAAAAGGTTTCTCAGTAGACCTCTGACAATTCAAACTAAGCGATTCCGTTGTGAAGTTAGAGGTTATTGTTGTATCGGTGCGATATGAACATATTAATATGAAAATTGACCTGAAATTAGTAAAAAAAAGAAGGAAGTCATATTCCAGTATATAAGAAGAAAATTTCGAGCAGCTGGACTTGATTCTAACCTACAAAAAGTTTTTCATCAAAAAGAGAATTATGAGCTTACAGTTCTAGTCTTCTAGATGTCAATTACATTAACGAACGTAGATTATATTTTTGTGAATAATTTTGAGATTAATAAATAAAGTTTTAATTTGCAAATAAACAAAGATTGGGGTCAATAATTAATATATTTCTTTTATATCTTGGGTTTTTCTTAACTAATTCGTAACATTGGTGTCAGAAGTAAGATTTGCTGGATACCACTAAGAAGATCAAGAAGCAGTCGGAAGCGCCAGAGAAATTGAAAAATGATTTGGGTCAAACTATAGAAAAGAAGTTCCGCAAACAACTTGAACTCATGAAGTAAATTATCAAAGGAAAACACAGGCGCGGAGTGAAGACTATGGTAGACGATCAATAGCGAAAACAGGAACAACGTTTAAATAAGACGTTGGTAGAAGAATCAACTACTCGAAAGCACCAAGATAGCACTATAAAGAATCACGTAAGGAGAAAAATAAAAAGAGTCACATAAACTAGTTGGTTTAGCGAATCAGAAATCCAAACCGATGCAACTCTTCTGGTGAAACTGTTAATTTATCATACCTAAACTTAATGTGTCTCCCACAAATAGCTTGTTTTTGATACACAAGAGATAGGAAATTAAAGCCAAACCATATCCATTCGAAGAAAAGATAAGTTGGAATGACTATCACACATAGTTTGAGATGACTGCAGTTACTAATGAATCGGATGATCTTCAAATACCACATAGTGGCCGGACCCTATTCCAAAATTGATTGAGTTCCAAAAAGCCCGAATGTCTACATGACCACACCGTCAAATTGTACGAATTACTGAGGTTGTGAATAAGGTTGAAACAAGCACAGGTATATTCTAATCAGTCAGACTAGAAGGGCTGAGTTTGTCTGCAACACAAATTCACACGCCTCAAAAGCTTTCGTCAAATCACAACGAACCAAAAATGCAATTTTATCCTCGATACTGATCTACTGCCATACATTTAAGCAGAGAAATATGTTAATAAATACGACCAATTCATTGGTTGTAGCTGACTTGCAGTGCTGAGGTCTTCTAGTGTTCAATTTTCAACTCAAACATTGTTTTAGATTTGTTTTAGAAGAATTGACGCTCCAGTAATATAAAAACCAAAGTTTCAATTTCGAAAAAAAACGATGTAAATTTAAATCACTATTATTCCCGAAAAAGGATTATTCGAATCTTCACATGGTAGGGTATTGTTGAACAGATGAAGGTTACAAAACACAAAGCAATCCACCCCTGTTACCCCTGTGTAGCAAATCTCACGTGAGAGTAGATAATGTTGTTGATAGTTCAGTCTTTCTCAGTCCAATAATGAGCAGCGTTTCGACGAACTGAGTCGGAAAACACAGAGTGAACATAAGATTGATGGAGGTGACGCAAAGTCGATCAAACAAGCTCACGGTTGACAGCCACTAGCAAAATTCGAGAAAGTTCAAGAAATTAAAACAACTGTAAATCTGAACAATCGCTTTTAATTGAAATAACTAGGAATGGAAACCTGTTTTGTGCCAAAGACTCTCTGTCTTGCCTTCAATAACCAAAATTTTATAGTCAAATTTTTCATGGTCGAAATGACCGTTTAATTCTCATACAAGCTCCTATAACGTTGTATTCATTATGGAAAGTACGAGCTTAAGTTTATTTCGTACGTTGATTCCAGATTTTAAGAGTTAGACCAACTTTGTTGTGTGGGGCTATAGACTGATAGGCAGCTCTACTCTAAAGTTCAGAGATCAACTTTTTTGCCTATAAGTGTTGCTCTGAATTGTATATGCCAATTTGTAGGGTTCTTGCCATCCACAGTACTTCTAACCTCACCTACCATACCCCTACCCAACACACTTTAGGTACATAAAATCCCTTTAAAAAATTTATTAAATCAACGTCCTAATAAAATCAACTTTAAATCGTTTTCAATCATAATTTTTTTTTGTCGTTTTTTTTAATTTTTTTTTATACACACAACTTCTTTTCAACATTTTCTTCTTATTCCACAAACCGTATATTTTATGTCTTGTAATATTTTTTTTTTCTTTAATTCTTTCTTTTTAATTTTCAAGAAACGAACCAAGGCAATGACCTGTTTTTTGTGTTTTGTTATTGTTTTTTCTCTTTCTAACTACATCCAAGGCTATAGATTTGTTGTTATTGTTGTTATTTGTGTTTAAGTTTTATTTTAAAATTTAAAGTTGTCTTATTTATTCCTTGTATTATTATTATATTTATATTTATTATATTTTACAATAAGAATTAAAAAAAAGTCAGATAAAATGATAGAAATATTTATGATCGTCGTATTGTATACAGTAAAGTACAATAAAATGACAACTAATCAGTTGACAGTGGTGTTATATATATGAACCGATCGAACACTTGTTTGAGTTATTATTTTGTTCTGTTGCTGCATTTATGTTTCATGATAATATTTTTGATTGGATTTGAATAAAGAAAATAATTTTATTGATAATAAGAGACGCTGAATAAATTAAAAAATTTTAAGTTTTATTTAAATTAATTGAGAATGTGTTAGAAATGACAGATTTAGTGTAAAATTTATAAATTAAGTAATAATGACGATAAGGGAACTCTATTAATTGATTTGTGGACTGGTTTAAATATTAGTTATTTTATCTTCTGTCTAGAGAGTTTTAAAATGGACAAACCAAACCAAATTGAGATGTTTTAATTATGTTGTAGATTGATTTAATTTTACCTTAGATTAGACTGCCAAATTTGGAATAGTTGAGAATGCCACAGGCTGCTCATGATATTATATATGATGGCATCAAGACAGTCCTTAGTCGGTCAGTTATGTCATATGTGACACTTTTTTCTATTCACCTTAATGAGTTTGGTGGTTTCGGTAGTTAAACCGTGAAACCCGGCCAAATCCCATAATGTAAACAGCCTTTTTTGAGTCGTAGAGTGTAACCATAAAAACAGTTTTGTTAGATTCTTCCCGAATCACCTTATATCACCACTCGTACTCGTTTACTGCAAACTACAATAGAGATAATCTGATCGATGGGGAATTTACGGGATAGAAAATGAATATTATTATCACATTTCAAAATGACCGGCTCAATATCACCAAAACTTTAGTTCGCAATGGTAGTGAGATAATTTACTTGCTGGTAGCACGATTCGATTTTCTGGAAAATGGCTTGATTTGAAAATGCCATATAAGTTTAGATGGGAATAGAGAGATTTATCAACCGTTTGCACTCAGCTGCATCATGCATGTCTGTCGGGAACCCGATAAACTTTCCATGACCCAGTCTAGTGTCAAGCATATCTTAACGAATACGTTACACAATGGTGGAAACAAATCTTAACAACTGCCAAAACAAACGGGCAGTATGAGGAACAATGTAACGAAGACATCCACAACCTATACTTAGTCAATCATTCTTGTAAATGTGGTTTACACTTGTGGAAGCATCGGCTACTCAATGCCACTGTTGAGTCAGGTGTCTCAAAAAAACCAGCCGCAATAGTCTTATGAAATCCAAAGAAAATGCATTTTTCCCCGTATAATTAAAACAATAAAAATGTGTCATCTTGATTTTGTAATTTTTAATTTAAAATCAATTCTTGTGCGATTTTCAATGTGAATATATAGTAATCTTTTACAATAAAGAATTAATATCATTTTGTTATAATATAAATTATTTTGTGATTAATAAATTGTATACATTGTTATAAGTGAAGATATTGGGTGTTTTAATTTGGAGATTCCTACGGTGAAATTTGAAGTGCAAAAAGCAACAATCTTCATCAAAGTTTTCAACCACCGTTCATCTATTTCCCACCCACCAAGCTGAAACCACGAGATATCTCGAGTTCATTATTAACTGCACGTTACACAGTTCATGCTGACAATGCAACGCTGATCTGGATGATCTGGAGGAATATTACAGCATTGACACCCATTTACTGAATGCAAGTTTTATGTTTCAGATTGTTTATGAGTACCCCAGGAATTTGATAAATTTGGGATTGATTTCTATGGATTTACAAATAACTTTGTCGATACCATAAAGGAAGCTATCCACAATCCCAACAACAAGAATAAGCTGGATTTTGGTATTATGTCTTTCATCGTAATTACTACCGGAAAGTGACGCTAGTTAAAATATTGACCTATGTTCTTGGAAATCTCGAGTGAAACGGAGTTTCAAACCACTCATTATATAAGCTTCCCCATCCGAACAACTTATTACCGATTTCAATTGTATACTACTTTTGGGAATTTTAATCCTCAGCCCGGCTTGAGACTTTCTCAGGGTGTGAGGTACCCCACGGTTTGTGACGAAAAACCTTTCGGACACATTACTTTGTGCCAAAAATTTCATCTACCACATCCATCCTAAAGACCCAAAATCGAGTTGGTAGGGCTCGTTTTGGTATTGTGTATTTATTTATGTATTTCCTTGAAAGTTACTTTGTATTTTAGAGTAAATTCATTTAGTTTGTTGTTTTATTAATTAAAAATTTGAACAATTAATAAGTATATATACTAAAAGAAAAATTAAATTAAAATAAATAAATACATGTGGTTCATAAAAATATTACGACAAATAATAAACTGACATCAAACGTCACAAAAACTTTTGCATCAAAAATAGACAGGCAACTGTTATATATGAATAGAAAAACCGTAGCACCAAAAATAAACAGGTGATTGTTGAATATCAAATATAACTCAAATATTGTTGCACCAACAGGTGATTGTTGAATAATCACATATATACAAAAATTGTTGCACGATTGTTGATTTTTGTATTTATTATTCAATAATTGCCAGTTTAGTTTTGTGCAAAACAATTTATATAACTATCCGACAACCACCTCATGGTGCAACAATAGTTGAATTACACAAGATATCCAACAATCACCTTTTAATTTTTGGTTCTAAGATTGTATTATTATTTAAAAGTCAGTCAGTTTTGTGTTTGCGTATGGTAATTCAACAATCACCTAGTTTTGGTGCAACAGTAACTGATTCATATGCAATTATTTCATCACCCTTTTTTTTAGAAGAGCTGGTGATTGTTGAATATCATATGCAACTCAAATATTGTTACATCAACAGGTGATTGTTGCACCAAAATTAATTAGGTAATTGTTGAATAATAAATACAAAAATCACTGCACCAAAATTAAATAAGTCATTTTGGAATAATTACATAAATACAAACATTGTTACACCAAAAATATACTGGTGATTGTTAAATATTGCAAAAGAAACATCACAATTATGCGAATAGCAAAAAAAATTAATCACTATTAATACTGGGTTTACTAGTGGAATGATTATATTAAGAACTGCTGTTATTACTAATGACACTGTTATTATTGATGTCATCGTTATTACTAATACCTCTAATATTTTTTGTGATAGCACCAAACGGTAGATTTGGTCTGTTTTGTTTTTGAAACAATCAACTTGAAATCATTATTTATAACAATAACAATCAATAAAAACTAACTATCATTATTTAAATTATCAGGTTTAACATAATTATTAGTATTTACTCTTAATGGTGACATTGTTGTTAAGTGTTGTTATCGTTAACCGCTCAGATTTATTAATGTATATTTAAACAATTAAATAAATTTGTTCAACACAAGTTATCAATTATTCTATAAATTTAAGTAATTTTCTACTGTTTTGTTAGTTCAATTAAGCTAAAAAAATTTTCCCAAATGAATATTGTATTCCTTAACACTTGTAAGAGTTTTTAAAAATAATAATCCATTTTTAAAATGAATCCTTTAGGCGTTTGAATTCACAAACTGAATCAAACATTTTTATGTTTAAATTCGTAAAATTTAAGGAAAGCAAAAACGAAAATAAGATAAAAGACCCAAATCAATTGGAAAGTATTTTACTTTAGCGCAGATGTTGGTAATTATTTTAGAGCTAACTGCTTCGTAACAATGTTTATGCTAGCCCGTGAATATGGAAATGAATAAATGTGATCGCCTTAAACCTATGTTTTGGATGCATAAATCTGTCAAAAGGGACCTTTATGAGTTGAAATCAAGCCGTATTCTTGCTAGCTGGAATCTTCCTGTAGGTAATGTCACAAATACTAACACTGTTAGTAATATAGTGTTATGTGCTGCATAAAGTGTGTCTGAATGCTTGTTTTAGACAAGAATGGTATTAAAACTAGGTTGACTTGGATTGGTGACTTCACATCGGTCAACAGAAAACGTATAAAATTTGTAGAATTTACAAAAATGTGACTTCGTTATAGATTTTGTATTTAAAGATTCATACAATAAGGTATGATGATGGCAATGATGACAAATGAGACAAGCTCTCTTGTTGTAGTACTGACCAGAAGTGACCCAACTCATTTACTTTGAGAGCTTTATCTCGCTCTTCTATTGTCATGTATTTAAAGATTTACAAATAAAATGCGAACTTTTACAAAGACACATGTTGTTGTCAGTCAGTAACAGTTGTTCTTTTGGTAGTGACCTCACACATTTCAAGTGCATCGCATATTCTATTTAAAAACGCAATAAATTCAACGAAAGTTATAAATATTTGTCGGCAACGCGTTTTGTCCATAGCTGCTTGGATTGACTATCTATATTATCAAAATTATGTAAATTAAAGGGCGCCGCATATTGGTTTTCAGAGAAAAACTAGACTTCTCCTTTACGCACCACTAACGCCACCGAGGCGATGAGTATTTCGACGTTGAAATTTCATCATCACTTATTTACTTACTTATGTTATTTTTCTACTGTCATTAGACTCCTTATTATCTAGATTTTTTGTACATTGTATGGAAATTTGTGCATTAAATTTCTAGACATTACTGTTGTGTGAGTTCATATAATGATGGTATTCCGAATATCGATACCGAAGGTAGAGTTCGATTCCTACTGATGGCAGTGATTTTGACAAACATTTGTCTGTAAAGTTTATAGTAGCATAAAGTTCTGCCCCGTAAATTAAAGCTCAATTTTAAAAATGAAACTCCTTTTCAAATACCAAAAAAAAAGGATTTAATTAACTGACACTCAAACCTTTACTGACCAAAAGGCAATAACGACAAAGGACAATAAACATATCCTACCAGAGATCATTTCTATACATTTTAACCGTCTTTCCTGTTCTATGGACTCTTGCGACAGTGTTACATGGAAATTGAGTTGTTGTTACAATGACTGCTTCCAAACAACTACGTCGTTTTCCTTCCATCCTATTCTGATTAACTTAACTAACATAATAATAGTAATGCAAAACCAGAAATAATTACAACAACAACCAAATCAACTTTGATTTGCGTATTTCATATAAAGTTTATTATTTTTTTCTTACATTTATTAAACTTTTAACAGATTTAAAACTTATAGCTGCATTAACTGCATCCTAGTTGAAGGGCAACTACTTTCTAATAAAAATAAAATAAATTTGTACAATAAAATTAAACAGCGCAAAAAAAACGCAACGAATTGAATTCAATTTATATTAATAAATTTATTTTATTTTTTGTATTACAAATATATGATCTTGCTACTGTAAAGTGTTCTAAAACAACTGGCTTGCTTTTCTTATCTTATTACAAATTATGATTATTATTAGCACAACTTTAGTTATTACATAATCAAACTCGTAGTTGATTGAAGCAAGTGGTTTTGTTTATTATTATTATTATTATTATAAAAACAGAATCGTAGTTTTATAGTTATTAAGTTTTTAATTTATGTAGTTATATGTTTCTTTTTATGAAACTTGTTGTCTTAGACATGCTGGTGGTATATTTTATGATAGTGATATTTGCAATGAAAATGGAAGCTATATTAACAAAGAGTAATTTATTTTATCTTCCTAACTGTAATTCATCATATCACACCACAACTAATTCCCTATACAACAAGCATACATATAGAATTGACAGTTAAATTTATATTTCTAATTCTAATTATTAAATTTCTTCTAAATTTATCTTCACACAAATCAATTTTCAAAACAAAATCCATTTAAAATCAATTCTAATTTCTAAAATTTTTGTTTTCTGTCTAATCGAAATTTTCACGTTTTGTTCGATTCATTTTTAAACCATGAAAAACTAATTCATCAAAATTAATCTTTTTAAATAAACAATTAAATACAAATTATTTTAAAGAAAAACTAATAAATAAATAAGATGAGATATTAGAAACAAAAAATTAGTCAAAAATTCTAGCACTCAATCCATCATTCTTGGTTTTCTTGTTTTTTTGTTATGTATTTTGTAATTTTGTCGTATTGTTTGCATGGCTCTGGAGGTCTTTGCCTAATAAAATAAGATTTTATTTTTTGTAGAAAAGATGATGAAGCTCAACTTATACAATGCAGTTCACTAACAACATAAGGTAGTTCTTTTAGCAATATATTTTTAGTGTTCCAGTTTTTATAGCGAACACTATTGGTGAGAGTACAACGTGTTTTTCACATTATTTCGATTATCTCGTGAACCATTAATCCGATGAACTTCAAATTTGAGGTGCTTATAAAACTAACCTATCCACACAAGATAATGGGTTAAAAAATAAATAAAATTGTGTTCGTTTGTTTTAAAGAGATCGTACCTCTAGGTAAAGCCTTTGAGAACATACATTTTTTTATCGAAACGAGTAGGATACCATATGAAAGGGCTTCATTTCAGCATTATTTAAAAATGTATTTTGGAATTTTACACCTCACCATTTTTTGTATAATTTTAAAAAATGACTTTTTCTCGATGTTTTATTGCCCCGATTAACTCCGACCCTACTTCATCGAAAATCTTGAAATATATTTGAAATTATAGAAAAATGAGTAGGTTTTTAATTAAAAATATAGAAAAGTGGCAGATACTCATAACTATATTTATTAAAGGGGTGGGAATGTTAAGGGGTAAAAACATCATTTAAAACCAGGTCATGTGGGGTATCATTTGAAAGAGCACTTGATTTTAGAAATACTACCATTTTTTTAGAATTTTACAATGCATAGTTTTTGAATTATTTTCAATAAAGTGACACAAAAAGTTGTTCCCCCCTCTTGCATTTCAAGCGTAATTAAAAGAAAAATTTGAAAAAATTCACAGAGACAGGAAGTTTGATAAACTCTGAACGAAAAATATAGCGAACTCTCAAATAATTATATTTTTGTGCTTTTAAGGAATTGGGGAGGTGAAGGGTGAATATAAAAACTTGTTTGACCCAAGCGAGTGGGGTGTAATTTGAAAGAACACCGAATTTCAGAAACATTGTAATTTTTTTTAGAATTTTGCGGTGCACAGTTTTTAAGTTATTCTAAAAAATGTGCAAATTCCAGACCGTCCCCCCTTACGTTTCGATACTTTTAGACAGAAAAAATTGAAAAAATTCACAGAGACAGTAATTTCGCAATATTTTGAACGAAAATTATAGCAAACTCTCAAATAATTGTATTTCTGTGGGTTTAGGGGATGGGTATAAGGAGGGTGAAAAAAACTTTTTTTGACCCAAGCTAGTGGGGTATCATTTGAAAGAACACCTAATTTAAGAAATAACGCATTTTTTTTAAAATTTCACAGTTTCCGAGTTATTGTCAAAAAAGTAAAACTTTCAAACCGTGCTCCCCCTACGTTTCGACACTGATTGACAGAAAAATGTGAAAAAATGCATATAGACAGGAAGTTTGGTAAACTTTAAACGACAATTATAGCGAGGTTTCAAATAATTATATTTCTGTGTGTTTAGGGGATGGGTGTAGGAAGGGTAAAAAATTACTTTTTTGGACCCAAGCGAGTGGGTGTCATTTGAAAGAGCACTTAATTTAAGAAACATTGCAATATTTTTTAGAATTTTGCGATGCATAGTTTTTTGGTTGTAGATAAAAAAGTGATATTTTAAGTTTATGTATACCACCCTATATTTCGACGCTAATTTGACACAAATGTTCTCAATTTAAACCATTAAAATTCTGGTTAAATCTTTCTTTAGTTAACATAAACAGCTATGGATAAGATTAAACCTCAAGTAAGATTTTTGATCAATGTAGATGTGATTGACATTACTATTGACGTCTACTATTAAACATTTATTCTGTTATGCGTCCATAGTCTGGCGATATAAAGACTTTACAACATAACTTTTTATTATTTGTACCAAACGTCTTTTATGATAAAAAATGGTGAATATAAGTCTAATTTACTTAAAATTAAAATATTGAATACTGACATTGTAATAAGTGATCATAATAAGATCACAACAAAACTAAACAATTTTTTGAAAAACTGAAACAAAAAAATAAAAAACTGTTCATAAAAATCTTTTTATGGGATCATACAAAGATCACTGAAAGTGTCGAACAAAATTTGATCCAATTAGTCCGTCCCATGATCGAAAGCTGCAGTATTGATACAAAGATATATTTTGTTGTGAAAAAGACCCGTTTTTTTTTAAATTTTACATTTTTATTAGAATTTCAGAAATTATATAAAAAATTACTTCGATACCGCATCGGATGAGAAGTATACGTACTGTAATATTCATGAAATCTTATTTTTAAAATCATATTCGAGCTGAGCCAGAATTATTTAGTAAATCACCAAATGTTCATCAACGAGGTCGCCATGTAATATTTTGTATTATATTTATTTAATTATTTGATTATTACAAAAAAAATATGAACATAAAAGGCAAAGGCTTTTTGTATTTGTTTCTGTCCCAGGACATATAATTTTTCTTCTGTAGATAAAACAAATATATTTTTTCTACTTCAAGCTACGAAAATGTCATTTTAATGTATAGTAAAAACCTATGTGAAAGGGAAACTTTTTCTAAGTAGTGACTGAAAAATGTTTTCAGTCACTAGGACTGAAAGTAAATAAGTTTCGGTGGTCGCCTACAGGTGTTGGTTATTTAAAGGATTGAATAAATAATTGAATATTTGTGATTGAATTTGATTTACTGTTTCTGTTGCTGAGTTTATTTCTGTCAATATCGCAGTATTTTGAAGGGATTGAATATTTTGAATATTTTGATCGAATCGAATCAAAACTAATCATTATATCAATTGTGTGTAATTAATTAATTAAACTAATAATAATGAGTGTGTTTTTTTTCTTTATCGGAGAAGTCGGAGCGATAAAATAAAATTTGTATCAGATATATCGTATAATTTTTTCCTCCGATAAGTAACTGTCAGATATAAAATATATTCTCTGAGTTCTTTCATCCACAAAAAAATAAAAAAAAATTTATTAAATAAATAAATAAATTTTATTAAAAAATTTATTTTTATTTGTTTTTAATTGAAACTTTACCTACAATCTTTGAAATTTTAAAACGATGACTTCCAGTCGGTAAAAAAAATATCCGTAATATCTGTAAAAGTTTTTTAGAGAAAATAAATAAACTATTTTCATAAAATGAACTATATTCATATTGTCAAATTCATCTACTAAAAACTTACAAAACGACATATCTAAGTTTGACTGTGTAAAAAAATAAACAATTATATATCGCATTTTTACCAGTGTAAAATAATGTTATTATTGTGTTCGCCTGTTATTATTCCATCTGTAGGCGAACACAATAATAACATTATTTTACACTGGTTAAAATGCGATACCATAATTGTTTATTTTTTACTCAGTCAAATTTAGATATGTCGTTTTGTAAGTTTTTAGTAGATGAATTTGTAAATATTATCATTTATATTTACATGCGTAGAAAAAATAGCGTGGTAAAAACGTTTTTGCGTTCCTGAACTTGTTACAAAACCGTTCCGTCACGCAAAAAGAGACGTTTTTCACCACTTGTATAAAAATCTACTATTTATATCACAGTTTGAGAATTTATTTCAAGAATTATTTGAACAATCGGATGAGAAACACTGTAATATTCATGAAATCCTCTTTGCTAATTATTGTCTGAGCTGAGCCATGAATCAAAATCATTTAGAAAATCATCGACTGTTTCTGAACGAGGTCGCCATGTAATATTTTTATTTCATTATTGTTTTTATGTTATTTATAAGTAAGTACTTATAAGCAAAGGTTTCCTGCAATTGTTCTGTTCTATGACATATCATTTTTCTTATGTACATAAACAAATATTTATTAGAGTTTGAGAAATTATTTGAAGAATAATATTAATGTAATATTCATGAAATGCGATTTTGAAAATTTGTCCTGAGCTGAACCATGAGCAAAATCATTTAGCAAATCATCGACTGGTTTTAAACAAGGTCGCCATGTAATATTTTGTATCATATTTTTATTTTTGTTTTTTTTGTTACAACAAAATAAGTAATTTGTAATCAAATTTTTTTGTATTTGCCTCTGACCTAGAATATATGTATCATTTGCTTTCTGTACATAAATAAATATGTGTCAGTGTTTGAGAAATTATGATGAATTATTTTGATACTGTATTGGATTAGAAATACTTTAATATTTTTGAATTACGATTAAGCTAAGCCATGAACAAAATCTTTTAGAAAACTACCGATTGAGTTCTCAACGAGGTCGCCATTTAATATTTTGTATTATATTTATTTTTATTATTGTTTTTATTTTTATTAAACAATAATATTTATAAGGCAAAGGCTTTTTGCAATTGTTCTGTCCCAGGACATATCCTTTTCCTTATGTACATAAACAAATATGTATCAGAGTTTTTAGAAATTATTTGGTTGGTCTTTTGTTTTTGCCGGGTGATCAAGGATGTGTGTGGTCTGGCATTGTGATGATGGAAGATAACACCCTTTCGACTGATCCATTCTTGACTTATTTGCTTGCGCTAATCTGGTTAATTTTTGACAATAGAAGAATAGAAGACTGAATCGTTTGGTGGGGAGGTAGCAGGTAATAATGAACAATTCTATTCCAATCCCATTATACACCCAGCAACAACTTGTTAGACAACTGATCGGAAATCGTTAGTGGTTCGTTACCGGTCTTTGAAGGTTTGCGTTAAATATTATCGTATTTACCCCATTTTTCATTATCTGTGATGATTCGCTTCAGAAATAACTCGTTTAGCACAGTATTTCAAATTTGTTTGATTTAAATCATGTCAGACCCAAACATCAAGGTTCTTTGCGTAGCCAGTCTGTTGTAAATGATTTCTAGCTATCATTATCGGTTAATGTTTAGTGTATTCGATAAAGTCGGGCAAATTGTATGGCGTTCTAGCTCGGCCAGATGCAAAATTTCATATGATTTTTAGTGATTGGCCAGCCAGAACGATGTGTAAAGGTATTTGATTGCCGCAATCTGCATGTTTACGCAAAATCATATTGTTGATTGACATACTGGGTGGAGGGGGGAGATATTACAAAGAACAGGATACTATGTAGTAGGTCTACCTAATGGTATCCACCATGTGGTGGATACCATTAGGTAGACTGGGAAACAGCTCTATTAAGATAGCAGACTAAAAATGTAGGTTACAGCCAGGACCAGGACATTCAGGCATTTGTAGCCAATTTGTTACGCCATTAAAAAATTTGTGGCCGCTGCCCATTTTGAGAAATTCAAGAAAACGATGGATAAAATTTAAAACTGTGAATGTTACCATTCGATGTGGAGTATCTAAAATAAAATTATTCCCAAAACAAAATAAATAATTTATAATGTAAATTTAAACTTCATCAAAATAACAACTTACCTGATTCTCGCAGAAGGATTCTACAAGTAGAAGGAGTAATGATGGGTGATGTCTTACCCATCATTACTCCTTCTACTTGTAGAATCCTTCTTTTCTATCAACCAACTAAAGCAAACAAATTTTAAACAATGTTGAACGTCACAAATTCCTGTAACGATGCATGCCAACGACGTTGCAACAAAAATCTTAATGTGATAACTTACCTGATTTATCCGTTCTGTTGATTCTGGTTAACACCGATGATTTGTAATCTATGCCAATTGAAGCATTTGTTTACAAATAATTGGAACAATAATAATAATAATAAAATAATTTATAGTGAAAATTTTTTGCATTAGTTTTATTTTAATTTAAACCAATGAAATTCTCTAAAGTGTAATGACATCATTCAATTTCACCAATAACATTTGAATTATACTAATAACAAATATTTATACGTCCGGCCTACTGGGATATTAAAAGTTATCAGTTGTAATTTTCCAAGCGGTGATAATTCAAAATAATTTTTTGTCAGAAATTTCGAAAGCAAGTATAAATTGATAAAAGCTCGAGGCCGTAGGACGAGTGGTTTTATCAATACCGCTTGAGGAATTTTTCAAAAAATTATGAGAATTTATTAACGAACGAGGGGAATTCGTTTAGAAAACTTATTAAGTATAACTCTTTAAATTATAGAGAAAAAACAAAAAATTTGCAGATATATAATCTCTATATGATCATGAACAAACAGAAGTTTTTGAGGTTTGTCCAAATTGTTGACGTTTGTCTAAAAAACAAACAGTGGTGGACTTCAATAAATTTCCTCATATATTGAGGAAATTTGATATATTTGCCAGTAAAAATTTATTGAAAAATAAAACTTTCGAAAATGACGGATGTGGAGATATCGAGTTTTGATAAGGTTACTCGAGCGGTTGTTCACTTTATTTTGGCCAGGCAACAATATGAAATATATTCACTTGAAACAGTAATTTCAAAACAGTTAATTTTTGGTTTAAAAATATATTTGTACCTATGTGTGATTGTGATTGTGTGTATACTGTATATGTTTATTGTTATTCTGTTGGTGTGTGTTATCCAGTGGTAGCGACTGCTATTTCACCCTCAGATGTAATGTGGTTTTTTAAAAAGTTTATTTAAACCTAACAAATTTTCCATTATTTGGTTTACCCAGGCATCCATCAGCTAGGATTCCGAAAATCGGCTTTACACGGTCTATGGATGCCGTTGTTCTCTTTCCGTTTAAATCCGCAACAAAATTTTCACGTGATCTGCGAATTACCTTAAATGATCCTTCGTAAGAAGCAGAAAGTTCTTGTCGTACCTTGTCGACGGGCATAAAAATATGCTTGCTATTATTTATGTTTTTTAGTATAAAAATAGACTTCGTCGATTTACGAGTATCAACTGGGTTTAAATTGCGCATTGTTATGCGAAGTTGTACTAGGAACGAGTTGTGATCCATAGTTTCCTGAGGAGCTGTAGACTATAAAAATTATTCTGGCAATTTGAGGATTTGGCGGTATACTAGGTCTGCTGAAGGGCATTTAACATCTTCGTTAAAAGATTATCGTAAACCTTAAAGTACAACTGAAAGCTCAGCGCTTCAGTGGATTGTATCAACTCGAACCATAAGCGAAGCTTTTAAGGAACTATGAAAGCGTTCAACAATTCCATTGGATTTTGGGTGGTTCTCAGTTGTACGTTTTCTATGTGACCCTAGTATTTAAGCGAGTTCGAAGAAGAGTTTTGACTCAAATTGACTACCACGATCTGTTGTTATTACGAGGGTAATTACAAACCTCGGAATGTATTGCTCGACAAATTTCTTAGCAATAGTGGCAGTTGTCATGTCTGAAATAGGGTATGCCTCTGGCGAACCTATATCAACTTTCGTAAAATTGTAACGAAACACATTCGATGGAGGCTAAGGCCCAATAATATATCCATGTGGATATGTTCAAATCTTCCAGATGGCATTGGAAAATGAGCGACTGCCGAACGACTGTGTTTGTGTACCTTAGATTTCTGATACGCGAGACAAGATTTGGCCCAGCTAGTGATATCGTTGTTAAGATTTAGCCAAAAATAAACTGCGACCAAAAGATTGCTTTCTAATGAGTTATTCAAGTCGAGAGATGCGCGCTTCCATGTCAGAATTTGGAATATTGTTAAAAGATGTATCTTGTCGCATTGGTTTGAGGGATGTACACAATGAACTAGTGCTAGGCGAAGTTTCATGCATCCTGTCCACTATCTTTACTTTGTCGATGGATTGCGTTTTTTCCAATCCCAAAAGGGGAATCTGCATCACGTCGGGGTCACCATTATCGAGTTTTGGTAAGGTTGCGTCTTCAATTTTTGCCAGACAACACTATGAAATATATGCACTTGAAACAGTCATTTCAAAACAGCTAACTTTTGGATTACAAATATATTTATAGTATATGGATATTTCACAAATTACTTCGTTCTGGAAGACCTAAGTATCACATTCATGAGCCAAAAGTGAAGTTCTTTCCCTCACTTTTTTTGGCATTTCTCGACGTTTTAGGACCTACTGATTCTAAATAAGCAAAAAAAAAATGTATGTCTGTCGGCCGGCCGGCCGTCATTACCTACGCTGTAGGGAAAACCACTGGAGGAATTTCAAAAGTTTTTTTTTCTTCTTAAAATAGGTCGCTGTGTTCGATAACTGTACCGGCAATCAAAAAAATCATTAAGTTTGTCAAAAACAGCAAATTTTCATATTTTTGGCTTAAAAAACATTCATTTTAAGTGATTACGAGGAGGAACATTGAATTTGGAGAAATCTTGATGGTCGGGATTGGTATCTGAAACCAAAATCTAGATTATTGCATTATAAGTTTGTCACAAAAATGTTGTCAAGTGTGTCAAAAGATAGATTTTTCTTTATTTTTTTACCCAATTTTTTGGAAAAAAATAAAATTAATTATTTGTTTGAATTGAAATTTTATTATTATTATTGAGAATTATGGCATTATAAGTTTGTCAAAAAAATAATGTCAAGTGTGTCAAAAAATGATTTCATTTATTTAGCTAATTTGTTGGGGAAAAAATGTAGCTGTTTTGATGACGTATATGTAATTGCAAATGAAATTGGACATGGAAATTTTTGAATTTGTTATAGTTTTTGAAATATTTTTGGCATTTTGAAAAAAGTTTGTATTTTTGATTTTGTAATAATTTTTGCAATATTTTTAGAATTTTGAAAAAAAAAAATAGAATTTTTGAATTTTATATATATTTTTAGAATTTTGAAAAAAGTTTCAATTTTTGATTTTTGTAAGAATTTTTGGAATATTTTTAGAATTTTGAAAAATTTAAAATTTTTTATTATATTATAATTTTTGGAATTTTGAAGAGAGTTTGAATTTTTGATTTTGTAATAATTTTTGCAATATTTTTAGAATATTGAAGAGTTTGAATTTTTAAAAATTTTTGGAATATTATTGGAATTTAGAAAAAGTTTATATATTTGATTTTATTCTAATTTTTGGAATATTTTTGAAATTTTGAAAAAAGTTTCAATTTTTGATTTTGTAAGAATTCTTGGAATACTTTTAGAATTTTGAAAAATTTTAAACTTTTTATTTCATTGTAATTTTTGGAATTTTAAATTTTTGATTTTAGAATAATTTTTGCAATATTTTTAGAATTTTGGCTAAGTTTGAATTTTTAAGAATTTTTTGAATAATATAGAAAAAGTTTAAATATTTGATTTTATTCTAATTTTTGAAATATTTTTGGAATTTTAAAAATTTTTTGATTTTATTTCATTTTTACAATATTTTTGGAATTTTGAAAGAAATATGAATTTGTGATTTTGTAATATTTTCTCGAAACGCTAAATGGAGGTTTTTGAGCAGTTTGCTGAGTGTATCATCTTTTCACTAAATTATGTTAATTTATGATCTGTTATAATTTTCCGGCAACGTATTGATGTTTCGTGTTAGTTTTGTAATAAATTTCTAAACAGAGATAAAAATACAATGTACTTTAACAAAGAGATATGTTTGATGTACATCGCTGCCCATAACTAAAAACCATGTCCTCATAAAAGTTTTTTGCCGAAAACTATATCAAAATCCTTAACCCAGATCGAAGTCTTGATTTCTCAGAGCTGTGAGATTTCAGCCCCTCCATATATTCAGTTATGATTTTTATTTGTAATTATTAAATGCAACTGATTGCTTTTGAGTTTTTAAACCAAATAAATATAAATACTAATTAATAATTGTTTTTTTATTAGATACTAGATTAAATATTTCTTACAACTTATTTTGAATGTTGGTGATTGTATGTATGCTGTATATGTTTATTGTTTGTGTGTGTTATCCAATGGTAGCAACTGTTACAGAGACAGACCCGCGAAAGATAGATAGGGATCAATATATGAGAGATATATAAAAGCAATTTCACGAAGATTCAACAACGTTTTGACTTGACCCCTTTTAATTTTGATTATGTTTTGTATATAGATAGTCTTTCATAAATAAAAACTACAGGTTCTCTTAGAACCTTTTTTTCGACCGGGGCTCTTCACAGGGTGCCCCTCAATTTTTTGTTATTTTGTGATGTGAGTACATTTTGACGAGCGATTGTAGAAAAACTACTCAATCGATTTTTATAAATAATATGTCGTTGAATAGGTATTAGAACAAAGTTTTTAAAAATCTACACTGTTAATTTTCTGAAATAATTTTTAACGGTGTAACATAAGGAAAAAACGATGTAACATAAGAAATGATGCCACAGCCTCTTTTCTTTTAAACCAAATTGAAGCTTATTTTATATCTAACTACTTGTGAAAGTTTAGGACATGCGGTATTTTTTGTTTTAAAGATAAAGTTCGTTGCGCATATGACTGTCGGGAATCAGTTTTTTTGTTCTGAAGGAAAATTATAAAAATGGCGTTATAAACTAAGAGATTTTTTTTAATGTTAAATATCAAATATTTTATTATTAGAAAAGATTTTTAAAATATCATAAAAATTATATATGTAGTACAATAAATAAAATAAATACAATTGTTAAAAATAATTTACTTATTTTACAAACAGAAGTTTCTTTTGAATAGGAAAACACTTCTGCAATTATTTTCTTTGTATTAGATGGCATAAAAAAATGAAATGTTTATTTACCACTTTTAGTAATCACTTGTCACTCTTATAAAAAATAATTTGACAGTCTCGACTGCAAACAAAAAAGCCGTATAAATAACTAAATCTATTTAGGAACTTTTCACTAGAGAAGTATTATGTTCGTTTTATGTTATTATGGAATCATAAAGTAAAAGATTGTATTTTAACATTAAATTACAAATATTTTATTATTGAATAAACTTTTTAAAATATCATTCAAATTATACATGTAGATTAAAGAAAATAAATATAGTTATTAAAAACTATTTACTTATTTTACATTCAAATGTTTCTTGTGAGTTGGAAAACATTTTTGCAATTATTGTCTTAGTATTTAATGGTACAAAAGAATGAAATTTTTGAGTTCCACTTATAGTAATCGATTTTTTAATTTTTCTTTTGTTAATTGATATTCATTTTTATCGGCGTATCCAAAGTTCATGGGAGATTCCCATTTTAAAGCCCATTCGAAAAGTTGTTTTGGTGTTTGAATAAGTTCTCTGCTCCCCATACTATAACGGTTTGCAGCACGCTTCAGTGTACCAACAATCCCAACGCAAGGTCCTTTTCCAGGGCTGGTAGCATGAAAATGCCATTCTGCATCAACCTTAAAGTCTTTTTTATGGTGGCATAAGTTAATTCGGTTATGTTTGTTTTGGTATTGAGAAGGTGCGTCGTCAGTGTTATAAATTATTTTCGTAATATTAGAATTTATATGCGTTCTGATGTATTCAATAAGTTTTGTAATGAAAAGATGGACTGTAGTACCGTTGTGATCGTTTATATCCGAAATGAGTATAAAACTTCGGTGCTGTATATATTCGCTCGCGGCACTTTTAAAATAAAAGACAAATGGATGAATAGTAGCTTGTGAATTATTATAATGATAGCCTTTAGCCGAATCCTGAATTATGAAGGCATAGTTTTCAGAAAAATCCCCTTGGACGAAGCATTCTCCTGGTTCTATTTTTTTTTTCCTCAATGAATGTAGATTGCTGTTTTGCTATAAAGTTGTTTGGTATTACAATTTGTAAACTAGTCCTATAGATGGCCAGGCCTTCTTTTAATTTTGTTTTTTTATGTAACACCGTTAAATAGGATAAAAAACTAACAATGCACAATTTTAAAAATTTCTTTTTAACACCTATTCAACGACATATCATTTATGAAAATCAATTAAGCAGTTTTTCTACAGTCGTTCGTCAAAAGGATTTCTACAGATAAACTTACAAAAATTCAAGGGCACCCAGTGAAGGCCCCTGGTGGAAAAAAAAATTCTACGAGAAGTCGTATTTTTCATTTATCAAAGGCTATCTATAAACAAAGGTCAAGGCATTCTCGATGCCTCCAGGAAACCTACCCGCTACAACGGTCCGTGGGTTTGTAAGGCCCATTAAGGATAATGCCCAGGAAACGGTTTAGATGGATGCTGAAGTTTTAGAATTATGAAGGGACTCCTGCAGGATATCACTGGAGCCAGAAATAAACCATAGAGGAGCCCCATGTTGGGCGCCAAAGTAGTCGAAGTATAGACTCAACACAAAAAGTAGCACTTTAGAACCTAATAACATAAAATACTATTATTTTAAATTTTCAAAATAACAATATTTTTATATCTAACGATATTTTTTATACAAAATTTTATCAAAAAAAATAAAATGTTATGATTGAAAATGCAAGTGTTCAATTCGATAAACACTCAAAACTTGATTTATTATAATTCTCAAAATGTGACTTTTAAAATCGATTCGATTATCATCGGTTTCCACTCATATCTCTCTTTTTGGTTTTCTTTTCCCAGCAAACACCAAAAATTACCCCATACATTGAAAATATGTTGTGTATAAAAAAACAGACAGAGAACAATTATTCAAATGCCATAAGTTCTAAAGTGATCAATGATTAAACACAAACACCTGCGCAAAATCAACTATCTTTACTTTAATATCCGTTAAACAAAACAAAATATATATGTCTCACTTTGAAAAACGAAGAATAATAATAAAAACATTTGATTATCCATCGAAATATAGGATCCGTTATATGTTTTAAAATAACAAAACAAGTATGTGGAACGTCATAAATAAACAGATGTTATTTTGGAACGAATTCCAAACTATTTGATAGTATGAAATGGATGTATGATTATATGAGAACTGTTTGTTTTAGATTTTAAAACAAAATGTCTAATGAATTGATTTTCTTGGGTCGTTACAACGCCAAAGGAGCGATAAACTTATATTTCTCATATACACATGACGAGAACCTAATTCAAAACCAAAAAATATTTTATCTTCCCTCTGGTAAATTCATCATTGCTCCATCAGTTTTGCCTCTCCTAAGGTTGCCCCGTTTTGTCTTACCTCCCCGTTTTGGAACACCTAAGTTTCATGTTAGTTTACATAAAACGATCATATTAAGTGTTTAAAAAAAATAGGTTTTATTACTTGCCCTCACTCTAATTTTTACGTCTGAAGTTTTGTTGTCTGGATCGAGCATTGATCCTAAATTTTGAAAAACCTTTTCCTGAAACTTTCATATCTTCAGTTTTGATAATTTATTTGCAGACTATTGCTCAACTAGAGAATTTTACAATTTGCAACTTCTCTTCCACCGATGATGAAAACAAATGATCTCAAGATCAGTTTTTGTGAGATAAAAACCAGATGGGGTTGTTGGTTGATAGCTTGTCCAGTACACGTTCTATGAAGTAAAATTCAAAATCTTTATTTAACAATAAATAAATGTGGGATATTGGACAAAGAAACAAATGTTTATTTTCAATTCGCGATCATGCCACGTAGTGTCAAACAAATAATTAAAAGATTGGAAACATATAACAAAAACCAACAAGATGTCAATTTTGTTAAGAAAGTTTGTGGTTAATGACTTGAAAGTGTATTAAATGTGGATTAAATTTAACTTAAATATTCATATCAACTTCAAGTCAGCTGAAAAACTTATTCGTAAAAATCGAGAAATAACATTAAAAAAACATATATGCAACTATACCATAATTCATACATCATCTTAAAAAAAATGCTTCTGTGTTCTTGACTTATTTTATTAATTTTTTTCTACTCGTTAACTTTACGTTTTACTACTATCTGAACTTAACTCCCGCTAAAATTTAAAATACAAACCAACCTTTTTTTTACACATATAAGTTTATTTTCTTTGTATTCCATTTATTTTTCTTATATTTATTGTTTTTTTTTTTTTCAAACAAGAAACCACTTTTTAAAAAAATTGAACTCAAAAATGAGAAGATAAACAAAAGCAAAACAGAACTAAAAAAAAATCTAACAACACAAACCAGTTTTCTTGCTTTCCAGTATCTTTTTCTTATGCAAAAAAAAAAATCAAAAACAAACAAAACAAAAAGTCAGATAAAGATACAATTGCAAGGTCAACATCTGAGAGTTAAAGTTTTTCTTATTCTTATTATTTTGTATATTTTGTGTCTCTTAATAATACTAATTCCAATTATTAATAATTAATTTCGCGTTTCTGTTATTATTACTGTTGCTGTTGTTGTTGTTATTATTATTATTATTATTATTGCAATGAATACGTTAATTAGTGGCAAAGATATTAAAACACGCAAAAATTTTTGTAAACTGATATTATGTTATGATCGAGAAAACGATTGCAAAACAAAAAGACAATCATTGACTTATGTTTCTTAAAGATTGTTTTTCTTTTTCATTTTTGAAAAGTTAAGATAATTATTTAATTAATCGACAAATGTTGTGTTACTGTTTATTTCTGTTTTAAATGGTGATCGTCGAGTTGGTATCAATTTTGTTATATTTGGTGATCTAATGGAAGAATTTAATTTTGTTATAAAATTTTTAGTTTAAATTATTTTATTTGCCTGCTTCGGCCAATGCCTTAATTAATATTTGATCTTTCTATCAATTTTCTGGTGAACTGACTTAAAGACAAAATATGATTTTTAATACAAGTATTTAAAGTTGCAAAAAACAACAAAGCAAAAAATCCTAAAAGAATTTTAGAATTCCATTTGTTACTTAAGCCACTAAGCCTTTAGGAAATGGTGAGTAGTTTTCTACTCAGCGATTAAAATGGCGTTTACTATTTTGCTATGTAGAATAAAAATTATTTGTTGATGTATAAATACTTTCTGAAAGTTTAAAAAGTTTTGTGTGTTGTGACTGTGTGTATTGTTTTGGGCCACTCGCCTAAAATATGTTATATTGATCATCCATTAACAAAAAAAATAGATACTGGTTTACTCCCAAGCGAATCCTAATTGGGGAGATCTTAGACAACCGTAGGCATTGTGTATAAAAAGTGTGTTAAACGGTTTCATTATTACTTTAACAAACGGTCAATTAAATAATTTTCACCAAAACTCATTACAGTTTTTTTCTTTTACATAACTAACTGGTTTAGGCTAGTGAAGCCCATATCACCCTTACATACTAACTTATGAACTACCAACACCAATACTTAACGTCTAAATCGGCTCCGTAATTCAAATCCAGTAAATCTATATTGGATTTCGACCGGATTCGAACCGTCGGCACTAACGATATATACTAGTCTATTAACACACTCGGCACTCGTTTTAACACACTCGGCGAAACATCGCCTTCTCATTACATTAAAAAAAATTATCTAATTTTAAATAATAAAAATTAGCGTTGATTTCGATATAAATAAAATTGATAAATCCTAATCTATAATTGACTTGATAATTCATCTAATAATTAATACTAGAAATCGCCCAGTGGCCGAAATTCGGCCATTGTAAATAGAAATTGTAAATAGACCTCCTAACCAAATAGCTACAACACATTATTTCAGAGTTTAATTAATTAATATAGATTGATTTTGAATTCTGAAACAAATACCTTGGAAAAAAAAATAACCGAACAAAAAACTCAAAAAACTACAATTATCACATTTGTGCCATTTTTTCTGGAAAAAATGTCAAAATTAAAAAAATGGTATTTTTCGACACATCTACTACTCAAGACCTTTTCTACAATATACATATTGCCACACTTTTGATGGAGCAAATATTTTACAATTGTACCGCAAAAATTATATATAGATAGATATAGATTTTGAATTGTGAAACAAATAATTTGAAAAAAAAAAAAAATAACCAAACAAAAAACTCAAAAAACACAATTATCATATTTTTGCCATTTTTTCTGAAAAAATCGTCAAAATTCAAAAAAAATATTTTTTGACACATCTACTACTCAAGACCTTTCCTACAATATACATATTGCCACACTTTTGATGGAGCAAATATTTTAAAATTGTCCCGCAAAAATTATGCTTGCGTATTTATATATAGATAATATTTGCCTTGATCGAACATAAAGCCCGATATTTTATTAGCGAGAATTTTCAATTTTCGTTTCTTTTCGAAATACATTGATCACCTTAACCTTACACCCAATAGCTATTCAGAATTGTCAACACATGATCTCGAAATACAGATCCAGCTGAATGAGAAAAAAAAGAAAAAATCATAAAAAAAACTCTTATTACACTTTAATGAAAGTTGCATATTTTCTCTTTGATATGACACTTGTATGACCCAATTTCTATTATTGAGGCAGGTCGAAAAATAATATAATAAATGCATAAACGGAGTTTCTCTGGATGTTTTTGATTTGGATTTTTTCATATTGATATAGAGTAAAAACTAAAAAACTGAAGTTGTTATTTTTATGGAGTTATTTTTTAGAATGATTTGATCCTTTATTCAGGTCAGAAATCGAAATAAGGTTGATCGTTACAAACACTTCCAATACTAAAACGATTTCAAATAGCAAAGATAAACAACAAATAATTTATTCTTATAAAGATGTTACTATCATAACGCTTCATCTAATTAAAGCATGGCAATTTTAGTAGGTTTTACCTCGCGACTTTTTACCTGTGTTACTTGAATTTAAAACTATTGGTTTATTTCAGCTTTCAATGTTTTTTTTCAGTATTTTAGATATAAGTTTGCTGTCGTAAGTATAATCAGTATTTTGCGAAAGATGAGACGCATTGCAAAAAATATCCCTTGAATTTTAACAAAAAAACATTTTTAATTATAGTATAATTCTTTATTTTTAAAATATACTAATAAAAATTTAATTTTCTGCATTCGTTTTCACACATATATATATATAGTTATAATCCCATAGTATCATCAAGTCATATAACAAAACTGCTTTCTCACGAAAAGTGCTATCAATGCAAAATAGCATAACTAGAAATATAATGGAATGTTATCAACCAGACATAACATGTAACAACATGATAGAAGAATCATATATCATAAAACATATCATAAAACATCGTATGATAGAAAATGCTGAGTGGTTGTTTTGTACCTTTAGTTTTAAGATTTATAAAATTTAGTTTTTAGTTAATGTTTAAACTCTGTTGTATTCAGTTCGAATAAAATTTAATAAAATAAAATATTTTTTTTGTGTTTTATTTGATCTTGAATCATAACTGGCGCAGCCGTGCGGTTAAGTGAATAATATAGTGTAGTGTAGTGATTGGCGAATAAAAACCAACTCCGAAGTGAACCCATCTCTGGCTGAAGTTTACCCAAGAGGAAAGCGCTGAGAGGATTTGAGGTTCCACCACATTACATCATAAACTTCATTTAGGACCAGCTCAACACGACCAGGTAAGCAATTTTAAATTTAATTTCTATTTAGTGAAATCTTTAAACAAATTTTTTTTAAACAAAAAGTGAGATTTTTTTAAATAGTAATGCGTGTGTTAACGGTTAATTAAATTTCAAATTTAATTAACCGTTAACATATTTTCATAATTAATTAAATTATAATTAATTAAATTAATTAAATTTCAAATTTCCGCGAAAAAGTGTACTACAAGATAGGCATATTTTCATAAATACACGTAAATAAATTGAATTAGAATTGTGTTACCAATTTAGACAAACGAGCGCACTACAAGATAGACGCCGACCTGTCTACTATCCACTACTAGATAGAGATAGATTAATTAAATCCAAATTTATTGTATATGAGAAAAAAATTGGCAAAAATCTTTGACCAAAATAGAAATATTGACGAAGATTCAAGAGAAGCCAACTCAAACTTAGAAATGGATCAACAAGTTTTAGAACAAATTAAAGCAATTGGTTTACAATTACAAAATATAACCCAAAAACAAGGTGAACATGACCAATTATTGGCATACCTTAATCAAAAAATGGAACAACCACCAGTAACACATGAACAAGAACATGTAGTTAACAATATGGTAAATGTTCTAGACTTATTTAGGATTCCAGATCCAATAAAGTCAATTCCGAAATTCGATGGAAATCGAAAACAATTATCATCATGGATCAAGACCGTCGATGATACACTTAGTGTTTTCGAGCCACTCGTATCCGTACAACAATATAGCGTGTATTTGCAAGCAATTAAATCAAAATAGAAGGAAAAGCCAAAGACATACTTTGTCTGGCTGGCAATTCTAAAACCTTTAGGGAAACAAAAGAAATTCTGCAGGAAGCCTTGGGTGACCGGCAAGAACTTTCTTTCTATAAGTCGCAACTTTGGGCGACTAAACAAACCGAAAATTTAAGTATCCACGGATATTTTAATAAAATTAAAGAAATAATGCTTAACATAAAATCTTTATCTAAACAAAATCAAACATACAATAATGCCTGGCATGCCATTAATGCATTCATTGATGAAGATGCATTAGCCGCATTTATATCAGGGCTTAGAAAACCATATTTTGGATATGCACAAGCAGCAAAACCAAAAGATATAGACGAAGCGTATGCTTTTCTATGCAAATTTAACTGCAATGAGTTAATTTCGAATAACTCAAGGAGAACAAACCAGCAGTTATCCCAAAATATCAAACATAATTCAGGTGTTATATTCCCAAATAAACCTAATGTATTTCAACAAAGAAATAATCAATTTCACTCAACATACGAAAAAAACAAAGTAGTTCGGTAAAAGATAGGCCAATTCCTATGGACGTAGACCTATCTATGAGGTCAAGAAATACTTTTAATAAGAAGATTATAAATAATCACGAAATAAAAGAGGAAAATGATGAGGAGTCATTGCCACCTCTAGATAACGACTATCTAGTCGAAAACCAAGAAGAAAATGTCGGAAATTTTCCATTAGACATGAACTCCGACACGGAAGATTAAATTTCCTTCCATATTTAAGATGTTACAGTGAACAGTTGAAACGCATTGTAACACTTCTTATAGATACTGGTGCTAATAAGAATATTATTAAACCAGGCATAATACCTTAAAATTTACTAAAAATTTCAAAAAATCAAATTAACAAAATAATAGCTAAAAACATTTTAGGAACTCACAAAGTTGATAAAATATTCAAAATTAATCTCTTAGGTAATAAACAACCATTACAAACTTACTTTGAATTAAATTTTCATAAATTTTTCGATGGAATCTTGGGTTCAGAATCAATGGCAAAAATGAATGCAAAAATTGATTATAACCTAAGTTCAATTTCATTAAACAATTTTATTTATAAATTTGATCGATACTACCCAGAAGAAAACTTCTACAATTACATAATAACATTAAATACTTCTGAAAACGGAGACTGGTTCGTACCAGAATTTCAAAATTTGAACAATGATATAGTTATACAACCAGGTTTATATAAAGCCGATAAATTTAAAACAACTGTTAGAGTACTAACAAATAGTCCAAATTCACCGGAAATATTACCAAAATTGAAATTACAGGTTAATAATTTCGAAACTTTCAAACCAATTCCATGTAAAAACCACATGATTGATAGAAATACTATCGAAAACCTAATTCGAACAGAACACTTAAATCCAAAAGAAAAGAGCATCTTAGTCGAAACAGTTTATAAAAATCAAGCGGTATTGTTAAAACAAGACGAAAAGCTTTCATCAACAACAATAGTAAAGCACAAAATAGTCACAAAAGATGAAAATCCTGCAGGGGCCTTACTATTGATTTCGATCGTCTTCGTTTTTTGATCGTTTTATTATAATCGTACTATTGCTTTCGATCGTTTACAGTCGGTCGATACTTATCGACTAGGATCGAAAATTTTATAGCACATATTTCATCACTGTTTATTTTCGACTGTCATCGAATCAAAACAAAACAAAAATCTTGTGAAACAAGAATACAAAAAACAAAAATCTTGTGTATGAAAATATGTTCATAAATTTCATAAAAATAATTAAATTAATTTTATTAATTATTCATTAAAATAATTTTATTTATTAATAAATATACTCTATACATTTGAATTATTAAATATAACCAAAACTATTTTAAAATATCAAGCACGAAAAAAAAATGTTTGACGTTTTGACATTTTTGACACAAAAATAGTTCTAAAATATTACATTTTATGATGGTAATACCTGATATAATATAGTACTAAATTTATGTTGTTGATCGAAATCAATAGTACGTCAATTTTCGACGGTCGTTCAGATAGAGACGATAATAAACGATGTCGATATAGCATCCGTCGAAATCAATAGTAAGGCCCCTGTTTATACTAAAACGTATCGATACCCATACCATTTTAAACAAGATGTTGAAGAACAAATACAAAAAATGCTAGATAGTGGTATTGTTCGAAATTCTAAAAGTCCTTATTCGGCACCAATTTGGGTCGTTCAGAAAAAACAAGATGCGTCGGGCAAACGGAAAGTAAGAGTTGTCATCGACTACCGTAAACTAAATGAAAAGACAGTAGATGATAAATTTCCAATCCCACAACACAAATAGAAGAAATTCTAGACAGTCTCGGAAAATCTGTATATTTTTCAACCTTAGATCTAAAATCAGGCTTTCATCAAATTCCTTTAGACCCAAAATCTCAAGAAAAAACAGCTTTTTCAACCGACAAGGGACATTTTGAGTTCATCAGAATGCCTTTTGGCTTAAAGAACGGTCCGGCAACTTTTCAGCGAGCGATGAATAATGTATTGCAAAACCTAATAGAAAATATATGCCATGTATATCTTGATGATATTATTATTGTTGGATATAGCTTAGATAACCGTATACAAAACCTTAACACTGTTCTCGAAAGATTATCGCATTTCAATCTTAAAATTCAATTGGATAAATGTGAATTCCTAAAGAGAGAAACAGAGTTTCTTGGTCATATAATCACACAAGATGGAGTTAAACCTAACACCGATAAAATTCAGAAAATTCTGGAATGGCCATTACCAAAAACCGCTAAACAAATTAAACAGTTTTTAGGACTTTCAGGTTATTACAGAAGATTCACAAAAGATTACTCAAAAATTGCCAAACCCATGTCAAAGTTTTTAAAGAAAGATCAAGTTGTCAACACAAAAGACGTCGAATATATAAGAGCTTTCGAAAACTTAAAAAGAATTTTAGCTACAGATCAAATTTTAGCATATCCCGATTTTACTGAAGAATTTATTCTAACCACGGATGCATCAGATTTTGCGCTAGGTGCAGTCCTCTCTCAAATCCAGAACAATATAGAAAAACCTATTGCGTTCGCTTCAAGAACACTAAACGCTACAGAGATCAACTACGCAACAAACGAGAAAGAAGCTTTAGCTATAATATGGGCTGTCAAGAAATATCAACCATACCTGTACGGTAACAAATTTACGTTGGTAACAGACCATAAACCACTTACCTTCATTAAATCATCCGAAAATAATTCAAAAATCTTAAGATGGAGACTTGAATTGGAGAACTACGATTATAACGTTGTCTACAAAGTAGGCAGAGCAAATGTAGTAGCAGATGCGTTAAGCAGAATGCCTACAGTAGAGAACGAGATGAATATAAATATTGGAACAGATAACACTCCACGTGAATCTGAAGTAGAAAACCTTCCAAATAGGGATAGTGACATAGACACTATTCATTCTGCGGATACATCCGATGATTATTTCATCCACTTCGCAGGTCGTCCTATAAATTATTATAGGAACCAATTATTTTTCAAAATTTCAAATCTAGACACGGTAATTTTGGAAGACATATTTCCAAACTATAAACGAGTAATTATTTCGAAAAAATCATTTCAAAAAGAAGATATTACAAAGTTCATAAAAGAGTTTCATAACGGTAAACAAACAGCAATCCTGGCATCTGAACAATTGTACCAGACAATCCAGGAAGTATTTCGAGAAAATTTCTCACAAAACGGCCATTTCGTTTTCGCTACAGAAAAGGTCGAAGATGTTAAAAATGAAGAGCGTCAAAATGCAATCGTAGTTAAAGAGCACGAAAGAGCCCATCGAGGGGTGAATGAAGTAGTAAATCAGATCAAGCGATCCTATTTTTTTCCTAAAATGAGTAGTGTGATCAAAAGACATATCAATGCATGTAACGTATGCAATGTTCATAAATACGATAGAAAACCGTATAATATAAAAATATCTCCACGACCGAGCACTAAAAAACCATTAGAACGAGTGCACATAGATATTTTTAATATCAACAAAACAAATTTTTTGTCCGTTGTTGACTCATTTTCTAAACATTTACAAATGATTCCAATCGAAACTAAAAATCTATTGGATACAACTACAGCTCTAACGAGGTATTTCACTCAATTCGGAATTTCTAACATTATTAGATCATGAGACAACTTTCCAGTCATTACAATTCAAAGAATACTTAAGCAATCTTAATATCCGATTGGAGTACGCATCATCATCGGAATCAAATGGTCAAGTTGAGAAAACACATTCAACTATTATAGAAATTTTCAATACAAACCGTAATAAACTGCCAAACTCGAGTATTCAAACAGCGATAGCGTTATCAGTAGCTTTGTATAATAACTCGGTACACTCGTCAACCGGTTTCACACCGAACGAGATTATTTTTAATCAAAATAACTTAATAAACCCGGCAGAAATACAGGAACAAGCCAAACAAATTTTTAAAACGGTTAATACTAATTTAGAAAAAGTTATAAACAGAATAGAGAGACAAAATAACAAAAAAGAAGATCCTCCTAGATTGCATGATGATCAATTGGTTTATCTTAAACCAAACATCAGAACAAAATCTCAGCCAAGAGGGCTGGAAACCAAAATTAAAAATGCAAACTACAAACTTTTAAAACAACTAGGAACATAAAAAGAAACAAAAATAAAATTAAAAGATTAAAGAAATACTAATTTTGATTTTTACTTTTCATTTCAGAAATTTTTACTATGAATTTTTATTTAATTATTAATTTTTTATATAATTTTTATTTGAATATCTATTTATGTTAATTATCCAAAACTGATTTTACAAATTTTACAAACAAATTTTACTATGCTTAAAAACAAGAAAAATAAAAGCAAAATTCTAAATAAAAGAAATTCTCATTAGAAATTTTTATGGCATAAAAATTAATTAATATTAGAAATTTTAGAAAACAGTTTTATCAATCGATAATATTATCATCAATAATAAATAAAATTAAATCTAAAGTTAAAAAGAATATTGAATTGAAATATTGTATTGTAGTATTGTATACTAAAATTTTTACTTATTATTTTGAAACATGATTACTTTAAAAAAGTTATTAATTTTGACTATATTTAATTGTATCAATACACAAAAATTGGAAATAAAAAATTTGCATGAAGATCCAATACTGTTAGAAAAAATAAACGAATGTAAAATTCTAACAGGGATCATAAGGGTCATACACCCAATTAATATAACAAACCTAGAAACTACCATAGAATTAATGATGAAAAATATAGTTGATAAGATAGATAAGAATGAACTTGATTTGTATACAATAGTTAAGGAAAAATGTAAAAGGTTACATAACAACATACTACAAATAAAACCACCAAAACGTCTCCGACAACGAAGATGGGATGCATTGGGATCAGGATGGAAATGGTTAGCTGGAACCCCAGATGCAGACGACTTAAGATTAATCAATGCTACAATGAATGGTCTAATAAATGAAAACAATCAGCAATACCAAGTCAATGAGCAGATCATCAAAAGAATTCAGCTACTAACCAAAACAATAAATGCAGTCTTAACCAACACATCGATAGCCAATAAAATAGTTCTGAGCGAGTTAGAAATTATGACAGCAATTATGCAAATTGAAACCATCGATGCAATTATTGAGGACATCCAAGATGCAATAGTAAGAACCAAAATAGCACTGCCAAGCAACAAAGTTCTTTCGTTAAAAGAAATCATTGTTCTAAAAAATCTTTTGACTGAACAAGGAGTAAATATAACAATTCCAGACGAAGCATTAAAATTTGTAACACCCAAAATTGCTATATGTGAGGAAACACTATTATACATATTAGAGGTACCAAAATTGGAAAATTCTATATCAACAACAATAAGACTTACTCCACTAGTTGTAAACAACAGCATTATCGAAAGTTACCCACAATACCTCATCAAATACAGACAGAAGCTATACACCACCATCAACTACAACAATTTTGTCCAAAAACATACAGATCTAAAAGAATTTAAGGATGAATGCATAAAACCACTAGTTTTTGGAAATCAAGGCAGCTGCAAAGTAACATGGGAGATCAACACAGCAATACAATGGATATCTGAGGGTAAAATACTAATAAATAATGGAAAGAACGTCGAAATAGTTACTAATTGTGGACCAGATGACAGAAATTTAACAGGAAATTTTTTAATAACAATCAATAATTGTACAGCCACGATTAACAACAAAGAATTTCAAGCTTATGAAATCAAAACCGAGAATGAGGAAATCCAGGAGCACTTCACAGTATTCAAATAGTAAGAAAATGAAAATTGTTCAGAACATAACAGCAATCGAACAGGATACCATTCAAAACACTGCTACGACAAGTTTTTTTTGTGCTACGACAAGTTTTTTTTGAAGCAATATCATCACGAAAATTGGATATGGACACTTTCAGGAGGTCTATCATTATCATCCATATGTGTAATTGTTGTATTATCGTATATGTGCCTGTATAAATGCTCGACAACAAAAACAGTGCAAAGTCCAATTAACCTGGAAAATACCAAAGTAGCATACAACGACCTATTAAGGAAAGCCGGCATAGTAAAAAAAGTCGAGGACGACTTTTCATCACCCCAGGGAGGAGCTATAATCCCATAGTATCATCAAGTCATATAACAAAACTGCTTTCTCACGAAAAGTGCTATCAATGCAAAATAGCATAACTAGAAATATAATGGAATGTTATCAACCAGACATAACATGTAACAACATGATAGAAGAATCATATATCATAAAACATATCATAAAACATCGTATGATAGAAAATGCTGAGTGGTTGTTTTGTACCTTTAGTTTGTAAGATTTATAAAATTTAGTTTTTAGTTAGGTTTAAGCGCTGGTGTATTGCAGTTCGAATAAAATTTAATAAGATAAAATATTTTTTTCATGTTTTTTTGATCTTGAATCATAACTATATTATATATAGTGTGTGTGTGTGTGTGTGTATGTGTGTGTGTAGATAGTAGTGAGTAGTGTGAGTGAGTGTAGAGTTTAGTGTGTAGTGACGTGTGTAGTGTGTGTGTAGTGTAGTGTGTGTGAGTGTGTGTGTGTGTGTGTGTGTGTGAGTGAGTAGTATATATATATATATAGTGGTAGAGTCGATAGTGTGTTAGTGTGTGTAGTGTGTGTGTGTGTGAGTCGTAGTGTGCTGTGACACACACACACACACACACACACACACACACACACTCAACACACACACTACTACACACTCAACTCACACTCACTCACATCACTACTACATATCTATATATATATACTCTATTATCTCACTACTCTACTCACTCACTACTACTATATCACTATATTATATATATATATTATTATATATATATATATATATATATATATATATATATATATATATATATATATATATATATATATATAATATATATTACTCTATATATATATATATATGTAACGACTCTTCGTTGGTTCTTTTCGATTATTGAGCAAATACGACCAGTAAAAAGACGGATCTTTGGTTAAAAAAATCTCAACTTTATTTGTCAACAAATTACAACAGCTTCCGATTTAATTTACAATAAAATCTAGGGTCTCCAATATGTGTACGATAAATTTCACCGCTTTCCACAATTTGAATCAATGAGAGTCGGAATCGTAAAATCTGTATTTACTATTCCACTAGGTTCAAATTCTTTCACTATTAGTACCCAGGCTCAAGTACCACCCGATTATTCCTTATACTTGCGAATATTTGTAAAACACTTTTAATTGCAAAGTTAAAACTGATTATCTGATATTTTGTTCGCTTATTTATATCCAATAATAAATATGTAGAAACTTCTGCTAACTCACTGTAGTTTCTAGAAATTAATATTACGTAGTATGTACATCAAGAATAGGCCACACCTACATTCATTAATGTAAACATTTGTATTAGCGAACTCAAATTTAATTTGCATTAATTTATGCAAAATGTATTGGTTATGAATGAGTAAATTAAATTAACCCATTCTGGACGAAGTTTATTACAATATTCTTTACTTATAGTAAATTCTTTAGTTACTTGAGTTTAATTGATCTCAAAAATTCAAAATTAATTAAAATTCTGATAATGTAGTCTAATGTTAATACATATAGGACTGCAAATTGAGCAAGTGTCGGCCATGATTTCACATTGATTGGAAATAATCAATAATGACTATACAATCGGGACTTAGGATGTTAATTAGAATAAAAATGTCCCCCATTCTATGAATTCACACAAAGTATTGTCTAGAAATTTAATGCGAAAAATCTCATATAATGTAAAAACATTTCCATAATATGGAGTCACGATTAAACTACTAACGCTGCCGGCGACAAAACTTTCTTGTTTAGCATTTACAATAAGAAGACAAGAAAGCAACCATGCTTATTAATTTACTGGAATGCCGATATATATGTCTACATTTCGACCGTTAATGTTAATCTACCGGACTAAGTTCAACGATAAACTCATTTAACTCAAGTTTTCTTTGTTTCTTTTTATTATTTAATTATTTTCATATTCCATTTGCATAATACATACTGGAAATTTCAATCTTAGAATGATAAACCAAGTCAATTTTAATTAGAAATTTTCCTCTGCCAGTGGCCGCATGTGGATTTTTTGTTTGATTATTTAGGTTTTTAAAATCCCGGAATAAAACGAAAATATTGTTTTATAATACATGCAACAAGCACAAGGACCATCGCGGCCGAGTTCATTGAAAATCCGGGAATCTTTATAAATGTATTACAAAGTCCTAAAAATTGTATCCCACATTATTCTGCAATTTTCTCAGAAAGCAATCAATATTAATCATGTGTCGGACAAAGTACTATGGACCTTTTGGAGAGACAAATAAGACACATAAATCACTGTCCTCGAAAAACAATTTCGAATTTTATCTGAGATTTTATAATTGCTTTCAAGGAAGCTAGAAGCTTGGTTCCATCATAATAGCCGTATCTTCTACAACTGTTAACGATATATTTTTTTTACTGCGAAGTTCAATGAATTTCAGTCCTCACTTTTTAATGCTACGACCAAATAAATAACCAAGACACACTCCAAGTCTTTTCCATTATCGTCCAACATCCCTCCCCAAGTATGTATAGTTTTTGTTTTGGACAAGAGGACAAGATCAAAACCCGATCAATTTCATACTATTTTTTTTTTTTTTTCCTTTATCTCCATTTAGGAGCATAGGGCGTCTACTAGACTGGACCATCTGACTCTGTTCGGGGCAATCGCTTTCAGTTCACCCCATGTCTTGCCGATTTGTTTTGCTTCAGCCAGCACCGTTTTCTTCCACGTCATGGGTGGTCTTCCAACTCTCCTTTTACCTTGTGGATTCCACTCTAGGGACATCCTTGTTATATCTTTTGCTGGTTTCCTCAGTGTATGTCCTATCCATCTCCATTTCCTTTGTTTTATCTCGGACTCAATGTCTAACTGCTCTGTCTTTCGTAGAAGTTCCTGGTTACTGATGGTGTTCGGCCAAAAGCATTTGATCAGTCTTCTCAGGCATTTGTTCACAAACACCTGTAGTTGATTTGTGATCTTCTTTGTGTGTTTCCACGTTTCACATCCATATAGCAGTGCTGACTTGACACATGCATTGAACATTCGTAGCTTTGTCTTTCTTGACAGGACGGATGCATTCCAGATCTTGTGAAGCATATTGAACGTATTTCTAGCTTTGTTAATACGCTGACTGATATCTTCTTCAGTCCCACCTGTTTTTGCTACAGTACAACCAAGGTACACAAATTTGTCGACTTCATCCACTTGTGTATTGTTGATGGTAATTGGTGTTATCGTTTTGGTGTTCAATCTCATAGACTTTGTTTTCCTGATGTTAATGTTGAGACCGACTTCATGTGCAAGGGCTGATAGCTTCTGTATTTTCTGCTGCATGTCCGTATGTGTGTGTGTAAGTAGACAGATGTCATCTGCGTAGTCTAGATCATTGAGCCGGCTTGTTGTGTTCCATTGGATTCCATTTGGACTTGCATCATCGAGCTTTCTCATGATACTATCTAGTACTATCAGGAATAGTAGCGGGGATAGTACACAGCCTTGTCTCACTCCTCGGTGGTTGTAGTATTTATCACTTTGCTGTCCTTTGTATTGTATTCTGTTTCCAGCATCCCGATACATTTCTTTGATTAGATCAACTATTTGCTTCGGGACGCCCATTCCACAAAGTGTCTTCCATATCGCGCTTCTGTTAATTGAGTCGAAGGCGCGTTCGAAGTCCACGAAGAGGAGATACAATGGTGAATTCCATTCGTTTGATTGCTCTATGATGATACGGATTGTGTTGATATGATCTGTACAGCTTCTTCCTGGTCTAAAGCCGGCTTGTTCGTTTCTTAGTTTCATGTTAATTGATGGAGATATTCTTTCGAGAATGATCATCGCTAGTATTTTCATTATTGTGTTGAGCAGAGATATACCTCTCCAATTTTAACATTCTCTTAGATCACCTTTCTTTGGGATTGTTATGGTTAAACCTTCTTTCCATTTGGTTGGTATTTTACCTTCGTTCCATACATCAGCTAATAGTGGTGTTAGAGCTTCTGTTGTTGTGTTTACATCTGCTTTGAGTAATTCTGCTGATATGTTATCTGTACCAGCAGATTTGTTATTCTTGAGTTTCTGTATGGCATCTCTAACTTCCCGTTCCGTTGGTGGATGGGTGCTGATAGTTTCGTTATAGTTGTCATCCGGAGACTGCAAGTTATTTTCATGTTGGTGGCAGTTGTCTTCGAAGTATTCTTTCCATCTATTTAGCTGTTGTTCATGTGTTGTGAGGGTTTGACCAGATTCATCCTTTATTGGTGGAGTGTTTGTATATATGTTGGTGACCTTTCTCACGCATTTGTGTAGTGTGCGCATATTTCTATTAGCTGCTGCTGTCTCTGCAGTCTTGAGAATGCTTTCTGTATACTTTCTGCGATCATTCCTTGCCATCTTTTTAACTTGTTTTGCTGTACTTTCATATTTGCTGCGGATCTCGGTTGTGTTCTGGTGACACAATTGCAACTTGAGCTGACGACGCTCTTCAATTTTCTTTCAGGTATCATCGCTAATCCATGGTTTCCGTGATTTGTTTTGGTATCCAAGCACATCTGTAGCAGTTTTGACGTAAGCTTCTTTAACTTGTTCCCATTTTTCATCAATGCTGGTGGTTTCGTTGTTTGGTAGATTGAGCTGGAGCGATTCTTTGAAGATGTTATTTGTATTTTTGTCGCTCAATCTGTTGATGTTAAATTTCCTCTGACATGACTTGTTGTGTTTTACAGCGGCTGGTTTAATTTTGAATGTTGCAATTACCAGTTGATGGTCGCTGTGTATGTCTGCTCCTCGCTTTGCTCTGACGTCTTGTAGTGAGGATAGAAACTTCTTATTCACCAGCACGTGATCAATTTGATTCTTGGTTCTTCCATTTGGTGATGTCCAAGTGTATTTATGTATGTTCTTGTGTGGGAACTTGCTGCCTCCTATGAATAGTTGATTTGTGACACAACAATCGATGAGCCTATCTCCATTATTGTTACGTGTTGATTCTAGTGCATTTTTGCCCATGACTGATTCCATTCCGGTGTTGTCGGTTCCAATTTTGGCATTGATATCACCTTTTATTATTTTGATGTCATTTCGGTGTGCACTAGCCAGTGTTGCTTGGAGCTGTTCGTAGAATTCATCTTTTGTCGCATCATCAGCTTCTTCGATAGGTGCATAGCACTGTATGATCGTTGTATTTCTAATTTTCGATTGGAATCTTGCTGTTATTATTCTGCTACTGATTGGTTTCCATTCGAGAAGTGCTTTCTTTGCGTTAGGTGTTGTTAATATTGCTAGAGAGAGAACATCATGTAATTTCCTTCGCTTGTTGTTAGCTCTCCTTTCCATCTTACTTCACTGAGTCCTAGTATCTCGATGTTATATTCTTTCATTACTTTCTCAACTTGTGCTAACCGCGATGTTTCTATCAGAGTTCTGACATTCCAGTTTCCTACTCGTGTCCGGGTACGATAGCTAAGAAGGGTCGATATTTTATTATTCCGGTTTGTTTGGTTTTGTTTCTTTCTAGTGTATGTTTCTTTAATCATTTGAATTTCGGATTCACCTTTCGGATTAACGGGTGATTGGGCCATCGAATCCTAGCCAGTTTCCAGGGCTGCTGGATAAGGTATACTGGCATACCGTGGGCGAGATATATTCCTGCTTCAATGTGCTACAATCATATTTCCTTATTTTTTCTGATGAAGTTCCCAAGCGGTCACCCGTTTAAGAACCCTTCCCAGTGTTGCTTAACTTCCTCTTAGGTGATGTTGTTGACTTATCCACTTCTCCATCTCGCCCACCAATTTCATACTATGAAGACCAATAAAAACATGGTTTCAAAACTTTATCATAATAGTTATCGTGAGTTATCACATACCACTGGCAAAAACAGTGATACATCACTAGTCAAGATAATAAATTAGAGGTGCTGGTGAATTAACCTATTCGATAAAATGTACCACCCTTAATATTAGCAATGGAATGTTTCTGGATGATTACTCACTATTGCTTGCTCGATGAAATGAGCTTCCATATAACACTTTATGCGGGCTTTAATCTTTGAGCCATGCATTATATAAAGGAACATACTAATACCTGGATTATTGGCAAAGAAATTTTTGTTCTGTTCATGCAAACTAAACAAAACCAATAAAACCAACCTCAAAATAATTCATCCCAATATTAAAACTAAATAGTATATTTTTTTTTTAATTAAATTAAATTAAATTATATTTTTTTTTAAATCAACAATCATTAATAAGATTCTTTTTTACCGTTCTTCGTTTTCATTTATTTCTTATTCTTGAATTCGTTTTTATGATTATTTCATCTTACGATTATTATTTTCTACATTAATTAATGTTTTATTATTATTATTGCATCATCAGTATGTAATAGTAAACGATCATAATGATCATTGTTGTTATGATCGTTTGGTTTACGATGAATTTTACACATAAACGAGTTAATATTACAATTACGATACAAAATGAAATTTTAATCGAAATTATTACGATGGGTTGGTAAAATGTTCATAAGATAAATGTTCTTAATTGAAGTATAAATTAATAGTGGTCCAGCAAAAAAACTAAGCTAGGAACAATACTTGAATTACAATGAAGTTCTTGATTTCGTTGACATTTTTTAAAAATACAATACTATTTCTTAATATGTTAAGCGTCATTTAATAATAAATTATCTTTATTTATCTTATTTATGCGTTCATTACATCTTGTTGAAAAATGATCTCCCTGTTTGACCAACATAAAAATTATGACAGTCAGTATATGTTAATCTATATAACAAAAGGAAAAATAATACGAAAGAGAAGCGACAATCTCTTCCATGTTCATCAGTATTACACCTATTACCTGGTTATTCGTACAATAAAACAACGGGAAAATTTTCAAGCCTTCATAAAAATCTTATAAAAAGCGAAAAAAACGTAATTCACTATCAATATATACAAAACGTTAAAAGTAACAATTATATTACAAAACAATAAACGTGACTAAAACAATGATCAAATACAAATTAAAAATTAAATAATTTATTTTTTCAAAACCACATTAACCACAATCAAACTTGTAGTAACACATAAAACGGTAAATATTGTAAAAAAAAATAAATTAAATAAAAAAAATAGAAACTACAAATTAAAAGTAAGAAAATAATAAGAAAAGTAAAGGAAAAAAACAGAAAAACACCAACCACACCAACAATGGAAAAATCATAACAGTTTCTTTTGATTTTTCAACAATAATAAACCAACAACAAAGGTATGAGTGGCCAATGGACTTATATAATTTTGCGAGATTGATGAAAGACTTCATCATGTATTTAATCTTTGGTTTCACAGACGATAATGACAGATGATTTAAACTTAGTATCGTTGTGAGCCCCTCTCGTAAGGAGGTTTCCTTACGCGAGGGGCTCACAACGAAATTCACACAAAATTTGGCCATCGTCATCCTGTTCCATTAAAAATAAAGAAGCATTAAAGCCCGGTCTTATTTATTCCATTATATTACTAGATCATTTCTATATAATTTGTTCGTATTTCAATTTTATGATTTGACAAAGATTACCAGTGTTTTGCTGTTGTTACTATTTGGAAGAAGAAAATAATTGTGTAGAAGAAAAACTAAAAGCAATGAAGCCTCTTTTGTGTGTAATAATGTAAACTGTAAATTGTAAAATATACAATTCAATCGTAATCTCAATTATTATTTTTGTTTTTCCTACTTACGAGTATATTTTTTTATTTATTTTTTTTTTCTATTTTTCTTTTATATATTGTGTTTTGTGTTTACGATATAATTATCCATTTTTACAGTTGAATTTGTATAAGTTTTGATGTTTTAAGAAAAATAATCGTTTTGAAAGACATATCACATTAGAACGTATTGGACATTATGTCAGTTACAAAACAAAAGATATTGTTAAAAATGAAAACAAGAGAAGGAAATGATTTGTTAGAAGATTTTGTGTTTAAATTTAATTTGACTGTCAAACATGATTTGTTGTTTTGAGATAACAGAAAATTAAGAATAAAATTGAAATTAATTACTTTATGTGTTGTGGATTTCCATATTTTTCATTATTTTGAAAAATTGATTTTGTTTGATGTAACTTACAATATTTAATTTAAAATGCACAGTTGAAACCCTCATAGTAAAACGCTACCGAAAATGATATCAACTATTGATCCTCTTTCTGCCTTACTATAGGTTTTCTCTGTTCCTTGGTTAAATATTACCAGGTCAAGCTCACCCATTGCCTACAGTAGAACTGTACCCTCAAATCTGCTTGGTTATTTTTTCTTCCACCCAGTTTCCATTGTTAGGAGAAATTTTAAATTGCTCACTTATGAGTTACCGCTTGTGATAGAAGGGTCTGAGCCGCTTCACAGTGATTGAGATTAATTAGCATATAATTAATCATGGCGCATTGTTGAAATCGCATTTTTGTATCGGGGTTATTTAAAGCCTACGGCAGTTGGATTTAATCTAACTTCAGTTGTTCACATATCACGCATTTCAGCTGCTCTTGACAGTTTTTCTCATTATGAGCCATAACTCCATACCTACAGCAAAATCCAGTGCTGTCTATTTCACTTTTACATTGTCTTGCATTGTGACCAAAACCAAGACATCTGTAACATCGCTTTGGTTTGGTATGATGGCGTACTCTGCATCTCACCCATCCAATTTTGATAACTCTGAAAGTAATAATTGCATTTACTGCTCTATCTAGGAGTCGGATATACTCTGATAGAGTTCCATCACGCGTGGCTCGGACACTTTTAATAGCAGTTTTTGAGAAACTTCCCATATCGGAGAATTAATTTTTCATTGCAACACAGATTTCGTCCAGGGTGGTTACTTCATCAATATCTCGGCATTGTATTGTAGTTTTTTGGCTTAGCGTTCTAACATTAGCTGTACCTTGCAGCATTTTTCTCGTAGCTAATGATTTAGCTTTTCCTTGTCGCGCTTAAGTTCCAGTAATAAATCACCCTTAGCGGTTGTCCTAATTTTGTTAACATTATCACCAAGTTCCTTGAGTTCTAGGTTTACTTTCATTGATTTAAAATTGTCTGCATATAGGTTTTCTTTTCAGTTTATTTTCGCGATGATAATAGCATCAGGACGTGCTCTTTCCCGCCGCTTCCCTCTTTCTCATTTTTTTTACGGAGGACACGTCGGCGATTCTTGGCTTCTACCTTTGGCATTTCTTTGCCGATTTCACCGATTTTCAGTGTTCGGTATCTAACATATGTTTACTAGTTGATACACCAACTCCCTCTTTGGGTTAAAAATTGATCGTCTGCCACACCCATCATATGCTTAGGCTACTTAATTTTGGTATCCATACCATAAGCGTGGTATTCTCGACATTTGTAACGACTTTGCGGTTGTAACATTATCTTATATAGTGGCCAAGTTCACCACCACTGTTACATTACAGTTGCTGGAAAACGACGGCTGGGAGCCTGCTTGCTCATGCTCCACAGCCGCCGATACTGGGTTTCCGATTGCCTTCACCATAAGGTTTGATCCTAAAGTACTCCCCATGTTGTTTTATTTTCTGAGTTTTTCTTCTCTTAGCATTTTAGACCTACTACCAGTAGAAGGTTAACAGCTACTTCTAACATAAAGACAGACACTGACCAGGGAGCTGCCCAATGTTGCATAGACGTTCCTAGATTTTATTAATGAGCTAGTTTCAGTCCGTCCCAAGTATTTGATCTCCTCGGTACCAGTCATATCTGACAAGCATCCACTGTCTGTCACCTGGAGAGGTGCCTTGTAGGCTCAACAGAAGCGTCCGTTCGTGTGGGTCTGTCTTTCTGTCGATCAAGATCTCAAAAACCACTTGACTTATTGACTCATAATTTAGTACACAGGTATCTTAGATGGATTTTAAAATCCACAGGTTAATTGTGATCCAAGATATAAAAATCAATAAGTCAAAATCCATATGTGTATGTGTGTTTGTGGACATGATATCTCAGAAACTAATTGACATATTGAGCCTTAAATTTGGTAAACAGGTATCTTAAACTAATATATGCTATGGAGCTGAATTTCCTCACCATAGTTCAATTGTGACGATATAAGATAAAAGAGTTCCAAAAATTTGTATGTATGTTGGTCTGTGGACAAAGTATCTCAGACACTATTTGACTTATTGAAGCCAAATATAGTATCCCAATATAATACACATTTATGTTATGTCAATATATGCTATGAGATTGGTTTTCAGATGCGCAAGTCAATTATGATACGAGGTATGGGGGTGTAAAGGTGTATCTGTCTGTATGAGGATGCGATATCTCGAAAACTACTTGACAGCTATTAACCGGTACTCGTTTTTTAATATACACACCAATACCTTTCTTGTTTTGTTTTCTTCTTACCCTTTTTGTTGTGTAAATATTCAAATTTAACAAAAAATATCACACAAATAATATGCTTCTTTCTCTTCTTTTTAAAATAGCGCCCACAAATGGCAACAAATGTAAAAATGATGGAATTCTGTTTTAGTACAAAAGCTGGTTATAATGTTCCTGCCAGTGTTCGTTGAAACAAACACTTAACTTAACGTTCACCTGGGAGCACCCCAATGTTTCCAGTAAAAACGAAAATTATTCCTATGAGTGATGTCATCCATTTACACAAATTCGTCATCATTCGTTTTTTTTGCGTTTAGTATTTTATATAATTATTGAAAAATATATCTTAAAACAAGAATATTTTCGAAGATTAGGTGTGGTGGGAAGGAGAGGCTTATAGACCATTAGGCCACTATAGAATTTCTTTGTCGCATGCACAACACATCAAGGAAGCTTACAGTACCAAGCACACAAGGCATAACTATTACTATCATAGGTAAACAATTTTTAGAAAAAAAAAAAAGAGATTTCACTGTTCGATGAAACAAACAGTGGATCGAAATATGTAATGACAGCAACATGCATTTCACGGGGATAACTATATTAGAAGTTTCTTTACAATTAGTGAACTTAGAATAACCCGAGCAGAAATTAGTTAGGGAAAACCTGAATACAGTCAGGGCGTGATCAGGGCCTGGTCAGTCCTACAAGGGCAATCCCTATTAGGGCAATCTGATGTGGACCTGTTCCGGGCCTGATTTAGAATACCCTTTTAGGGTTAACCTTATTTGAATATATCCGGCCCTGATCAGGTTTTTCGTATTTGACCCCTAGCTGAAATTTAAATGGGTTAAAATTCACTAGAGTATTATCCATTTTAGAAATATATAGCTAAAATCGTTTCATGTATATTTTAGTTGTAGCTTCTCAGCTGAACGACTATAATAATAGTCATTAAGGTGGTATGTATGTTTTAATTTTTTCCATTGTAATGTTTTTATTTTAATTTGATTAATTTATGTATATAATATATAAATATATATCAGGGTCTGGTCAGGATATCCCAATCTGGGCCTGATCCGATTATCCCAATCAGGGTCTGATCCGGTAATCCCAATCAGGACCTGATAGGGCAAAAGCGTTACACTCATGATCAGGGCCCAATCAGGCAGCCCTACCAATGCCTGATTCGGGTTAGGGCAAACCTGATCAGGGCCTTACTTGAGCCCTAACAAATTTCTGCTCGGGAAAATATCTCATACCATATAAAAAATACTAAAACTTCTGTAATTTATATTTTATACAAATGAGATGATGCGTTCTGGAAAAAAAGTCTGAAGTATTGTATTATATTTTAGTTGTTTTAGTCATTTTTTAGTTGTTTCTTTGTGTTTTTAATTTTTGTGTGACAAACCTGCGTACTCCTGGACTGTGACATAAAATATTGTCATTTGTCACTCAGTTCAGATAACTACAATATTATTTTTTGACATCGTTGTAATTTTTGTTGATGTGCTTCTATTTTTTAAGCATTTTTTTGTACTAACATTTTTTTCACTAAAATAGAATTTAAGAAGCAGAAGATTCTTCCAGAATTTAACATTACTTTATTTTTGACATAATTATTATTATTTTTATTATTATTATTAATTGTCAAGAAATGATCTAGTTTTCAGTTAAACATAAATACATACAAATATGATAATTAACATTACATTTACATTTACACTGACACCTTAGTTGTTACAAAATTTTTACATGTTTTAAGAAATAATTGTACCGACAAATTTTTTAATTTGAATTTCGACATCTTTTGCAGTTCATTGTAAATTTTAAGATCTTTATACATTAATTGATTTTAGGCAAATCTCTTTCTAAAAAATGGCAAACGACATTGATTACTTCGCGTATGGTATGCATGTACATCTCGGTTTAGTATTAACAAATTATGAAAATATTCCGGGACTTAACCAGTATCTATTTTATTTATCAACTTAAGTGTATTTAAGTGAATTTTTTGATTACCTGATAGCCATTGCAGTTCGTTCAACATTGAAATAACACTCTCTCTTGTTCCTTTTCGCAACATTATCCTCATAAATTTGTTTTGTATTTTTTGTTTGGTTGCTATTTGCGCATTATTCATTAAAAATAAAATAGGCGAGAAATAGTCAATGTCTGGCCATCTGTTGAGCTTTTTATTATGATTTTTCTTCAAAGTTGGGTGGCGTGTTTTTCTAAAAAAGTTCTTTTATGTCTCACTCATTTTTGTTGCGACGAATGTGCTAAACAAAATTGGCATGGCAAGGTAAAAGCAAGGTGTGAGTAGTGCGAAGGCGTGTAACAAAATGGCGCCGAAACAGGGACCTAAAAAATATCATTTATTTGAAAACATTAATATTTCTTGCTTACTATAGAATTTTTGGTTGGCTTAAGTGAAAATTTTACTACTTTATTTTTGTTTAATTAAATGCGTTTTGGCGAATGGGGTCAGTAAACTGATCGTAGGATGTGACAATTTGTCGGAACGCAGTCAACAAACCGAAAGGAATTGGACCAGGCGGAGTCAAATCGTAGCAGTCATCAGCAATAATTGGATCTAGATAGTGGGAACTGGTTGTGCTGACCATGAAATGAAGTTCAGGTGTATCACAACTACCTACAATTCCATTTTGTTCATAGATAACTAATCATCCTTGCAATAGATAACTATAGTTAGAGTGTAGAATTTGTTTGTAGTTCTTGTCCGTACTTGGAGTTAGAAACAATACTGCTCTGTCATCGAGGTGCGCTGAGAGAGTTTAGGGCTGACATTTCTTTTAAATGGGATCCTAGGAGGAGTGAACAGTATTTGTTTCGTCAAAAGGCAAATCCAGTATGAAACCGGCAATAATCTTCAGGTTATATAATACAGGTTGACTGATTTGGAAAGCTTCGATGTCCCGAAACATGGTTGATATTTCACCCAAAATTGAACTACCTCTGTCATCTGTACGAATAGAGTTTACCCCTAAGATATCACTTCGGTCTGTGATATCTCACTGCTAGTGCAGTTTTATGTAATATCTCATTTAACTCATACACGAACACCAGGGACTGGAGTAGACGTACGGGTTGTCACACCCGTAGACCAAAAGTTCGAATATGTAAAAATCTGGAAAAAAAACTGAAGACATGTTCATTAAAAATATATAATATGAAAACAAAATTTGATTTAAACAAGTTTAATCTATAGCAGGTCAGCATCCAATTACATCTTAACTGTTTTTTCCAACAAATCAATTAAATAGAAATCAACAAAAAGTTTCAATTACAAAAGCCAACTAAATTTATTAAATCCAACAAATTCATCATAGTTGATAATTTACACATTAGACCCACCATATCCAATCAAATCTCTATTATACTTTGACATAATAGTTTTGTTTTGTCAAAGTATATAAAAAAAATAAAATTATTATACGTTACAACGATGTAATGATATTTTGAAATTATATCGACAAGACAACGGAAAAAACAACAACTCAATTGTTGATCATTACACACGAAAATGTTTAAAATTATTTCTTCAAGTTTTGTGTTTTCGAATAACTTCAAACCAATAATTTTAAATACAACAACAAAAACTAAAGTCATCATCAATTACTTATTAGCTTCTGGTTTTTTGATTTTTTTTCTTTTCATAATTTCTTTTTGTGCTTTTTTATTAAAATTATATGTTAAATTTCAGAGGAGATGAATCTTGGATTATGGTCGAAGAGTTTCACCTATGCTGACATGGTATACTATTTGAACCATTGTATAACGCCCTCCTAATGTTTCATCTCTACATTAAAGCACAAACACCAGGTTTTATATAGTAATCAACTTCTTAATTGTTCCACAACAACAGGAAAACAATTCGGTAACAATATTCCTATCTAGAACATTCTTCAAACAGCTTCGAAACTCCAACGGTTGATTGTACAAATTTCCAGTTCACCGCTTCCAAAATAATACATAAATTATTTCTACTAAATAACACTTAAAACTTTATTTACAAACAGTTGATTTCAAAATAACTTCTATTTACACGATTTCATATGCACGATAGAACGTTTTGTTTACAATTAATTTCTCTCAAACTATTTCCAATATCGCATTTTTTACATCATTCATCGCAGATTAAAATAAAACTGTTCTAATTCAACAAGAGGAACTTCCTTATATATAATTCTACATAATTTCTTGATTGTTCCAAGTCACTTGCGATTATTCGAGAGGTCAATCTAAGAATACTCAATAACATTATTATTTACCTAATATGTTGATTTGATTCATAAAATCAAATATTTCATATTGACCTTGATTCTAAGAAAAGAAATCTTAATTTTTATTTTATTTTATTTTTTGAAGTATTGAATTTAATGTTTTGTATTTGATTGTGTTTATGTAGAATCGTAACAATATTTTTAGTTACAACATGTTGCGACCACAGGTTAACGAGCACTATAGTCTAACTTATTAGTCTTTTATAGAAAAAGGTCGACGAAAAAAATCTTCATCCTCAGTCCTCACACATAAGTAAAGATGAAGAAATGTGTTTAAAATGTATTTATGTGCGCTAAAACTCAATCAACCAATTTTCAACATTTTTTCAGCTAATTGCTTTGCTGCGTCACACAAACAGTAATACATGTTTCTATCTACATATAAATAATAAACAGTTTTACATAACAGATTTTGTTACGATATTATTCTTGGTTTTTCGTATAATTTAATCTAATTTTGTATAATTTAATCTATTTTTATTTCTTATATTTAATGATTTATAAATATTTTTATATTTTTAATATGATTTGTAATGTAATTTTTGTACTAACATGTAATTGGACTTTTGTCTGTATGTTAGTTAGTAGTGATTAAAATAAAATAAAAATAAATAAAATAAAATATTATAAGTAGATATAATACGGTTGTTCAAAATAATAAAAAGTAGAATGGTTGTCTGTTGTTGTAGAGGAGAATATTTTCTCATTTGACTAGAATTTTTTATTGAAATGGTTTGACTAGCATTTTATATTGATATGATATGGGTAGATTTTGAATTTGTGTGTGATGAAAAGCATAATTTAAAAAAATTGACAATCTAACTATAAATACTCGATCAAATGTTTGATCGACACATTATGTAAATTTTAATCAAACAAACCACTTGTGTTCAAAAGTTAAAATTGGATTATATATTTTTGAAATCAAATTAAAACATTGTTTATATTATTGAATATACCATAAACTCAACTATTTGTCTTTTTTATTATATCTTTATTTAATTACAACGTTTACCTAAGTGTACAAACGGTTATATTCAAAGTGTTAATTGTAGCTGTTAGCTGAAAGAAGAAATGGAATTGATGTTAGTTGGTCTTCAATATTCAGGACAGACAACGTTTGTTAATGTTATTACATCGGGACAGTTTGATGTGAAGATATGATACTTGTTGGTTTCAATATGAGAAAAAAAATTAAAATGGGAAATGTAACAATCATTTTGGGGTATTGGTGGAAAACCAAAATTTCGTTCCATCTGGAAAAAATATTGTTGTGTATCTGTTTATGTTTCATGTACGGTGGACTATTAATGCGATTACAAGGAGATGCTAACAATTTACATATATTTGTAAAAAAAATATTACATTGAAATGAACAAGGGTAATGATATAGACAGATTTTTCTATCAAACTAGAAGTGCAAAAATTACCAAACAACCATTTGGGCATAACTCTATTGCACAATTTCCTAAAAATGTAGCGGAGTTTTTGAAACTGGACAATGTGGGCACGTTCACTGGGCATTGTTTTAGACGCACCGCAGCTACATTTTTTGCAAATAATGGCTCTGATGTTTTGCAATTAAAACGATTGGAGGATGGAAATCTAGCTCTGTAGCCGAAGGATATGTAGAGAATTCTACGGATGGCAAGATCAAAATAAAAAAATTGTAAACATGTTTTCATCTGAGAACCACAATTTTGGAGAAGGCACATCTACCTTGAATAGTTTCACAAACAATTCGGTGCAGAAGTTCGATTTTTCGTCTGATCAGAAACAGGAATTGTAATTGACAATAACCATGAAAATTCCAACATAACTATTAATTTCAATAATAATAATAATAAATTTCAATAATAAAATATTTATAAATAAATTAAATATCCAAAATGAAAACATTTTAAAGAAAATTCTACTTTAAATTCCGGATTAGGGATTACAGACTACAGTCGCATATTTTATGAAAGTTTTACTTGTTTGTTTCTTATATTTTCTATTCCCTTGCTAGTAATTAAGAGAGATAAAAAAGTGAGACTCTCGTAAAATTGTAATCGAAATTCCTACTCAGGTCGGGAAGTGTTACTTCCCAACCGGTTGGGAAGTAAAAGTTAGCAATCAAGTACTTCCCAACTTTTAAAAAGTTGGAAAACGACAGATTACTTAGTTGTGTAGTTGTGTTTGTAAACTGTCATATGATGTTTTAGTAATTAATAGTATTTAATTAAATAATTTTTTATTAATTTTTAATTTAAAACACAATTTAAACAAAACATTTATTTAAACAATAACTATTTCACTTTAAAAAATTAATAATAACTAAATGATGTCTTGTTTGTTTACTAATTTTGATAGATGTGTAAATGTATTTGTGCAACTCTATTGTATTTACAACTTGCTCTGCAAAAACATCTAGATTCAGAAAAATATTTTCAGGGCAAGAAAAGATCACTTTTTTTGTCAAAAAGAATACGTAATGTCAAAAAAACTTGATCTAAAAGGTAAAAAGGGGCGGGTCAGAGCAATTTTTTTGACAAAAAGAAAACGACATTAGTTTATATTATTCAGTTTTAGTTACTAAAGAATTATTGTTATAATTTTGCGCTGCACATATAATTAATTTACCAAATAAATTTATACGATTTTTTTTATTTTCTCGATAATTCTTGAGAAATGTTTAAACACATTTCTCGTATTTCTTGAGAAATCAAAAAGTCCGAGAAATCAGAATCTCCACTCACAATGGTGTAAACTATCCAAAAATAATTTTTTGATCTTAGTATAAAATAAACATCAAAGCTACACGTTCAGTTAAATTTCCAAAATATGTTTAAAACCTCTGCAGCATACACCAACTACTCGTTTTTCTCGTAAAATGTACATTGTAGGTCTATTTGTGGTCATTATTGATGATGATGACTGGTAGGCTTATTATAAACAAACAGCAAAAGCAACAATAAAAAACCAATTAAATAAAATAATTGGAAAATTTTTTTTCTTTCTATTTTCAATTCTCTGTGTATTGTTGTTATTTGAAGTAAGACAACATTGAATTTGTTAGTTTTAATGTAAGATTGGTCACATATAAGAATTATACAAGGATTATTTAAGATGTTCTAATGTAATGCATTTTCGAAGAGTAAATTTGATATAATCAATGGCTAATTTCTCCCATCCGTTTTCCCTTTAATTTTTCTTACGCTTAAACAAAATAATAATAATAATAATAATAACAGTAAAACCTGCAATTTTCAATAATTTATTTTAATTTTATTTAATTCTTTAATGATTTTCTTTATATTATTTTATTGAAATTGATCGTGCAGATGTCGTTGAATTATATTTATGGGACACGCGATTTGTTGTCATAATTATATTTTTATTTTTTGATGGTTTAAGTGAAAATTTGTCTTTTGTGCTGTCATTTGTTTTATTCGATTGTTGAGTTATGTGGGTTGATTAGGGTTATGATTATGATAAGGCTTGGTAATAATTTTAGTAGATTAGAAATTAAGGAGTAAGGGTTTTCAATGTTTTTATGTTTTTGACATACCAAAACGAATTTAAATAGCTATAGTCATCTTAAACTTTGAATGACTTCAGTTTTTCTGTCAGTAAATTTCTAATTGGCATGACTTATAGTTTCTGAGATAATCGAATTAACTATTTTGCGAAAGGATTGCGAAGTGTCACTATAGAGAGAGGTTTGTCCCAAAAAACTTTGGAATGATATTGATGTCTTGACTTAAATTGAGAAAACTGTTGTTATTTTTGGCACTTTTCGAGTCATTAGACTTTCCTAGAAAAAATTAATAATATGTAAATGTTTTTCTTAACTCATCATAGAAAACGCTTGAACCACTTCTAACCTTAAACAGAAAATATTAAAAAAATAAATAATTCAAATAGCTTGCAACATACATAACATTCAACCGATTGGAAAAGAAAAAAATTAATAAAACAAAACAAACTACGAAAAAAAAAAAATCGTAAACAGTAACAGCAACTACCAACATAATAAAATAATAAAAAAAAAGTTTTTCTTTTTTCGCTCAATTAAATTTTACAACCCTTTTCTTCTTTATCTTATTAATTTTTCTTTTGTTTAACATTATTTTAAGATTATCATTTTCGTATCTTTTTTTCACGAAACATTGTGTGCAGTAAGTTGAGTAAATGTTTATTATAAACGTTTTTGTCTTGGAACTGTTTTAATCCTGCCCCATTTATGGCCCACCATATAACAAGTCAAATGTTACGTTTAATGTTTTTTCTTGTATTTTTTATTATGTGTTACTGACTGTATGACAAAATCACAGTAATAATAATAACAATAATAATCCTAACAATGAATGTGTTACATAACTTATTTTTATGATATTAAGTTTATTGTCTTCAAGGAAAAGACTAAACAGAAAACAAATAAAAAAAAAGAACTTACAACGACATTTGTACAAAAAGAAAACAAAAAATGAAAATCATGCTGAGAAAAATTAATTACTTTATAAAAGAAAATCCTTTTTCCTTTATTATTTGTCTTAAGGAAATTAAACAAAGTTTTTTTTATTAATATTTTGAATTTTTTTTTTTTGAAAAAATAAAATAAAATTAGACATCGTTAAAAATTTATCACTGGGAAGTACGATACATTAAACACTATTTACTGTTTTCTTTTAGTTTAAATAAATAAATAAAATGTAAAGAAAATGAGAAAAACTGTTGAAGTGAGAATTTAGTTGTGTTTGTATTGTTATATGTAAAAAAATCATTTCTTTCAGGAAATAGTTTTGATTTTTTTGTGTGATAGTTTTGATGACTGTGTCAACTGTCAACGCCAACTCACTAATTTTAAGGCACCCCTTAAAAAAATGGGTACGCATAAATCTTTCAAATAAGTATCAATAAATTGGTTAGAAAATGTTTTGAATTTCCGAAAATATTTTTTAGCTCTCAATTTGATAAACGTTACTCTAAAATCTCCCCTAAAATCAGAATGCTGATATTTTCCTGGGAATTGATAAAAAGTGCAAAAAATAGAATAAAGAAATATTTTTTAATAATCATCTATTTTTTCCGCGACACAGAATACTAGTTATGACCAATATGTATTAAATTTGTCCCAATTTCTATTTCACGGTGTACTGGAATAGGGCTACTGGATTCAATCACTGATTAGTAAGCAAAAGCTCTCCAGGTTTTAATAAGTATGCAATACCGCTATTGTTTCACATTCAAAAGCTTCAAAAACTCCAACAAGTGAATGTAAATTTTCCTATATATTCAATAACACTTAAAACTATTTATGCTCATGAAAAATCACTTTACTTTTATTCACACGATCATTTGTTCCGTATAAAACGATTCATTTACAATTATTTCATGCTGTCTACTAACACTGTTTAAATAGTTTTCCTATTCAATATTAAAAGAATTTATCGTATTTTAAAATTCTTTTATCAGTAGTGTTCTTTTAAAAAACAAAGAACGTGTCTGCCAAAGGATTCGAATATGGCTACTCAAACCTCTCTATTAAGATTTTCAAGAAAATATTACAAAATCAAAAATTTATATTTCTTTCAAAATTCCAAAAATATTGTATAAATTATAATAAAAAAAAATTTAAGCTATTTTTCAAAATTCTTAAACATATTCCAAAAATTATTACAAAATCAAAGATTGAAACTTGTTTTAGAATTCTAAAAGTATTCCAAAAATTATTACAGAATCAAAAGTAGAAACGTTTTCCAATATTCTTAAAATATTGCAAAAATTTTAACTTAATCAAAAATACAAACTTTTTAAAGTTCTAAAGATGTTCCAAAAATTATTACAAAATCAAAAATTGAAACTTTTTCTAAAACTCTGACAATTGTGACAAAATTGACATTTCAAAAATTCAAAATTCAAAAAAATTTTTCCAAAATTATAGAAATATTGCAAAAATTATAACAAAATCAAATATACAGTTTTCCAAATTCCAAAAATTTTCCATAAATTATAATAAAATCAAAAATTTAAACTTTCTCCAAACTCTAAAAATATTCCGAAAATTCTTGAAAAATCACAAATTAAAAACCTTTTTCCAAAGTTCCACAAATATTTTAAAAATTATAACAAATTCAAAGATTAAAACTTTTTTCAGAATTCAATTCAATTCTTTTTGCAAAAATTTTAAAAAAATCAAAATTTGAAACTTTTTCCACAATTCTTAAAATATTCCAAAAATTTTAACTAAATCAAAAATACAAACTTGTTAAAAGTTTTAAAAATATTCCAAAAATTATTACAAAATCAAAAATTGAAACTTTTTCTAAAACTCTAAATATATTTTAAAAATTCGAAGTTCAAAAAAAATTTTGGAAAATTCTAAAACTATCGCAAAAATTATAACAAAATTAATATAACAAACTTTTTCAAAATTCCGAAAAGTATAACAAAATCAAAAATTTCCATGTCCAATTTCATGTTCGATTAAATTTCATGTCATACAAATAATTAATTTCATTTTATGCATAAAAATTGGTTAAAAAAATGAAAATCATTCTTTTGACACACGACCATATTTTTTTGACAAACTTATAATGTAATAATCTAGTTTTTGGCCTCACATACCGATCCTGCCCATCAAGATTTCTGCAAATTCAATGTTCCTACTCGTAATCACTTAAAATGAACGATTTTTATGCAAAGTTTCTTTTCCAATTCCGTTGAGATTTGGAGAAGTTTTTCATCCACAGGTTGCGTTAAATACTTCATCGCCACTCACAGCAATGTTAGTTTTTTTTAACTTCTAACTGGTTGATTGATTTTGATCAAATTAATTTGATTCAAATCAAAATAAAATCAAAGTTTTCATGTAGTAATGAAGTTTCTCTTCCTGCTTTACTAAACCACTAATGTAAGTAACAAGAATTAGTAATTATCTGCTTCTTTCCAGATTTTGCTATAGTTTCTGCAAAGTAGCATAAATTCACTTTTCATGCCAATTGTTGACAATTTTCGTTGCTATTTTTCCTTCTTTAGCTCAATAACTGTTAGTTGTAGCTAATCTTGCTTGAACAAACCAGTATTGAAAATTTACAACTCCTTCTTTATCACCAATCTCATGTTTTTCTACTTTCTTCGAATTGGCTTATCGCTAAATTTGATAAACCTAATTCTTAAATCTCCATTTAGAATAAGCAAAAAATCACAAAGTTTATGCAGCGCTATATTATTTCACAGCGAACTATACTGCCTAACAAGAATATTCAATAGCTTTAGAAACTCCCACGATCGAACGTAGAAATATCGGTACCCAACAATGGACCTACTAATGAGTCACTAACAGGAATCAAAAAGATGATTGCATGCCTGGCAGAGTTTATATTCCAACGAGCTTTAGCCATGTGCGACCGAGAAGCAATTTCTCCCAGTTCAATACAAAAATTAGATATGTACGCAAATGAGACTATATTCAAACGGAATGAAATATGCCAAATAAGAAAGAAGGAACTCTCACAACCACAATGTCCGAAGAAACCGAGATCATCACTCCAACATAACTACCGTTATAACATTTAAAAAATATTAAATAAATTCAATTTTGTTTTAAACACAAAAAAATATTCAAAAATTGTTTTACGTAAGTTTAATTCCTAGCAAGAAAAATTATAAGGTATAGATCTATAAATCTATAAACAAATTCTTATATTACTACTCTAACATAGGATTCCATCATTGTTTATCAAAATTAAAATTTACCTTGTTTTGTTATTTTTGGTTGTTTGGCGTTAAAATTTTACAATAATACAAAAACAAATTGAGAAAAACCAGCAACACATATATTGCTATTAAATGTATGATTGCGTTAAATTTAATAAAAATTTAGCTACGTATTCCACCTTAACTAAACCCCGTCTTAATAACAACCAGTTATTATAACAACCCACAAACAACCAGTTCACACACACAAAAGATTTTTTTTTTCAGTTTTCACTCCTCTTTGAGTGTTTAAGTATTTTTCATGAACTGATTTACCAAGAAAACAAGCAAATATTATTTTTTTTCTAACTAATTGTTTAACTTTTAAATCTTGTTATAAACTTAAAAAACAATAACTGTTTTCGCATAAAAAAAATTAACGAATACTCGAGAGCTAGTCTCTTTTTCAACGATTCACAAAGACGGCCATTAATTTAATGGGAAAAAAACAATTTTCTAACTTGTTGACTAATGAAATAGACTAATTCTAAAAATTTCACTTTTTTATGTGTTTAATTTGACTAAACAAAAACCTGATCTACCCAAAAAAAGCATTTAGACAGAAGAATTTCATGAGTCAACAACATCAAAAAATGAGACAGCGATAGAAAAAAAAAGAAATATCATTGCGAGCAGGGTTGAACAAAAAAATATGTGAGAAAAAAAACGATAAGTTGTATGGAATGTGTTGATTCATAAATAATAAAGTTGTTCGGATAAATTAATTTTTGCGGGTTAAACAACTTTTTAAGATATCCAGTATACAAAGAGCGTTCATTAACAATACATTAAACATATATAATTCATGGAGATAGCATTACTGTTTTATCCGCCCTTAGATTCACTTAAAAAACATATTGGATGAAAAGAAAGGTGAAGTCAGCAAACGATCTTGAAAATTTAACGATTTCTAAGCGAAAGTCGATCAATCCGGCAATAGTGATTCCTTTTTTGGACGGCATTTAAACGGGGTTTTTTTTAGATCAGCCCAGTAGCAGTTTAAAAAACAAGTATTAAGAGGTTAATAGAAAATTCTCTGTGTAGACTACTATAAAAACAAATAAACAGGGCACCATCGATGAGAATAAGCTACACTCATTTTAAGAGAAAGGGCTAAGGCAACTCTATTTTGTTTGTGTATTTGGTCTAGACAATGGATCATCATACAGCAGTCAGGCAGAAATTTGTTGCAAAACACAATAAATAACCAGATGACCACTGCGGCTCTCCTCATTAAAAACTTGAAAGCATTTCCACCAAATGAGTTTATTTTCAGTGCCAATCTACAGTTAGCAATGAAAAACTTATATGATATTTTTTAATTACAGAATTGAATAATTGAATATCTAACACCTTTTGGACTATATGATAAAAGTAACTAGCCTAGACAGACATTTCACAGTCAACGTTGGAAAAAGTATTAAGAATAACATATAATCACTGCCACAAATTGAGGTTTCTAATGTACTGGCTATTAGCGTAAGTACCAGTGCACGACTGAAGTGGATTTGAATTATAGCATAATAGAGCTGACATTAGCAGATATGTCCTTGAGCTAGAACCGTGTGAGTGCTCCTCTCAAAGAAGCTAGTAGGCATCACCGTCGGGTTTTGCTGCTGCAAACTTCCAAAACCATAAAACTTTTCGAAAACATATATTTATCCAGATAAAACGTTAAAATTTGTAACAATAAAAAAAATGTTCCATTATAACCTTTTCTTATCTACAACAAAATAATAAAAATTGATTCAAAGTCCATTTTCTAATCTTAAAGTGTCTGCAATTCAATTTTATGTGAATTGACTGAAACACAAAAAATAAAAGACTTACAATAACAAAATCCCACTAAATGACCATTTTGTTGACCAACAATTATATTTCAGTAAATACAAATGTCTCCAATTTTTTCGATTGATTAGTTTGATAAGGATACAGAGAAAAGGATACCGGATGTTAATTTTATAATTATGATTAGAAATGGAATATAAAAAAAAATTAAAATTGTGAAGGTGGTTTGGTTTTAATTTAAAGAAATAAAATTATCTCATTTGTGTTTTTTATTGACTTTGGACTGATTATTTTTTATTTGTAATGACAATTATTAAAAAAAGGAAAACATATTATTTTTATATATCCTTTTTTCTATTGTAATGGTTGAATAGTCATGGGAGTTTTTATGTAACTAATATATTTATTCTTTGCCACAATTGCAACCTAGAAGCTCACCCTCAAAAGTTAAAGTTAATTTAATCATTAATTTATTTACTTTTTGTAAAAGATTTCTATTTGTAATAATAGAGTGTCGGTTACAAAAAAAATCGTAATGAAATGAAATAATAAAGGATATTTGTATATAAAATTTAAATTATAGGTTTCGAGTTTTACAAAAAATGTAGTCGTAACTATATTGAAAAACAAAATTCACATAAAAATCAATGAACTTTTTTGTCACTATAAAGCTATTGATTTTGCGTACAGAAAATTACCTCAAAGTGACGGTTCCGTTTCAACGGTATGTATAAATTTGAGGGTGGAAATAAAGAAATTATACATTTTTCAATTTTTTATCCGTTCAAGTTGGTTATTACATAGTAATTAGCGGGCAATATAGAATTTTAAATTATTAGATAGAGCATTTTTGCAGTATTGAGTTTTGGTTTGGATTTTATGGGAAAATATTTGTAGTCTTAACTCTATGTAGAGTAAAAATTAAATTTTAAAAAACTTCCATTTTAAGTTATCATTTAATTTTAACTGGCATTTACTCGAACTTCTGTATCAAACTACATCAAAACATGTTATTAGGGTTGTTAATAGGTCATTTAGCTGTCTGATTTTCTGTCGAGTTGTAGCTCATATATAAGATTTTCGAAATTTTACAGCTAGTAGGTACGAAAAGCTGCTGGTGTGTTTCTTTCTTTTTTAATTAAATTTTTTACGCAGTAGGAGTCATAACATGTGTCACACCAACACATAAATAAATTTTCAAACATGGGTCCCATAACAGCATGCGTTCTAATGTGTTGATGAACATAAATTTTTTGTTTTGTGTTATTTTTGGATTTTTTTTTGTAATTTTTTTTTAAACGTTACAAGGTGTCTAGCTGTACCTTGTACTAAGTCTTCAAATATCAAACAGCCAGTGATCTTCTCGCCGTCATCAGATAGGTGATTCAGCGCTCGTAGAAAAAGTGACTTAAGCCATTTTCTTATTGACAATGTAATGCCCATGCCGTACACAAATTTATTCACTCATCCAATAAAAATATTGATGAAGCTGATATATAGACTGACTTCTCTACAGCTCTAAAAAAAATGTTCTGAATATATAGTGATTTTTCTGTTGCAGATTTTGCGTAGTTCTACTTATAACAACAGGTGCTCTGAAGACCCTCACTACTTGGCCCATTATCGCTCAAAAAAGGAAAAAAGCTGTAGTTAACATTAAAGAAAATTCCAGTATTCCACCCGACATAAATTCTGTTGTACGAATAGAAAAAATAAAAAAAGTTTGCGGTAAGTGACAAACCGGAAGTTGAGAACTTGAGATTTGAGACCAAATCATTATCAAAAACTGATGTTATTGGTATATCGTCAATCAGTTCCTTGCAATTCAAATTCCCATCTTTTGTCCAATTGTCATCAAAATTATTAAACTAATGAACGAAATCTTTATGATCCCAACAATCGTCAAAAACAAAGTGATAAAAAGTCCGCAGATGTGTGGTGGACCCCCACTAATTAACATACGTTGCATCATAATCTTTTTGTAGGCTGTAGTATGCTATGAAGAAACTGAAAAAATTATTAAAGAATGCAAAAATATTTTTTACCGGAAGTTAAAAGCAAGTTGGGATGCGGAACTGTTGTTGACCGTACTATAGTCTATACTAAATGCTTATGTACCAATTTTCATACAAATTTGCTTGAAATTGCTTTAAAAAACCAAGTGCTCGGGCGATTCTCCGCCCCCACTTTTTTCAATGCCCAAAATGCTCCAAAACTAATTTGCTCCTTGACATACATATATGCATCTTTTATCAAAATGCCAACTAATTGACGAACGCATGTTGTATGCTTTCAACAAACAGAAAAAACATAGTAATTGATATATCTTGTAAGTCAAGGTTGTTTTAGGTAATTATTGAATGATTCTTGATAAAGTGTTATTATTGTTGGTTTTTTAAGCCAACTTTAAAACATGATTGCTGATTCCTGGTTGTCGTTGCTGTATGTGATCTGATGGATGCATACGGCAATACAACGATTTGAAGTTTGTAAGGGGAAAACAAGGAGAAAGCTATATATTGGATGTGCATTTTTAGAAATAACTCAGTATATAATTATATGTATATAAAAAAAGAAGGATAGTTTTGAAATTTAAAAAGTTTAATTAGTTTCAATTAACAAAAGTAATTAAAAGAATTAAATTTTTTAGTTAAGTTTGTAATCTTAATTAATTAATCTTAGAAAATTTATTGTTTAGTTAAATTTATTGGGCAGTTAAATTAAAAATCGTAAAAAGAAAGTGAAGGAAAGAAAGATTTTATCTCTTTATTTGTGTAAATTGCTCGATTTAGTTTCTTTGACATTTATGCAATGGAGATTTCCCCACCATCATCTCCCCCTTGCGTTAACACACTACCAACCCATACTTTACTAGCGCCACACCGGACACAGAACTGTTCTTTTTTAAATCTGGTAAGCTAACACAGAAGCAATACTTAAACTGTGTTTCAGTTGTTGGAAAGCGAATTCGGTTTCAGGAGACCAATTAAATTTTTTATTTTCTTCAGTAAATCAGTAAACGGTGCAAATATGGAAGCATATTACGGAATAATACATCGATACCGATCCTGTTAATTTGCGGAATCAAGAATCTTTTTTGACTATGTTAAGATCCGTAAATTCTGTCATATCACTTATTTTAAGCGGATGAACCCTTATATTTTCATTGGATACTAAAATAGTAAATACCCAAGATAGCGAAAACTTTTTAACAAACATTTATTTGTGTTGAAGTTAATCGTTAAATAAGCGTATTTCAATTTTTTTTTTTTTTTTTTTAATAAAATGTGATGTGTAGTAGGCATTACAATATGTGTCACAACAACACACAAAAACCTTTTAAGACCAAGGTTCCACAACAACACGCGTTCTAAGGATGCTAATGGACGCAAATCTGTTTTTTTTTAATAATTTTTTGTTAAGTAATGGATAACTAAACCGTAAATCCTATCGCATATAAAATATGACATAGGCCAATATTTCGTGATAGGATAGGGAAAATAAAAATAAAATAAGAGATAAAAAGCAAATTTGTTTTTAAAATTTGCAGGAACAAAACTAAAATTGGTTTGCCAATAGTCCAGCTAATGGCATAATCCTTGATTATGGGACGCAGTATATTTTTCAATGATTGCGATAAATTGAGCCTAAACTGTGTTAAACAGCTGAATATTTTCTTCAAAAGTAGATAATGTAATGAGCAAGCCATTTGTCTCGTGCGAGATCAGTTTATGCACAAATCTGCACATGGTCTACGGGACATCGCATAACCAACAAAGTTTGTGTGTGAAATGATACAGAGGATGGCCAAAATCCTATAAAATATGCAAAAAGACGTATTTCACGTCGATACTTGAAATCCGATCTATGGTTTACAGAAAATAGCCAGTATATTGTTACCCTTGAATGGCCAAGCACTGGCCCATGAATGGTAAATATTACTTGGCTATTGTTATTGGGCCAGTACTGTAGCCATAAATTTGCCGACCTATGTCATTTTTTTAAAATTTCACTAGAGTATTATCTCTTTTAGAAATACATAGTTTGAAAAATTTCACATATAGTTTAGTTATCGCCCTGTCGGTTGAAAGACTATGGTAATAAAGAAGGTTGGTATATGTTTTAATTTATTTTCATTTCTATTGTAAATAATTGTAAATAATTTGTAAATAATTTATTTAAAAAATATAACACATATATATATATATATATATATATATATATATATATATATATATATATATATATATATATATATATATATATATATATATATATATATATATATATATATATATATATGTATATATATATATATATATATATATATATATATATATATATATATATATATATATATATATATATATATATATAGGTTTTGTAAATCATTTATTTAAATTTATGTATAAAAATATTATTTTATATTTTTTTTAATGGCGGAGTCAGGGCGGTGTTTGCCATTACTCAGTTATTCTTGCAACTGAACCAGTTGTATGGAGAGTTTTGAATTTTTTCCGTCATTTTTATTTTATTTTAAATTAGTTTGTATTTAATTTATTTAAATTTACATATGATAATAATGTATATTTTTTTTAACGGCCCAGTCATGGTTGCCAGTATTTGGCCCGAGAATGGCAACCATTTATTGTCCGAAGTTATCATCCAGTAAAATTATGTTAATGGCCCAGTCGTGGTTGTCAGTACTCGCCCATTGCTGCATTACTGGCTGCCAGTAATGGACCATTACTGGACCAGTTGTACAACCTTGTATGGTTATTTCACCCAAAGCAATACTATTAAAAACTACTAAGCAATACTATTGTGGATGCAAAAGTTATTAGACAAACGGGAAAAGTCGCATATTAGTTCAAATTGGCTGAGAATTCTATAGGTGTATTCCATTCTCGTGATTAGTGATATTTCGCTGCTTTTGCCAGTGATATATAATTTCTCACGTTTACTCATTTCTCAGTAGCATCGACTGGAGTACCACGAGGAATCACATCCATACATACATACATAGAATCCATACATCAAAAATTAAAAAAATTACAAATGTGTCAAATCTGGTCCATGCGCCATGCAATTAATCATCTTAAGGAGATCTTAATAAGATCCTTCTACCACTCTCGGTTTTAAGATGTTTGCAAAATTAGTGAACCTTTTCCAAAACGATATACGATATCTATCCCACTTTTCATAAAAACATGTTACTTGTTATTCAATTAATTTCTTCTGAAGACAAAAAAAATAATTTATTTTTGGTGTTCAACTTTCAATTATTTATGCATCAGCAGTAACATGTTCTCAAGTGACTGACTCCACAGTAATCCCTTTTTTGCATTCTTTCAATAACAAATGCCAGTCACATTTTTCAGTTTGCTTAAATTAAACGACGATTTTTTAAAAAATAATTTTTTGGTATCCTATATCTATCCTTTTTGCCACTTTACGCCCCCACTAAAATGAATTTTCCTTTAAATGTGTTAACAAATCCTCTAACATAACATAATCATCACAAACAAATAAGAAAAAACCGTTAAAATCCATCAACAAACAACACAATCACAATGTAAACGAAGAGGAAAAAAATCTGATTACAAGTATGTCCACTTGTAATAAAAACGCAATCTTCTAATTTATTTTATGTATATTTTCTTTTCTTATTTCACTGAATATAATCATCTCCTCGATGGTCCCCTTCCACTTATTATTACTATTATTATTGTTATTATCCAATTCTATTCTCCTTTCAATCAAAAACTATAAAATAATAAAAAAAAACAAAAAAAATATAATTTTTTTTTTCACTTATAATCTTATGATCAATTCAATTCTCTGTTAAAATAAGAAAACAAAACAAAAAAAAATGATTTAAGTCGCTTCTCTGATGATATACATAAATATGGTAAGAAAATTCAATATATTATAAGAGGGGGACGTCGACGATTATAATTTTTACTTTTTTACTTATATTATTATAATGTGATCGAATTAAGGGTGAAATAAATTACAACAACAAAGTTATAAATAGTGTTTTTTACTTTTTAATTTTTATTCTTAGGTTTTGTTGTTGTATTTTTTTTTTTATTATTTGGGTTCGTTTAATTTTTTATTTTTATTTTTTTATGTTCGATTTATTTTTTATTATTTTTGTATTTTTTTCTGGTAGCATCATTTGAACACCTGTGTGCGTATAGGGCATTGACTGATGATTATAACTTTTTTCGGTTTTAGTTTTAGTGATTTTAGTGAGTGGGTATGGTTTTTTGATATAGGCTGATTCTGTATGTTGAGGGAGTTGAGTAGGCGATTTGGTGGCAATTAATTATGCAAAACTTGAAAATCAGAGTCTTGGTAGTTGGTGACAACTTATTTTCTAACTTTTTTTTTGTTGAAACATTTAAATACAACGAAATTAATAAAGTTTAACGTATTACTGTACTATGGACAGAAGATTGCAAATATGGAATTTCAGGCTCAGATCAAATGACTTACTATGGAATGATCAAAAGGTGGCAGTGAAAAAAAAGAAATAGCTTTACATTCAAACATTTTATATTCTTCCCTATATGAACTATAGTTGTCCAAATATGGATGGCAGCCTCGCAATATTTAGCCATTTATTATTTGTTTTTAAGGAATCGATCCACTATTATGGATGAAATTTGTTTCAAATCAAAGATTATAGGGTAACTACCCAGCTAAATAAGAAGAGAATTTGCATTGTTTTCTTCAAGATAAGGTGTCAGTTCTGATTGTGGATTATTCCCAGACCATATAGAGTGTAGAGGAGCTGGAAATATTGGAATAAGTGCTGGTCCACAAAGTTGGGTTCGAAAATATTCACTTCAAATCAAGGTTTGTATGGGTAAACTGCGACGACGGACATGTAGTTGACTGGCTCGTGTCAGATCTATCAAAAGTGAAAGTAAGTACCCGTTCGGTTGTGGTGGGATTGGAAGTTAATATTCCGACGCCTCATAAGGTTACTGTCTTCTTCCCGAGAAGTGCAGATCCGAACACTTAAAAATATCTGGCGCTGTTAAAAGCAAAATGCCGGGATGAACTTAAAAATTCCAAGATCTTTAGCAGGCGTGGTGAAGGCACAGACTGTCTTCTGAAACCATAAATATATCCGCTTTGGTGAAGAAAATGGTTATGGGTGACACCAAAAAAGCAATAGTTGTATCAACAGTTTCGATCGTCTCATTGATAGGCGATAGCATTGGTCACTACATAGAAGACTTCATCTCACGTTGGGGTCCTTTACGGCCAACACACCTGGGAATTTACAATGGTGAATCCTCGATGGACATCATCATTGTAATAAAAAATATGATAAAGTGTTTTAAAAACTGGAAAGTCCATATGAGAGCTAAACCTCCAGTGACCACCGTGCTATCACTTTCTGGTTATTGGGCGATCAGAACTGTTATGCTAGCGTATCTCGTGATGATAATAACAAAAATAATTTTAACATCAGTCTTACCAACTGGGAATTGCTTACTCTTAATCTGCAACTTCCTGCGGACTTCGAATCGGTTATGTCCTTCCTTACGGATGTAATACAAACAACTTAAAAAACTTAAAATTTATAAACTTAAAATATAAATGCATAAAAACAAATAGGGCAAACTGGTGACCAATGATCTAAGTCATCTCCAAAATTAAGTAAACCGCGGTTAAAAAAAGCATCAAAAAGAAGGGGATTCAGATCTGAGGTTATAAAAACAGACTTTATATCGTAACCTTCATAACACATACACACGGAAGGTTAAAACAACTACAGCTGAAGCTTCACTTATAATGGAAGTGGGCAACAATGATCCATGGGGCTTTACATACAGATATCAAACAAGAAAGCTTGCTTAACATAGAGTGCATGGTACCGTCTCTGCGAACAAAAATAACATGCACTCATGGAGTACCTCAAACAAAGTGTTACTTGACGCCTTGCTACTCGATGATACGGAGGACTCTCTCGAGCACGCAGAAATCAGAAGAGTAGCGTTGATACCTTTATGACTCTTGTGGTGACTCGAACTTCACAGCCAATGAAATAGAGGAAGCTGTGATGAGTTTGAAACGTGGTAAGGCTCCTGGTTCTGATCAAATAGAAGTAAAAGTTGTGCGGCAGTCCTGAAAGGTTGTAGCTCCTGGTTGCTTAAAACTCTTTAACGGTTGCCTCAGATTTGGTATTTCCAAAAGAGTGGAAAATTGGTCGAGTTTCTATGATTCCAAAAGCTGGTGAAACCGATCCTTCAGGTCCTAAATCATACCGTCCAATTATGCTACTACCTGTACTGGGCATTTTTTTGAAAAAGTTGTAAGAAATAAGCTACAAAAATTCACCGATTTATATGGTGAGCAGTTCGAAAATCAGTTTGGCTTCCGGAACGGTCACTTTACTGAGATAGCGGTTTGTAAACTTGCTGAAATCGTCAAAGCAATCGTTGAAAAGTACTCTCCGGTCATTTTTATTGATATTTTGGGGTGCTTCCGATAATATTTGTAATCCACCAAATTATGACGCGTTATGAGCTTTCTTAGATTGACCTGGTAATCTCTACTTAGTAATTATCTGTACGAACGGAAGGCAAGAATAAAGGATGATCACGGTTTGGTGGATAAAATCATAACGAGAGGTTCCCCGCTATGGTCTATTTTCGGCCAAACTTTTTAGAATATGGTTTTCGACACTAACATAATGGACGAAGGCTGCGTACGCTGATGAAAAAGTAAATACAATAACCGTAAACTCAAAAAAACATTAGTCATCGAAGACTAAACAATATGACCTCATAGTGCATAGTGCAATTTGACAACTCAAAGTCCCTCTTCCACAGCTTCACAAGGTTATCACATGAACGATAAAGTCTTGGCAGACAAACACTACAACCAATATATAGAACTGTAGTCGAATAAATTCTAATGTCCTGCTGGGATGGTTTCTAGGGGCAGATCAACGTAAAACATGATCAACAGTTATTAGGCGCTCAAAGAAATATGTTGCTCCGCATGATACGAGGCTATAAAACCATCTCTACAGCTTTGTCTCAGTTTATTGCGGGTTGAATCTCTGTTGACCTTCTCCTTAAGGAAAAGGTAAGCATATTTAAACAAATTCTCAAGTCAAGCTATGCAAATGATAAAAAAAAAGCAGGGAGCACGCCTAAAAGTACGATGAGAAGTCTCAGATACGGGAAAGCATACGTGCCGTTTCATCAGCGACGGTACTTTCTTTCCCCAAAATGCAAACCAGTCCTATGGTTCAGTTCCTCACTGGACACGGTTAATCTAGAGAGTACCTAACACATATTGGAGTAACAAACGATGGAAAATGCAGTACCGGCGATGTGGGCCAGACCGCATTGCCCGTTCTTTTGAACTGTCCCGATTACGAAAACTCACGGTCAAATATACGTATACTGACGCATTTAAAATTTTCGGCCATGATGCTTTTAAGAATTAATTCAGTAAATTAGTTGTGATATTACATCACTCCGATGGAACATCTCCCATCATGAATATATAAGAACTGAATTTTCAAAAATCAGGGTGCAAATTATGAAATTTTTGCAATCCATACAATTTTCGACCGATCTATTTTCGACCCAATGAGAACATTTTAAACTTTAGAGTAGTTTATTATTCTCATCAGGGCTAGCCAACCATGAATTTGGACCATCATTTTTTAGATTCCGTCCTTATATATTCATGATGGGAGATTTTTAATCGCAGTGATTTATATAACAACTAAATTACTGAATTAATTGTCGATTATGTGTCCATAGACACAAGTGAAGACTAGTCATATTCTTATCGCCAATACAAGTTTGTTATTCAACACTAGCAACACTAGAGTATAACAACAACAGTGATCACTAGAGAAACGAATTGACTAAACCTGAATCTATAACATATATGTTTATTAGAATTTTTCTGTTGTCTATTGTATACACATGTTTATATTTTTTGTTTTCTTATACTTCGCTAGAAATGTAGACTAACTTTTTGTTCTTAAGCGTTGACATTTTTTGGTAGTTTATCTAGTGGGCTAGCTCTGATGAGAATGATATGCTCTTTAAAAGCTACTAGATTAGACGAAAATTGTATGCAGATTGCAAAAAATTTCATAATTGGCACCATGATTTTAGGTTGGTTTCATATAAAAATCTACCTATTGCAATGGGCTTCATCTCGGAATTTCGGAAAAATTTTTGTGCCAAACGACTATATATGATAAGCGGAGAAGAAAAAACAAAAAAAAAAAATTTATATATATATACATATACATATATATATATATATATATATATATATATATATATATATATATATATATATATATATATATATATATATATATATATATATATATATATATATATATATATATATATATATATATATATATATATATATATATATATATATATATATATATATATATATATATATATATATATATATATATATATATATATATATATATATATATATATATATATATATATATATATATATATATATATATGGGGTGTGTGAAATAGATAAGCTCCTCGTGCTGCACCCTGGATTACGCAAATAGTCTATTTCAACTTGGTAGCCAAACATTTCATTTCGAACTCTTGGCTGTGATACAAAAAAAAAACAAAAAAAAAATAAATATGAACCAAAACCAAAATCAAAATCACAATAACAACGGTACTTTTCAGCACCATAAGACAAAAAATATTGGACCTTAAGTCCGTATTTTGCAATTGAACATTGAAGGCATAAGCAAGTCAAAAACTGAACATTTACAAAGATTATTAAAAGATTACGACATCGACGTTATAATTCTGCAAGAAACGCATGCAGCAGATGAAGCGCAACTTACCTCTAGAGGAAACATTGTTGGTTACAAATTAATTAGTGCTATTTACCATCAATCATATGGATCTGCCACGTATGTTAAGTCAGAAATCCTGAACTGCACGCACGTACTTACACAGACGGACAACGATATACATCTTATTGTTGTTGATATATCGGACACGAAAATTGTAAACGTATACAAGCCTCCAAATACAGGATGGCCAGCTGCTTCTCTACCATTATTTTATCATCCAGCAATATATGCTGGTGACTTCAATAGCCATCACACTCAGTGGTCCTATGCAAATAATAATACCAATGGCGTGCAACTGACCGACTAGGCGGATGATAACAATATGTTCCTGGTATATGATGCGAAAGACTTGAAAACCTTTAGATCTGCAAGATGGCGACGTGATTACAATCCCGACCTCTGTTTTTCCACAAAAAACGAACAACGTAACCCTATTCCAATATCTAGGGCTGTCTTACAAGGTTTTCCACGCTCTCAACATCGTCCAGTAATTCTTGAGGTAGGAATCCAAATTCCACTCGTTAACTCTACTCCTCAACCTAGATGGAATTTTAACAAAGCTGATTGGGATAAATATAGGATGAAGTTGGATGCAGTGATTCGCTGGATCCAACCCACTCCTAAAAATTACGATAGATTTGTTGGAGCTATCATCTCAACTGCAAAGAAATGCATCCCAAGAGGCTTTCGTGAAGAATATATTCCTGGCTGGAGTAAAGAGAGCGATATATTATATGAGGAGTACCTTAGTAGTGGTGAGGCAGACGTGGCTGATGACTTAATATACTCACTGGACGCCGCGAGAAAACAAAAGTGGATTAAGGCTGTTGAAAACATTGATTTTTCCCATTCAAGCAGGGAAGCATGGAGTCTCCTTCGGAAACTGGGTGGCTCAAACTCAATTACTCGTGCTAACAATGAAATAAATCCAGAGGACATCGCAAATCACATAGTAAATATGTCTCGTGCTTCTATTAATCGCCTTCATAAGAGAATAATTAAACGCAAATTAAGAGAAATGAAGCGCAATTGCTCGTCTCCATCGAAGTATGCGAACTCTTTTAGTACCGAAGAACTAGAATCAGCTCTGTCCCAAACAAAAAACGGAAAAGCAGCTGGCTACGATGGCATTTTTCCAGAATTTCTTAAGAATGCTGGAAAAAATGTAAAACAGTGGCTAACTAAATTTTTCTCGAATGTCCTAGAAACTGGCAACCTACCAAAACATTTTAAGACTACGAAAGTGATAGCGATACTTAAGCCAGGTAAACCATCCAATGAACCAGGAAGCTATCGCCCGATTGCCCTTTTGAGCACCTGCTATAAATTGCTAGAACGGCTCATATACAATCGTATCGCACCGATATTGAATGACCAGATCCCAGTCGAACAAGCTGGTTTTCGTCCCAATCGCAGTTGCACTGACCAACTGCTCGCTCTAACATCCTATATCGAAGCTGGGTATCAAAAACAACTAAAAACAGGCGCAGTATTCATCGATCTTACTGCAGCATATGACACGGTCTGGCGAATTGGGATTATATATAAGCTGTTCAATGCAATACCTTGTAGCACCATCTCGCGTTTAATTAACAACATGCTGAGTAATCGTGTATTCAAAGTTCATCTAAATAATTCCTGCAGTAGGTCTAAAATGCTTAACAATGGTTTACCACAGGGTTCCGTCCTGGCGCCATTACTTTTTAATCTGTACATCCATGACATTCCTGACACAACATCAAAGAAATTTGGTTACGCGGATGATTGGACCCTGGCCACTCAAAACAAAGACATGGGTGTTTTGGAGGATTTGCTCTCAACTGACCTAGCTATAATGAATGACTATTTTCGAACGTGGAGTTTATTTCCCAATCTAAGTAAAACCGAGAGCTCCTGTTTCCACTTAAACAACAAACTGGCAAAACACGAACTATCAGTGTTATTTAACGGCACTGTCATTAAATACAATCAACAGCCAAAGTACCTGGGCATTACTCTCGATAGAACTCTTTCTTTTAAACTCCACCTAGAAAATACGTCACAAAAACTTAAAACGAGAAACAATATATTGCACAAACTGGCAGGCTCTACATGGGGTGCTACTCCAGCTACTCTCCGAACAACTGCTCTAAGTCTGGTTTACTCAGTGGCTGAGTATGGCGCACCAGTCTGGTTTAATAGCACACATACTCAAAAAGTTGACTGCCAGCTGCATGCTACGATGCGTACTATAAGTGGTACTATCAGATCCACCCCTTTACCTTGGCTCCCTGTGTTAAGCAATATCGCTCTACCTGCACTCAGACGCTCGCATGCTCTCATGCGTGAACATAAAAAGGTAACCAACAACACCACGTTACCCTTGCACGAATATTACGGTGACCACACTCGTTGTCGATTGAAGTCAAGAAAGCCTCCACATAAAACTGCCAGCAACCTGCTGGCAACTGATTTTAATATCTTGGATGCCTGGGACACCTCCTGGCAACATTACAACACAACTGGCCTTTCTATTACTAACCCGACTTCTACCCAACCTGGTTTCGATTTGCCACGTCATACCTGGACTACATTAAACCGAATAAGAACGAATCATGGACGTTGTGCTGATTCTTTCTACAAGTGGGGCATTTCAGAGTCCCCTGAGTGTGACTGCGGCGCTCCACAACAAACTATAAAACACATTGCAACTGTGTGTCCAGTTCGACGTTACAATGGCAACATCTCAGACATCCATTTGGCAACTCCCGATGTAGTAGCATGGATAGACTCGCTCGATGTAAACATCTAATGTTCAAATGTACTGCCCAATGTTCAAATATTTTACTTTTTAATTTACTTAAAAGACACGCAATCAAATCGATTGTAAGTTCCTTTAATGTGCATCCATGTTTTGTTTTAGGTAGATTTCATAGAAGAGTCTACCTATTTTTAAGTTTAGTTTTTTAATGTGTCACAAAAAAAACCATACGCTAAATAAAATATATATATATATATATATATATATATATATATATATATATATATATATATATATATATATATATATATATATATATATATATATATATATATATATATATATATATATACATATAAACGATATGAGATATAACGAAAACGACCGGCACTCTCACGGTCGCATTTGTTGAGGTAGATCAAAAAAATTTTCTGTACTTGTGTGTTCTATTAATATCTTGAACAAGTTCGTGAATCAGCAAAATCCGACACGCGGTTAAGAAATTAGAAGCTTTTTTCTGAAAAAAATTAATTTTTCAAAACCGTTGTAACGGCCGTTTGGATACTAATATTTCAAAAAATTTAACAAATTTAAAATCTTTGGAATCATTTTTATCAATTTGTTTTAAAAATAGACCTCTGCAGTTAGAGGTCCCTGAGTGAGCGGCTCCAACAAAAAAATTTGCAAAAAAATATTTTTTTTTTAAAACAACCAGCACTCTCACGGTCGCATTTATAAGTCCAGATCAAAAAACCTTTTCTTAAAATGTGCGTTTTATTAATATCTTGGACAAGTTCGTAAACCAGCCCAATCCAACACATGGTTAAGAAACTAGAAGCTTTATACTAGAAAAAAACTCTGTTTTTTAGATCCGTTATAACGGACGGCCGTTTGGATTCTAATATTTTAAAAACTTCATAAATTTAGAATTTTTGAAATCTTTTTAATCAGTTTCTTTAAAAAAAAAGACCTCTGCAGATGGAGGCTTCTGAGTGAGCGGCTCCAACAAAAAAGCTTGTAAAACACAAAATGCGTTTGAATGCACCGGCGCTCTCACGGTTGCATTTGTGGAGCCAGATCAAAAAACCTTTCTTAAAAATGTGTGTTTTATTAATATCTTGGACAAGTTCGTAAATCAGAAAAATCTGACACATGGTTAAGGAACTATAGGCTTTATACCAGAAAAAAAAGTGTTTTTTTAATCCGCTATAACGGCCGTTTGTATACTAATATTGTTAAAATCTTCATAAATTTAGAATTTGTGGAAACATTTTAATCCGTTTCTTATAAATATAAACCTCTGCAGTTAGAGGTTTTTGACTTGTTGGCTTCAACAAAAATGTTTGCAACAATCCCCAACTACAATTTCCAAAAACCTTATAACAGTCAATGTCAACCTTATAACAGTCAAAAAAATAAAAGATTTGAATAGCAGAAATTAATTTTTTTTCTTAGAAATAAACTATTTTGATATTTTGCAGTAATTGCACGACATATGATATAGAGTAGGTTTGTGTCATAAATTGTCACACACATGTTCTGTGGTAGATTTGATATCTGTTTGTTGCAAAATTGGATAGATATAATTTTGCTTGTAGGTAGCTAATTTTCTTTTTAAAATTTGTTCGATATCTGTTTGAAATTAGTTTGTTTTGTTTAAACTAATCTGATACATCAGATTCTACTGGCAAACAAAACTGTCTGATCTCGAAATCTACCTATTTCTAGCGGATATACGTGCCGCTTGGACTTCTTTAGATTCAGTTCTTATATGCTTTTAGCTTTTGTTAGATAAAAATCAGGTCTAACTCTTCAGGTCTGTCACTCAATCATATTATCCAAGAAGCATGGAGAACTGGTAAAGTGACATTTGTTCCAAAAGCAGGAAAAAAGTCCAAGCGGCACGTATATCCGCTAGAAATAGGTAGATTTCGAGATCAGACAGTTTTGTGTGCCGGTAGAATCTGATGTATCAGATTAGTTTAAACAAAACAAACTAATTTCAAACAGATATCGAACAAATTTTAAAAAGAAAATTAGCTACCTACAAGCAAAATTATATCTATCCAATTTTGCAACAAACAGATATCAAATCTACCACAGAACATGTGTGTGACAATTTATGACACAAACCTACTCTATATCATATGTCGTGCAATTACTGCAAAATATCAAAATAGTTTATTTCTAAGAAAAAAAATTAATTTCTTCTATTCAAATCTTTTATTTTTTTGACTGTTATAAGGTCGACATTGACTGTTATAAGGTTTTTGAAAATTGTAGTTGGGGATTGTTGCAAACATTTTTGTTGAAGCCAACAAGTCAAAAACTTTTAACTGCAGAGGTTTATATTTATAAGAAACAGATTAAAATGTTTCTACAGATTCTAAATTTATGAAGATTTTAAAAATATTAGTATCCAAACGGCCGTTATAACGGATTAAAAAAGCTACTTTTTTTTCTAGTATAAAGCCTATATTTCCTTAACCATGTGTCAGATTTTTCTGATTTACGAACTTGTCCAAGATATTAATAAAACACACATTTTTAAGAAAGGTTTTTTGATCTGGCTCCACAAATGCAACCGTGAGAGCGCCGGTGCATTCAAACGCATTTTGTGTTTTACAAGCTTTGTTGTTGGAGCCGCTCACTCAGAAACCTCCAACTGCAGAGGTCTTTTTTTTTAAAGAAACTGATTAAAAAGGCTTCAAAAATTCTAAATTTATGAAGTTTTTAAAATATTAGAATCCAAACGGCCGTTATAACGGATCTAAAAAACAGAGTTTTTTTCTAGTATAAAGCTTCTGGTTTCTTAACCATGTGTTGGATTGGGCTGATTTACGAACTTGTCCAAGATATTAATAAAACGCACATTTTTAGAAAAGGTTTTTTGATATGGCCTTATAAATGCGACCGTGAGAGTGCCGGTTGTTTTAAAAAAAAAATATTTTTTTGCAAACTTTTTTGTTGGAGCCGCTCACTCAGGAACCTCTAACTGCAGAGGTCTATTTTTAAAACAAATTGATAAAAAAGATTCCAAAGATTCTAAATTTGTTAAATTTTTTTAAATATTAGTATCCAAACGGCCGTTATAACGGTTTTGAAAAATCAATTTTTTTCAGAAAAAAGCCTCTAGTTTCTTAACCACGTGTCGGATTTTGCTGATTCACAAACTTGTTCAAGATATTATTAAAACACACAAGTACAGAAAATTTTTTTGATCTAGCTCAACAAATGCGACCATGAGAGTGCCGGTCGTTTTCGTTATATCTCATATCGTTTATATATATATATATATATATATATATATATATATATATATATATATATATATATATATATATATATATATATATATATATATATATATATATATATATATATATATATATATATATATATATATATATATATATATATATATATATATATATATATATATATATATATATATATATATATATATATATAAAAATTTTTTTTAGTTTTGTTTTTTCGTCTCCGCTTATCATATATAGTCGTTTGGCACAAAATTTTTTCCGAAATTCCGAGATGAAGCCCATTACAATAGGTAGATTTTTATATGAAATCTACCTAAAAGGTGTTACCCATTTGGAGTCTCATAAGCTCATCAATTTTACATCTTTCATGTTATAGACGATAGAACAAGTGATCGACTGTAACGACGGACTTTTTCTAGTTTTACGCTAAAATAATAATTTTTATATTGAAATAAATCCGCTAATAGTTTGAAAATTTGTTACGGTTCCGGCCCTTAAATGCAAAGAAACATAAAAGCATTTATGTGTGCTAAATAATAGACATAAATATTTAAACATTGAAGATTTTTTTTGTGCATAGAATTTTATTGACAGCACTATTGTGTGAGTTCGAATCCCAACCCAAAGACGTAAAAGAGAAAAACAGAGTTTTTTTCTGAGATATTTCCAACCACACCTTTGAATTGGGAAAATTCAAACTAATTTCTTAGTTACTTATTCCTTAGTTACTATTTCCTTAGTTATTGCTCACAAAAATCCCGAATATTTTAACATTGTTTTTGGGTTAATTGCTTTGTTGTGTCACTCAATATCAATTAATAATGCTTGTTTATGTCTACATAGAAGTTTTAGTTATGTAAAGCTTAGTCATAATATTGTGTGTAGACAGAATACAGTTCTGCATTTATAAATACTAAGAATGGTTGTCTGTACTTGGAGGGGGATACTTTCTCGTTTGAATAGAAATGTTTATTGAGATGATACAGGGAAATGGAATTTTGGATAGGAAATTTTTAAAATGTGGATGATGAAAAGATGAGAATATAGGAAGCAAGAGATGGAGAATCTTAGTACATAAATAAGCTCGTTCATTTTGTTTGATCGAGGAGATTATATTTTTTTAAATAAAAGTGAAAACATTTAAATTAAAAAAATGTAAAATTGTATTAATTTTTATTAGTGTTTAATTGAATAAAAGTAAGTCTTAACCTAAATGATGATGGCGATTTTCAAATAAAGTTGGGATTGAGTGAACTAATAGAAGTCAAAAGAATTGTCAAACGGTATTATCTACATGCAGATAGTAAAAATGGAATGGGATATGGAATGGAATATATTAAAGTGTTTAAATTGCAATGGAGCTGTGGGATAGGATTCGTTAGATATTTGCTATTTCAATACACAAAGATGGAAAAAATATGTGGTTTTTATAATCTCCACGAAATAAAACTAAATTATTTTCCATTAGTTCTTGTGAATCGATGCAACAATCCGTATTAATTCTGTTATAGTTTCTTAATAATAGTTGTATGTCAGGCTATTTTGGTATTAATACCCGGTTTTTTGTATCGATTCGAATGATTTTCAAAATAGATTTAATAAGCTAACTTCATTGAATAAAATTAGTATTAGAAAAATTCACTAAAATGTAAACAATTTTAACGTTTTGCCATAATTATTCAGTGTTGAACCTCAAAATATATTTCCTAATATATTGAGGAAATATAATTTATAGTAGAAGTCTGCCATCTGTTCGCAAACATTTAATGAATAATATATTATTTGAAAGGCCAAAATTCAAACAGACTCATGATAAATAGAAAAGAATCTGTATATGAGAAGTATATATTGAGGTCCATCATTTAAAAATGTCAATTGTGTTTGTACTTTCTGCTGCGAGTTTTTGGTCTTAATTTTGAAATTTAAAATATAAAATCGTTTAATAAAATTGTGTTCTATTTTGGCAATAATCTCTTATAGCAAATATACATAATTAAAATTTGTGTGCTGCGTGGATATCGCCACCCATATGGGTGGAGAAAGGATTAAAAATAAGGAGAAAATCCTTTGATATTATCCTAGCTAAAATTTTTTATTTAATTTTCCCATTACAAAATCCTTCCATCTGGCATTTAAATTTATAAACAAAAGCTAACTGACATCAATATCATCACCATCCAAAACAACAAAATCTTCATAAATTTAATTAATTAAATTACAATAATAAATTCCACTTGTTACTCAAGTAAAACAAATTCTGTCAAATGTCTTACAAGTTATGTCAATCAACTTGAGATCACTATGCAATAACTCGAAAAACCACCCCTAAATCAATTTCTATTTAGTTTTTCAATTAAGACCGAAAATATGTTTTTATTTAAAAAAAAATTTTTTTAGTTTCAAATTAATCCATTAATTCGTCAGTAATCACTGAAGTAGGAATTACATTAAAACTATTTATGGATGGTTAGAATAATAGCAGCCAAGTAACTAATAACACAATATCGCTATCAAAGTAATTTTATTTAATTTTTTTTTGTTTTGTTAAATTTTTTTGAAAATTTAGGTTAGGGTGAAGGAGTTTAGGTTGCTTTAAGGGGGTGGGTTAGTTATTTTTTATTTTACTTATTATAGTTTAAATGAATAAATTTTTGTTGGAGGGTATAAAAGTTTAGTTAAAAAAATTGTGCAAAATATTTAAGTCAAATTTATTTTTCCACTTCAATGATTCAATTTTAAGCATAAACGGAATATCCTGGATTCTTTTGTGATTGAGTATTTAAAAAAAAATACAAACAAATACAATTAGCAAGTTTAGGAAATTATTACGAAAATTTGTTTCTTGTATTAGACAGAACACCTGCAAATGGAAGTAATCAACTATCTTAAATGCGTCAGTTGTAATTTTGGACACGCATTTATAGTTACGCCGGAATCAGTACCAGCACCATGTGTAGATTTATAGCTCTTACCAACTTCCTAAACTGCAATTTCAAAAAGTTTCATTACCATAATCAAACGCCATAATCTCATCAAATCACACCAAGTGAAAATCCTTCAACCCTTTCTAACTAAATAACATCATTACACGATAACATCAAAATATGCAACAAACCGATTAAAATAACTTTCTACCACAGACTATGAAAACCAAAAAAAATAATGTCAACAACCATTTTGTCAACAAATAATTAGCATGTGCAAATAATTTGACATTTGATTCATAAAAAACATAAAATTGGACAGATAATCTTATCAACATAACCTAATATTGTAATTAATATCCATTCATGTGACATCATGACAAACCGATTACTAACAACGATATGTACGCTTATTTGTTTAGAGAAACAAAAACGTGAAAAATTAAGTTGAACGAGAAACAATGTTTTTCCTTTAATGTTTTCCTATCACGCAAATTTTTATGATGGATTTCTGACAGAAAGGGTTATTTGCGTGTAGATATACTGATGGTAACTGAAAAATATCTAGCCATACACTTAAATGGAGTTTATTTTTAGTAAATATTTTACGTGTCAGGATCGTTACTTATTTGTTTACCTAATTTCATTATAAATCGGAAAATAACATCAACAATAATTTTATTATAATTCAATTCAACGGTATGTTACCCTTTTTTGTTGGTTTTTCTTTTATTAATTTTACTTGTCATGATACTTTATTTTACATGACGATCATCAACTGTAATTTTTTTTATTGTTTGGTTTTCCGGTGAAAATTCATATACACCAAATAAGAATAATTTAAAAGAGGAATTGACTCACCACCTCATACCACCACATTAGTTACCTTTTTTTTTTAACAAAATTATGTTTTTTATATATAGTTTCAATTGAAATATATTGAAAGAAAAAAAATTATATTAAATAATATTCATTCATCCATCCCCTATTTGACCATCTGTTGTGTAGAATTCAAATTAAAATGTATCTGTTTTATGCAAAATATAAAGAAAAATTTATATTCAAAGTAAACGAAAATATACGGAACACGTGCAATTATAGTTTAGATATACGTAAACTATTTTATGCAATATGGGTTTCTTGCATGATCATGATGCGATCAACATTAAAGTATTATAAGAAAATCATTCCAATAATTATTAGTCATTAGGATCGGAGGTTTTGTATATTATCACCCCTTCTTCGTATAAGAGGTAGAGTATTTATATGAATAAAAAGTAATTTAAATAAATAAAATCGTTTTTTATGTTTTTGCTTTAACTTTTTAATCAGAATTAACTTGAAATAGAAATTTTGGGTCTTTGGAATAAAATTATCATGATCGGATAATAAGCAAATTAGTTTACCAGACAGAATTATATAAACAAGTGCTTAGGAAAATATTGTGAGGGATGGTAATGATATTTATGGTTATATAGAAAAAAATAGAATGAACGAACAAGGATTAAAGTATGGCAAAAGCAAATAATCGTAGTCCTTTTCTGTATATTTAGGCAATTATTCAAACAGGAATTACTAGTACTCATATTACTGTATGAAGCTGACATCAAAAACTCAACACATTGCACACACTGAAAGAAAAGATTACTCAATTCAAGCATAATATGTATAAGATTATGCATAATAGTTGCTTAAATGTGTGCTAAGCATAACTATTCTCAAATTATTCTTATTTGGAGAATAAGACGTTAATAATTTGTTAATTTTTAGAATTCTAGGATTGAGAATTTACAACATAATTCAAGTAAATACAGTTGCTTGTTTAGAGTATTTTAGTCTTGATATGATAAATCTATGATTGACAAAATCATAAACTGTTTTCAAAACTATACTCCATTTGAGAATATATTTATTATTTTTAAGAATATTTGATTCAATGTGAACTAAAAACTGTTAATCTGTTTTTAGTTTAATCTCATTTTGAGCCAAATTATACTAAATAAAAGAATATCTTTGGTTGAAATTTCTCTAGCTTCTCATTTTGAGAAAATCTTAACTACTTTCAATCACAAAATATTCTTAAAACAAGTAGAATAATTCTCAAGTTGAACCATAAGTTTATGAGCTGACGCATGATTTAAGTAAAAAAAGCATTAGTTGAGAAAACGTGCAACGATCTTTGAATATGAATTGATACCATAGTTCTTGAATTGAGACAATGCTTGCTCAAAAAGTTGTTCTTATGTTGTTGTATTATTAATACAATTTATATATTTTGGAGGATGTAGTTCTTATATTAAGAATATTATTTTTAAATGTAAAAATTTCAAATAAGAAGACAAAACACATAATTTATTTAATAATAATTTAATATATATTGTTCTCATTATACAAAAAAGTAACATTTATTAGTACAGCATTTTCACATTTTTTCACATTTTTTTACACATTTAAAAGTTTTTTACATATTTATATATTTATAAATACACAGAGCAACGAATATTTCGTTTAAATAATTTAACAAGTAAAACTAACCAATTAAATTTTAAGCAAAATAACTTTAATGTTTATTAATTGATGCTTTGATTCAAAACTAAATAATTTAAAATGCAACACTGACATTTGAATTATTCTTTTTTTGAATAATAGAATTAAGTTTTAGTAAAATTAAAACAATTTCAAAATTTAAGGAATTAAGATTATTAAATTGAAATTAAGCACTAGTTTAGTTAAAATTCAACCTTAATTTAATTTTACATTAACATTTATAAAGAAAATTACTCCAAACAGTTTTGATTTGCTACAAAAAGCTAATTTAAATTAAAAATATCATTTACCATATTTCAAATTGTTCTTGTTAATTTTATTTTGTTTTGATGCAATTAAACATTGACTGCTAATTTCTTAGATACATTATGAAAGAAATCGGTTTTTGTCAGTCGTTTCCAAATTATAATTTTCACGCTCAACTCTGTAGCTGTAAATGGCAGTGTTAGTGCGTTGTGCAATAATTTAAGTACTTGTACGTTTATTAATCTAGAAAATAAGAAAATGTTTTATTATTGAAATAATGTTACTTATATTAAGTCAATATTCAGACCTTATCAATTTAGCCGGTGTTTTGAATGATTTTTGTAGCAATTAAATCTTGAACAGGATTTTATAGAACTTGATTGCTACCCTCCAATTGAACTGTGACGCTAAAAATCATATTATTCAATGTGCTTAGAGATGCTGGAAATCTACCTCAAAATCAACCTATAATAAAAATAAATTTGTATAAAAACTCAACAAAACTCAACAAACTTAAACTATAAAACAACAGCAACAGTTATTAAAACAACAAATTTTCTTGTATAAAGGTACTAAAATCATAACATCGAAATCGAAAAAATAAATTTAAATACATATATCAATATCAATCATTATTAACCACAGTGCTCGAGCCGGATATTCTTGTCCATGTTGTATCCGAAACAGGGAACCTAGGTGAAAACCGAATCCAAATTCACTAAATTCAAAGTTTTAACCGCTTTTGAATTTTGGCTTGGAAGAAAATGCCGTTTTTAAAAAAACATCATTTTTTTATAGATAGTATATTAAGAAACTAGTTAAATAGTATATTAAGAAACTAGTTTCATAATCGACGATTTTATCGCACGCAATCTGTTTAGAAAACGACCCGCGCAGCGGGGAGTTTTCTAAAGGATAAGTGCGATAAAACGTCTTATGAAACGAGTTTTTTATACTATTTTTTCTATTTTGCATTTTTTGTCTTGAAATTTAAAAAAATGTGTATTTTATTAAAAAATAGTCAATTTGAAATTTTGTTATTATTACTAATTATTTTAATTAATTAAAATATTTAACACTAATTTAGATATTCTGATTAATTTTATTTACATAATTATTCGTTTTAATGTTCACTGACGTTTGTATGACCAATGTGACCAACCTTGAAAGACAAAACTTTTGCGTATCGTAATGAAAGCCATTTTGATACGCATTTGGGTATCGAAATGAGTTTATTTTAGACGCAAAATAGAAAAAAAAATTTTCAATTTTCTTTCACTAATTTGCGTACTTGAATTAAGTTTTCTTCTAAGGGATCGTTTGACGAAATTTACAACTAACACTGATTAGTAAATATAACAATATGTGTAAAAATGATTTTCAAATACAATAACAATCACAATAAGACAATATTTACATACCGCAAATTAAACGTATATAATCCTCCATAAGTTTTTTATTTTTCACTATAAATTTCACTATTATTTCACTATGTGGCACTATAATTTTCAGCACACACTTTGGATCATGTCTTAATATCTTAAAATTTAAACTCAAACTAATTCAGAATAATGTTAACAGAACTACTTTCAATAGCATTTAAAACTAAATTTGTTTATGGACCTATTACTCCTATTGACAATATTATTCTCAATATAAGCAAAAAAAATCGTATCAAATAAGTATTATTTTCTCAATTTAAGTAAATCTGTCAAAAAGGTGAATGAATCATAAATCTTATTCTCATATTGATCTTAATATCCACAAATCAAGAAGCATTTTACACAATGAATTTTTTAAATGAAGAAAAAATATTCAGGAATTATGAATTTCTCTTTTTACGGAATATGGTTTCTGAAAAACAATGTTTTTAAAAAACAGCTGTTTGCTGTTTGAAATTTAAAAAAATACAGCTGTTTTTCTTGTTTTATGAAAGATTAAGGTTAAATTTTAATATAAATTTTATTTTTTATAATAATATGTTCAAAGTACAAGCGCTGATAATGACGTAGTATACTAGAAAGGCGTTAATTTTTGTTTGTACAGAAGTTGGCATACACTAAAAATACTCTATCCACATCCACAGAATCAAAAAATATTCAAAGAATCAAAAATTTTCTATAAATTTTCTCAATGTGGGCTGTAGGTTAGAGATAGAAATTAGAGAAAAATTAGCCTTTATTTCAATGAAATTGTCTTATCTAGGAGAGTCTTAGTAATTCATTTTTCTGAAGCAATACATTAAGTTCTCTTTGTACAGTTAAAATTTAGTTGTATGAATTATCAGTAATTTTTTCAATAATTACTACATCATTTAGGCCAAAAAGAGATGTCCATTGCCCACCATACCTGCAAAAACTATTGTAGTTCTGGATAGCGTAATCATAGAGTTTTTATAGGGTTGTGTAATAAAATATTGACCTTTGCAACGTTCATCAATTTAAATCTTCAAATTATCTATCAACTTCTTATAAATTTCACCATTCATTAAATAGAATGAATTTTAATATTGTGTCAGCGCTCATTAGTTTTGAATCTTATCTGCTAAGATTCTCAACAGCTAGTTTTAAGCTTCTAGTAGACAGCTTCTGTAGTAAATCTTTTCAAGCATCTACAGCAGCATCTCGATCAAATCTAAATCTGTCTTAAACTTCAATAAAGTTTTTTCTTTATCAATCGCCTTTTATTAGGATTGGGTTCCACCGAGTCTTTGAATGAAAAACATGATTTCGAATAGTTGACAGTTTCATGTACATATTTGATGAGCTTGTATGCGTTCTTTTGTAAATCATGGTGGTCGATGTTATCTTCGTTCTCACTAACGATTTCCTCAACATCTCTTCCTTTCCAGGTGCCTCTTAAATCTTCAGTATCAGATTTTATTTTACTGAGTGTGTAACACACTCCAAGACGTAGGCCATGATTTAGGTAAAATATGAACAATCGCTTCGATTTATCAATATACTTTTTAGCGGAAGCACCATCTTGTGTAGACGCAACCAAATCATTTTTAATCCTTATTCCAATATACAGCTAAGCTGTTGTTTTATTATTTCAATTGTATCAAGAGTACTCATAAACCGAAAATTCGAATGAATCTCGTTTTATACGTGATATTTTCAGTTTGATCATTAATGTTAACTCCAAAATATCGACTTATTCGATAGTAAACTGGTAAACTTTGCAACTTTCAATTTAATTCTGCTCATAATTTTTTTTCATTTTCATGAAAATCGTCGTGCAAAAGTTTAATTATAGAGCTTTTATTAGCGGGCAGTTTAAATCCATCCAATTTCTGAAAATGGTTGATGTTTTACTTCTTGATATTATTGTTTTTTTTTCTTTAACGGAGATGACAAAGAGAACAAATATAAAACTGTAGCGTTTTGTTTAATATAAAATTGCTTGATTAAAACGCACTTTCAAATAAATATTAACTGCTTAGACGAATGCATGGAATGAGATTTTAAATTTTTTTCGCGTAAAATTCAAATTTAAATTTAAAAGTACAGTAAAACAGTAAAAAGAGTATTTCCAAAACAGCTGTTTTACTGTTACTGTTAAACAGTAACCAGAAACCCTATTAGGAAATTCATAAATTCATAATAATAAGTTTGTCTAAATTTGAGAAAAAAATTCTGTCAAAACAAACGAAATTTATCAATATCGGTTCAAGAAATCAGTTTTCTGCATTTGATACTAAATTTTTTACTCGGATTGAGAATAAATATATTACAATTTCATCGATCTTTTGTGAGTAGAATTTGAGAATAAAATTCTACAAATAATTAGAATAATGCATAAACGTAGGATAATTGATTTAAATGTTGTAACTTATAAATCCACGAATTTGAAATTATTAGTCTTATTTTGTGAAATTGTTAAATTGCTAAAACTGATCTATTTGATCTTAATTTAAGAATCAAATTCTTTATTTAAGTTGTTAAGTCTTGAATTTTCATCAATTTTGATTTTCTGTAATCAAGAATTGGTTTTACTCAATATTAGAATACGATTTCTCTCAGTGCACGTAAATAAGTCTTCGCTTAAATAGAGATAAGGCCGGGCATTCACATACAACAGAAACAGAAATTGAAACTGAAAACTATTCAAAATTCAAAACTCTATTATCAAAATTTAAAATAATCTAATTAATATTAGGTGACAGTTTCTGGTCATGTGACAGTTTCTGGAACAGAAACAATTAAATTTTAATTGTTTCTGTTTCAGACAAAACAGACGAATTTTCAGTTTCTGTTTCAGTTTCTAAATTCAGTTTCTGTTTCAGTTGCTGTCAAATTTGTATGAAATTCAGTTTCGGTTTCTGTTTCTGTTGTATGTGAATGCAGGAGTGTTGGATGACGAGGTAAAAAATCACAGTGGTAATTTTAGAACTATTTGATCAAAAGATTTACAATAATCTGCAACGATGTCCGTGCTATTTTGGTTAAGATCATTATGGGCCGATTGTTGAACAACGATGGACCGAAAAAAATTCGAAAATAAAGTTATAACTTAAATCGAGAATTTAATTGTTCACTGATTGTTTGAACGCGGATGGTATTTTTTATAATCTTGTTTTTATTGCAGTTTTATAGCACTTTTATAAAGAGCGGCAATACTTTTTTGCTTAATTTTCCATTAGTTATGTTTTTCATTTGAGTTTAAATTAAAAATAAATTTGTATTTTATAAATTTAATTTGAAAGTGTGAATAGTTACAGTATTAAATTATCCAATAAATTATTCTTATAATAATAATATTATTAAAGATGCTTAAATTTTTGTTAATACTTAAAAATTATTGTACTTTCAAACTATTCGAATATAAAAAAAATAACAAATATTTGTATTCACGGTTCTATACAACACTAAAAAAATTGTATGTAAAATTCAACAAACAATTGTCTGTTGAATTTTTCCTTACAACTACAGATGTAAATTTACCGGTAAAATATATTTGTGGTAATTTTACCGTAAAATTACCGGTAAGATTGGTAAAATTGGTAATATTTGGAAAATATAAAACTTTTTCAAAACATTTAAATATATATTTTAATATATTTTTTTTCTCTTCATATGTACATTTAAAAATAGTTGCGATTTATTTTAATTCAAAATTGATGACTATCACAATCATTTCTAGTTTATAAAAACATAAAATGCATATCAAATATATTATTATAGTGTGTAAATATCCTCACTCGTAGATTATTATAGACAGGAAGATACATATGCAACAACGGCAAATTCTTTTATGCCCCATCCATGAACGAAGTTCAGCTGTTGTTCTGTTAGCAGGACATCTAGAAAATAGGCTGCCCGTCATTTTCACAGCTGCAAAAATGCAACAAATTCTGAACACACTGGCTTCAACGATAACTGCTTTCTTCACTGTTATGTAAAATTATGCGTTTTTGAAAACTACCGTATTCGAAAATGTTTAGGTATAACACATTGAATAGAAGTAGAAATGCATTTCAATGGCTCAAATGCAAAGAGCAAATTGACAGATAACCAAGTATTTTCCATGAAACTTACTTTATTTAGTCTGTATGCAATGGATCGCAATCAAGCCTTATTCATCGCATGTGGTTAGAAAATGAACCCGGTTCAACGCTTTTCCTGAAATTGAGAATTGTCAACGGCGCGGCGTTACACATGTCCCTTTTCGCGTACAACACATGCCACGACCGACACTTGGATAAATGTATTAATTACGGGTGCAACACGTCACATCAAAATCTAATTCATGCATTGTTTCTTTCTCGTTCATGGGAAAATATAAATCGCAAATTGCTGAAGATATTTGCCTTCAAAAACTCAAGGTATTTAAATATGAACGTGCGTTTTACAGCAAAAATTTACAACGAAGCGGTTTGATAATGGTTTGTTGCGTTGCGATTCTGTTGCTGCTGATCGTACAATGTGTAATTGGAAGGTGTACATAATTACTACACGATTGACCTTTGAGGGTGATTAGCACGGATAATCAGGAAACTGTCAAAATCAGGGAAAAAACTACTAATTCCAACCCAGCGATCGACAACAGTAGATAAAATAAATGTTCGTCTAAAGTACTCTACTTTGTGGCAACACGTAGAGACGTTAAAATTATCTACATTTATGGGTATTCAGCTGAAAATCGATCGATCAGCTAAGATATTCTCACAACAATGTGCAAATAATTTTCAACTATACGGGAGTCAACAAGCACAAACTTTAATTTTTAGAAAATAAAGATTATTTAAATTTTATTCCAATTTTACCAATTTTACCAAGCCTAAGTAATATTTCGTAATATTACCAATTTTACCGGTAATTTTACCATGGGTAATATTACTTTTACATCTGTACTTACAACTACAATTTTTTTCTTTAAATTCAGAAATAATTTGTAACTTAAATAAATTTGCGGTTTTTCAAATAATTTTTTTTCAATTAACTATATTTTTAGTGAACTTAGGAAAATTTTGCGTAAAAAGTTTATAAAATTTATTTAGTTTTTATTTGAGTGCATTTTTAGTTTTTGTAATGCAGTTTTACGTTGAGTTAAAACTTACCCATATTATAGTGAATAAAGTTAAAGTTTCAATAACGCAAGCTTCCAATTTTGGCGGCAAAAATGGCTTCAAATTGTAGCCAACGGTGGATGGTTAAGACAGTTAAGTGATTTGTCAACTAAATATTAGGGAGATCTTTATACCGACAGTGGTTGAACTCCATGCTTTTTTATTTCTCTATTCTATTAGATTTAGTTTTTTACTGAAACATACAATTGCTGCAACATAGCAAAATTTCCTGTTTTATAAGACATTCTACTCTACAAGGTCAAAAATACATTTTTTTAATTCTACTCTCTACTATCTCCATAAAGCTCACGTTTTTGGTAATAAACAAAATCCACGATATGCAAAGCCCAGTTATTGACGCAAAAATATAAAAGTTTTATGTTTCAAGATGCCATTAAAGTTCTAATTTCAAAATGGCGCTATGGGTTTACGGTTTTGTCTGTGCTAAAAAACAATAAGGCTTACAATATCAAGGGTTTGGTAATAAATAAAAAACTTTTTTGTTTTCAGTAGGCGTGGACCAACGGATTCTAAAACTGTAGCAACTTTCAAGTTGATAGTTTAGTTTGCACGTATAGTTTGTGAGAACTGTGAAAATCTAAAAATATTCTTCTATACATTAATACTGTCCATATAGTTTGAACTCAATACTATATGGAATATAGTCCATATAGTATGAACTCTATACTATATGGACTATAGTTCATATAGTATAGAGCAAAACTTGCACCGTGCTAAAGTTTGAGCTTAATCGAATAACAGGTCTAAGAATTGCAGCATGTTTAGTTTTGATATTGATATTGTAAAATTGACGATTGCTTTAGTTTTTTTTGTCAGTTTTATGTAGTATTCGACTTATTTTGTTTTATTTTCATGACAATGATAACCAGAGCTTCTTAACAGCATATTTTTTCAAAATATTCCTGAACAATATCGATCAAAACTGGCAAAATGCCTTTTAAAAACATATAATCTGAAAAAGGAGACCAAAACACGCACTACAAAATTCAAGTTAACTGTTTCTTTCTTTTAAAATTATACACTTACAACAATGTAAGTTTGTAATGACGCCCTATTTCGAATTTTACTCTAAAACAAGAACATTCAGATAGCGAGAAATTCTCTAATAATACGCTAATTTGTTTCGGTTCCAGTCTTTAAAATAAAAAAAAATTAAAACAAACATAAAACATTTCCTCAGTTAATTAATTTGTTGCGTCACTCATTCATTGATACATATTTATATCTACATAAATAATAAGAATTTTTGTTATATAAAGCGTAGTCATAATATTACATGTAGATATAATACGGTTGCTTAAATTTTTAAATTTATAAAAAGTAGAATTTTTATCTCTAGTTGAAGAGAGGAATATTTTTTCGATTAAAATTGTTTATTGAGATGATATATGGAAATGGTTAACTTACATTTTATATTGAGATAATGTGTGGAAGTTCTTAATTTGTGTACGATGGAAAACATTATAAGACAAAAGAAACAAAAGATAAAGAATTTTACTATTTATACTCGATCCAGTATCCAAATAAAAAGATTATTACCACCTTTTATCAATAAAGTGTTCAACTTTTAAATGTGCAGAATAAAATTTAAATTGTATAAGTGTAAATAAAAGGGATTATTAAATTTCATTGAAATAGTTTTCATTTCTGCTGTTCTTTTATATACAAAATAATTAATGAAGCAATTTACCTTTAGTGTTGTTGGTATACGAAACCAGGTATCGATGGAATCCCTGCAGAACTATTTAAGAATGGAGGAGCAGCTCTGGTCTCACGTATATATGATCTGATTCTTGCAATATGGGACCAAGAAGAACTACCTGCTGAATGGAAAACAGCTCTCATTGTTCCGCTACATAAAAAAGGTGACCGCCTAAAGTGTGCGAATTATCGTGGCATCGCACTGTTGAACACTGCATATAAAATACTAGCTAATGTCGTACTCGCTCGGCTCATCCCGTTCGCCGAATCTATCATCGGCGACTATCAGTGTGGTTTTCGTCCCAACCGTTCAACCACAGATCAATGTTTTACCTTAAGGATGATTCTGGAAAAATGTTGGGAGTACAACATCAGCATTCACCAGCTCTACGTTGATTTCAAGCAAGCATATGATAGCATCATCCGCGACAACCTCTGGTCTGCACTCATATGCCTTGGTATTCCAGTGAAACTTGTTTCTCTGTGCAAACTCACAACATCGGGATCAAACTGTAGAATAGTAATCGAAGGGTCAGTTTCTGACTCTTTTGATATAACATCTGGTGTTCGACCAGGTGATGCACTCGCGCCCGTACTATTTAATTTGGCGCTTGAGTACGCGATAAGAAAAAGCCGAATTGAGACACAAAACTGTATATTTAACAAATCTAGTCAAATTCTTGGCTATGCAGATGATATTGTGCTTCTCGGACGTAGAACAAGCGATATTAAGGATAGTCTCTCTCAGCTTGAAAGAAATGCTAAACGACTTGGATTATGCATTAACACCGGCAAGACTCAACTTTTAACAACATCCAGGAATATACCTCCCGGCAATCTGAATACTGGCGACAACGAAGTGGAACGTGTAGAAAACTTCAAATACCTCGGATCTGTAATAACATCGTCAAATGACGTGCAGGCAGATATTAAAGCCCGTGTCTCAGCGGCATACAGAGTTTTCTACGCATACTCAAAACTTTTGCGATCCAAACATCTTTCGCAGTCGTGTAAACTCACACTTTACAAAGCAATAATTCGACCTGTGCTTACATTTGGAAGCGAAAGCTGGACACTGACTTCCTCCGATTGTAGAATTCTATCAACATTCGAGAGGAAAGTCATACGAACAATTTATGGTCCATGTAAAGTTGCTGAAAATCAGTATAGAATCCGAAGGAATCATGAAATCAGACAGCTTCTTGGAGGCTGCCATGTAATCGGATTCATTAAATCTAACCGGATTAGATGGTTTGGTCATGTAGAAAGGGCACCATTAGATAGAATGATTAAAAAAACGTCCCAACAACAACCAGCTGGTGTTCGTCGAAGAGGAAGACCTAGACAACGCTGGCGTGATGACATCACCCAAGACCTTCGTGATATAGGATGTCGAAACTGGGGTCAACTGGTCATGGAACGAGACGATTGGAAGCTGATTGCACAGACGGCAAAATCCCTCCATGGGATGTAAACGCCAGAGAGAGAGAGAGAGAGAGGCATACGAAAGAAAATAAAAATTGGAACTTGTGGTTAGTGGTTTAAACAAGTCAAAATGCTGATAAGTAATCCGGACAGATTAACGAAAAAAGAAATTTACGAAAGGATCAATGTAATGTAATGATTAAACAAAAAATTAATGGCAGTAAATTTTGAGTATGTTTTATTTGAAAGTATATTATCTGATTTTGTTTTTATATGGTGAACTATTAAGAAAGTTACAAGGAGATGATAGCAATTTACATAGGTTTTGAAGTGGAACATCAGATTATATTTATAATGTAAGCTTTTGATTTAGTTTATATAATTTTTTTGTTTTTAATAGTTTTTTTTCCTAAATAATATTTTCCAGTTGAGTCTTTTTCCCAGCAAGCATATCCACTATACAGTTGTCCCTTACGCCACTGTGATCCGAAACGCGTATAATATTATAGATAGCAGACATCCAAACCATCTCATTTAGAGATGAACGACAGCTTAATGTTATTTTTGATGTTATTGCTACAGCATCCAGCGATTTTAATGCAGCTTGACTTACCATATAGATGTTGATATCTCTAGTTGATAATACATTACGCTCCAACTTTTGAGAAAACTTCGGCTTGATGCATTCTGAGGTGGTCTGGAAGACGAAAAGAGCTAACAATTCAGTTAACAATTCGTAAAGTCCCAACGAAAATCATTGTTTATATAAATACAAATATTGTTGCACCAACAGGGGATTGTTCACTACCATATATAATTCAAATATAGTTGCACCAAAAATATACAGGTGATTAATGATTATTGAATACATATACAAATACAAAAAACTTTACACCTAAGCCAACAGGTTATCGTCAAATAACAAAAATTGTTGCACCAAGAAAATAAGCAGGTGATTGTTTAATAATAATACCCAAAAATGTTGCACGAACATTATATGTGATTCGGATTCGTGATTGTTGAATACTAATACAAAATCAGAATCAGAATATAAATACAAAATCGTTGCACCAAAAATAAACAGGTGGTTGTTGAATTATTATATAAATGCAAAAATCTTTGCACCACAAATAAACAAGTTTGACTATCATGTATAACTCAAATATAGTTTCACCAACAAATGGTGATTGTTGACTACTGTGTTTCTGTTTTGATTTGATTAATTAGATTTAACTTTTTATTAATATTTAATCAATGATAGTTTTCTAAAAAAACTTTTGACTTAATTTTTTTTAATTTATTATATTCTAATTTACAACCTTAAAATGTTTATATTCAAAATTTTTTATATAATTAAAAGAACTAAATAGAAACTTCACATGACAAAACGCAAACGACATGTTTTATCCTTTGAAATGGTCATGCAAATTTTTAAAATGTATCTCCTAATTTATTTAAAATTTATCTAAATTTACTTATTACTTCGGTCTGAAAGGCCTAAGTATTACATTCATGAGCTCAAAGTGAAATTCTTACCCCCACTTTTTTTGGCATTTCTCGACGTTTTAGGACCTACTGATTCTAACAAAGCAAAAAAAAAGGAAGTCCGAAAGGACGCTGTGTTCGATAACCGTACCGGAAGTGTGTCAAAAAAATCATTATGTGTGTCAAAACAAGGAAATTTGCATATTTTTTGCTTAAAAAACGTTCATTTTAAGTGATTATGAGTAGGAACATTGAGTTTCGAGAAATCTTGATGGTCGGGATTGGTATGTGAGACCAAAATCTAGTTTATTGCATTATAAGTTTGTCAAAAAAATGTTGTGAAGTGTGTCAAAAGAATGATTTTTATTTATTTTTTTACCCAATTTTTCGGAAAAAAAAATGAAATTAAAATTTTGTTTGAAATGATTTTATTATTATTTTTGAGAATTATGGCATTATAAGTTTGTCAAAAAAATGTTGTCAAGTGTGTCAAAAGAAAGATTTTTATTTATTTTTTTACCCAATTTTTTGGAAAAAAATAAAATAAATGATTTGTATGACGTGATTATATATTATTATTATAGAGAATTATGGCATTAAAAGTTTGTCAAAAAATAATGTCAAGCGTGTCAAAAAATGATTTCATTGATTTTTTTAGCCAATTTTTTGGGAAAAAAATGTAGCTGTTTTGATGACGTAAATGTAATTGAAAATGAAATTGGACATGGAAATTTTTGATTTTGTTACAGTTTTTGAAATATTTTTGGAATTTTGAAAAAAGTATGTATTATTGATTTTGTTATAATTTTTGCAATGTTTTTAGAATTTTGGAAAAAGTTTTAATTTTTGATTTTGTAATAATTTTTGGAACATTTTTAGAATGTTGAAAAAAGTTTAATTTTATTATAATTTTTTCAATATTTTTGGAGTTTTGAAAGACATATGAATTTGTGATCTTGTAATATTTTCACGAATCGCTAAATTGAAGGTTTTTGAATAGTTTGCTGAAAATGAAAATGGACATGGACATTTTTGAATTTGTTATAGTTTTTGAATATTTTTGGAATTTTGAAAAAGTTTCAATTTTTGATTTTGTAAGAATTTTTGGAAACATTTTTAGAATTTTAAATTTTAAATTTTTGATTTTATTATAATTTTTGTAATATGGAAAAAGTTTCAATTTTTGATATTCCTATAATTTTTGCAATATTTTTAGTATTGGAAAAAGTTTGAATTTTTAAATTTTTAAGAAATTTTGGAATATTATTAGAATTTAGAAAAAATTTTTATATTTGATTTTATTCCAATTTTTGAAATGTTTTTAAATTTAAAAAAAAAAATTTTTAATTTTATATATATTTTAGAATTTTGAAAAAAGTTTCAATTTTTGAATTTTTAAGAATTTTTGGAATATTATTAGAATTTAGAAAAAGTATCTTAAAATCTTAAATAAAATCTTAAATATTTATTTGATTTTATTCTAATTTTTCGAATATTTGGAATTTTGAAAAAAGTTTCAATTTTTGATTTTGTATAATTTTTGCAATATTTTCAGAATTTTTGAAAAAAGTTTAATCTTTGATTTTGTAATAATTTTTGGAATATTTTTTGGATTTTGGAAAAAATTTGATTGAAATTCGAAAGAAATATGAATTTCGAAAGAAATATGAATTTGTGATTGTGTAATATTTTCTCGAAACACTAAATGGAGAGGTTTTTGAGTAGTTTGCTGAGTGTAACTAAAAACCATGTGCATAATAGTTTTTTGCCGAAAACTTTATCAAAATCCTTAACACAGACCGAAGTCTTGATATCACAGAGCTGTGAGATTTCAGCCCCTCCATATTTTACTAATTTAATTAATCCATAAATTCATCTATTTAACCAACTAATTTAATCAAATTACTATATTATTTTTACAAATAAATTCGGTAACGCTTGTTGGAACAAAAGAATTAATCTATATTATTTTTATCACTCTCCAGTGTTTGAGTATTTTTCACAAACTGTCACACTCGACTCACCCGAATAAAATTTTTCCACATTTTTTGTATTCCTAAAATTCAATGAAAGCAAAAACGAAAATAAGATAAAAGAACCATTGAAGTTATTGTTTTAATAATCAATAAAACGAATGATATAAGTATACTTTGATATTATCAGACGGGTAAAACAGTTTAAAAGTATTTTACTTCAGCATAGATGCTGGTAGTTATTTTAACTGAACGAATTTATTCCCACCTGTACAGGAAGGCGTTTCTTTGCACTTTTTCTACCAATATCAGGTTTGTAGCAATGGACAGTGCTGTCCACTATATGATCACACTCTACACTAAGATCGCTCTCATCACAGAGGTATTTACCAATTGGGCTATGTAAGTTGCGAAACTTCTTTGTCCCATGGCTTTTTTATATGAGTAACTATCGTTGATTTTTTCTTTTGGACTGGTATTTGGTTTCCAGCTAAATGTTCCATCCATTACGGCAATTAGAAATTTTGCTTGTTCTGCAAGCATAAGACCACTCCCATAACAGGTTTATGCAGCCGATATCATGGGATCCTGTTAAAAAGGGATCCTGTGGTGAAAAGAACCAGTTCTTCTGTATTTTATTATAACCAAAGATGTTGCAAGGATGGCATTCCTAAGATAAAATAAGGGTGGGACGACCAAAAATGAGTTGAAAGAAAATGGTACTGGTAGAAGCGAAACAAATTGGCACGACATGGGGAGAGTTAAAAGCGATTGCTCCAAATAGAGTTAGATGATCCAGCCTAGAAGAGGCTTTATTCTCCTAAATGGAGTTAAAGGAAAAAAATATGTTATTGAATACACCATCGATATCCAAAAAAGCGATCAGAGTGTATTCTTTTTGCTCCAAAGAATGTTCGATGCTGCGTACTTGAGAGTGCAGATCCGTTTCCACGGATTTAACGTTAATATGCGTATGTTGTGCTGTTGACAACTTGTTTCGCTTAATGCAGTGTTTTTTAAAGAAAAAATTGGAGACTGCTGTGTTCAAGGTCGTTGGAGCGTTCTGTTTTGAGTCAATCTTTATCCAGCTCTGAGGTGTTTTGAAGTTGAGCAGGCATAACCTTATCAGGACCAGCTGAATTGATTGGTTTAAATTGTTCAATTATCATGTAAATCTTTGACCTCGTCACAAAAACTTCTGCATTTAAATCTTAAACTTCCCGCAGTTGCTGGAGCTTTATTGATGCTGAAAAAAGTGTGTGTCCATTAATAGTTAAATAGTTTCCATACTAGATGTAGCCCAGGTGGCATCTGATTTAACCAGATAGTGTGGTATTGATGGGTTGGGTGCAAGGATTTTTCTGAGGAAAATTAAAGGCACCAATTTTTCAATTTTAGGAAACTGATTACTGTAACCAATATTGCATACAAAGGGGTAATTGGTTAGAAAATAACAAAAATTTAACTCACATCGTTCGTTGTTATCTAAGCTTACCCAGATAACATGATGAGCGTTGAAAATTGAAATCACTGCATATGATTAATTTATTGCCAATATCCTTTCCTTCCACAACGAAAATAGCCAGGTGTTTCGAGGAGAGTGGTCCATATGGAGTGACTTATACATAATTAAATGTTCTGAGCTTGGTCATTGAGGTCTTAGATATCCATAGTTGAATTTAAACGATATCCTCCCTATGCTTAAAAGTTTGGTTTTAACTGCCACCGAAGCGAACAAAGAGGGTTAAAGATTGTTCTGGAGCACTTTTAGTGTTATTTAAACACATAAGTTGCTCCTTCCTTAATAGTAGTGTCGCTATTCCCCCAGACTCTGACGATATCCGCTAAACTATCAATGCAAAGGTAACTCGTATAGTCTGTTACATGCTTCTGTGCTTCTAATACTAGGCGTTGTTAAGTAGGAAAACTTAAGTTTCCCAAGGTTTGTCTTTCATTATAGCTAAGTTCAAACACAAAAAATATGTGAGTTGAGGTCACGTTTTGATTACTAGTTATTAATTTGAAATTTTGGTGTGATGAAACTTCAAAAATATTCATCATATACTCGTATATTCCTCATATCTAGCTCCTTTTCTATTTTTCAAGAATCTATCCCGCAGGCAGACTATACTAAAATGAAAATTTCTTTAATATGTGAAGAAATATATTGAGGCTCATCACTGTAAAATTTTGTAGAGCGAGTGCCAGCTGCTCCTTATATACTCTCAACGTGTGGTAGTGCCATCCACTGGTAGTGCCATCCTGCATCTCTACAGTTGGGTGATATACCAGAGTGCAACTTAAGGATTGAGCAAAAATTGGTTGCCTTGGCATTTCTTCTCTATCCCATTTTTAATAAGCTGTGTGGTTATTAATTTCCCTGATTTTATGCCCGCCACATTTCGTTTTAATATCTCACCAAATATTTTTGATGTGTGTCTTTTTGGTTGCACTCAGTATCTCATTACTAGATGTTAGGTTCTTTAGGAGCGAAAAAATTTTGGCTTCATTCTCCATAATTTGTTATTTATTTTAGTTTAATTAAATTAGGAAATTTGATTAATCGTTGGAATATTTTTATCGCATTTTTACGTCCAAAAAATAAGTTTTTTGTTTTAGCACTGGGGAAATTCTTTCCCGATGGTTTTGATTTATTTAGGTGATCCAAGTTACAGACGTTTTACTGGCATTCTGGTCACTTTAACCTTAGAGATTGCAATCGAGTCTGGAATATTTTCTAGGACCGTTGATTTCCGAGTTAGCGTTAAGCATATAGAGTCCATTTTCACCCATTCACACAATAAATTCCTTATTTTTTATAAGATTATTGTTGTTGTTTTTATTTGTTTCAATTCTTTTGAATAAGTGAATCCCGCGTGCTACGGAGAAAAAAACTGCCAATATATGTACAGAGATCTGCATTTTCAAACAAAGCTATATCATTATGGAGGTTTAACCTTGTATTCGGATACACCAATAGCGACTGAGGCAACGACTCCCAGGCAACCCAGTGAAAAAATGGAATAAGGGTTGAAGGAAGTGGTTTCAGGTCACCATTATTGATTAGTTCGTGGTTGTCCTGATTGCGAACGGATTGTTGAAGGAAATCTTCTATCCACTACCTGTGGTCCCGCATGGAAGCCCACACTCAAATTCCCGAACGGTGCAAATCCATAAGAAAATTAATTCTAAAAAAATTATAATTTAGAAATTTGGGTTTCTTGTTGTTTAAGGAACCGTCAATGACCTTTTACCGACAAAACTTCACTTGGATCGACGAGATGGGTTCTTTTTGTCATTTTTGTAAAAGAATGTTAATTTTCCTTTAGATTGAATTGCCTTGCTTCTGTCGCCACGCTGATGGTTGAATAGAGATGATCTGGAGTCTTCAACTCGAGGTTCAAACCATTTAGCCCTTAAATTCCAACTGTACATCGGTTTTATCCCACCATGTTTAATTTCTCCATTATATTTGAATTCATATATTAGCTAAGGGTGCCCACCAAAACTTCTTTCATTTCGATATAAGTAATTGATTTTTCTATGAATAGTAAAAATGACGGCAAAACAATCTTCCACCCGTCGTATATTTATTTATTTCTAATTCGCAATATGCAAATTTTCAAATTATTCAATAAAAACAAAAAATATCAAAGATTTTGTTACAAAATAATAAATAGAATTAGAAATAAAAGCGGGGAATGATGTGTTTATATATGAAATAAGGACTAAGGATCTAATTTCGTATCGAAAAATTTTATTTCCTTGTCTTCTTTTTATTACCATTATTTAACAGTCAATTTAAAGTGAACAACATAACGAACAGAAATCTAATATCTTTTCTCTAGCTAATGATCAAAAATTTGTTTGGAATCAGGAATTTTTTACGATTATTTTATATCATTTCCCTTTTAATATATACAACAAAAAAATTACAAAAATACATAAAATTAAAATTTTTGTTCATTTAAATTCGAAGGATTAGCATTTGCATAAAATTAAATTATAACAACAACAAAAACAACCAACTAATATTAGGGATTCTAAATTATCAGCGATTTAAAATCATAGCTCAGGATAACAAATCACACAAAAATAAAAAAAAGGAAATCAAATAAATTTTTTTCTGCTTTTTTGTTGTTATTTTGATTGACGTATTAAGGATCAGCGACACAATAGTAGAAATTGGTTAAAATGTTAGATGTTGTGATTACTTTTCAGCTAATAAGAAAAGTATAAGTGGATTTGATCAATTGTTCTAATTTTTTCAGAATCAGCCGAAAAAGCGAACATTTTAAGGACCAGGAAAAAACTGGAATTATTTGATGAGTTAATATCTCGATTTAAATTACGACTTTTAATTTAAGTAGATGTGTTGAGAAAAGTGCTGGGAAAGTCTTATGACCATCAGTACGCAATATTTGAGTTTGTTTTATTTCATCAGATATTTAGTTTGGATTATTTTCATAGCTCTGCGAATTTTTGTTGTTTTTAAAAGCAGATAATTTTTTTTGATAAAGTTACATGGAAATTAGATGAAATAAATTTTTGGTATTTTGAAGGAAAATGTTTTATTTGTCGTTGTTTTTTTGTTGAGAAATTAGAAAAGTTTTAACCACATTGTAAAAATGCTGTAAACCAAAGATTATTATCAAAGATAAACAGGCTAGAAAATAGAAAGGTTTGAATTATAGCTTGTCTGAAATTCAAAAGTGTTTGTCTAAAACCACACTGATGTTATTTAACTTCAACTTATTTTTTTATATATAAAATGTGCTGTGTGATAGGAATTACAATATGTGTGACAACAACACAGCAACATAAAAACAAAAATTTGGTTGGTTTTGTTCATTTTAGTTTATTTTAAAGAATGGGGAGCTAAACAATAAATCCTATCATATTACATATCTGAAATAAGCTAATGTTTCAAGAAGAAATATGGCGGGGCTGAAATCTCAAGCCCTGAGATATCAAGACTTCGGTCTAAGTTAAGGATTTTGATATAGTTTTCGGCAAAAAACTTTTATGAGGACATGATTTTTAGTTTTGGGCAGCGATTTATATCAAACATAACTTTTTGTATAAGTACATATATTTTTTATGTCTGTTTAGATATGTATTACAAAACTAACACGAGACATCAATACGTTGTGGGAAAATTATAACAGATCATAAACTTACATAATTTAGTGAAAAGATTATACAATCAGCAAACTACTCAAAACCTCTCCATTTAGCGTTTCGAGAAACTATTACAAAATCACAAATTCATATTTCTTTCAAAATTCCAAAAATATTGTAAAAATTAAATAAAATCAAACTTTTTTCAAAATTCTAAAAATATTACAAAAATTATTACAAAATCGAAGATAAAAATTTTTTTCAAAAATTCTAAATATATTGCAAAAATTATAACAAAATCAAAAATTGAAACTTCTTTCAAAACTCCAAAAAATATAATAAAATCAAATATTTAAAATTTTTCAAAATTTTAAAAATATTCCGAAAATTCTTACAAAATCAAAAATTGAAACTTTTTTAAAAATTCTAAATATATATATAAAATTCAAAAATTCTATTTTTTTCAAAATTCAAAAAATAGTGCAAAAATTATAACAAAATCAAAAATTAATGCTTTTTTCAAAATTCTAAGAATATTGCAAAAATTATTACAAAATCAAAAATACAAACTTTTTTTCAAAATTCCAAAAATATTTCCAAAACTATAACAAATTCAAAAATTTCGATGTCCAATTTCATTTTCAATTACATTTACGTCATAAAAACAGCTAAATTTTTTTTTCCCAACAAATTGGTTACAAAAATAAATGAAATCATTTTTTTGACACTCTTGACATTATTTTTTGGACAAACTTATAATGCCAAAATTCTTAATAATAATAATAAATTTCATGTCGTACAAATAGTTAATTTTATTTTTTTCCAAAAAATTAAGTAAAAAAATAAATAAAAATCTTTCTTTTGACACACTTGACAACATTTTTTTGACAAACTTATAATGCCATAATACTTAATAATGATACTAAAATTTCATGTCTTACAAATAATTAATTTTATTGAGGATTTTTGAGATCAATTAAACTCAATTAAGTAAAGAAGTAATTGGAATATTTTCAACTCAAAGGTATGGTTTAAAGTTTCTCAGAAAAAAAACTCCACTTCACATTTTTCGTGTTTTGGGTGAATTCGAACCGTCCTCGTTAGTGCCTGGCTCGAATCCTTAGGCAGACACGCTATCGATTACGCCGTCGAGGCGATGACAATTTCGAAGTTGAAACTGCTTCATCACTTATATATTTTACTTAAGTTTAATTTTTCCATTGTGACTCCATATCATGGAAATGTTTTTACATTATATGGGATTTTTTGCATTAAATTTCAAACATTTCTTTTTTAATTAACATCCTAAGTCACCATTGTAAAGACATTATTAATTTAATAAACGACTAATAAAAATATTGTTTATTTATAAAGGAAAGTTACTTCGGTTTTAAAAACCTAAGTATAATACTCACCTCACGAGCAAAAGTGAAATTCTTACCCCCACTTTTTTGTCATTTCTCAACTTTTAAGGACCTACTGATTCTAATAAAGCAAAACAAGGGTATCTGTCTGCAGGTCGTCACAACCGTCGTTGCAGAAAAAACTGTTGGAGCGATTTCAAGAATTTTAAGTGCGTCAAAATAATGATTTTCATTAATATTTTTAAAAAATTTTTGGAGAAACATAAAATGGGAAACATTTTCGAATAGAAACATTTGTCAAATAAAATTAATTATTTGTATGACATGAAATGTAATTGAACCTGAAATTGGACAAGGAATATGGTTTTATCCAGTTTCAACTCTTCCCACCTTATAGGAACAGTTGGGAAATATCAAGTTGTTGCAGATTAAATGTCGTTTTTTAACAAAAATTGTAATTATTAGGGAGTTGTTTCTTAGGAATTTTTTGTGTGATTTCAGTTTCCACACGACGAGGAACAGTTGGAAAATAAGTTTGGATTTTTGGTTTTGTTATAATTTTTTCAATATTCTAGGAAATTTGAAAAAAGTTTCAATTTTTGATGTTGTATTGATTTTTGAAATATTTTTGTAATATTGAAAAAGTTTAAATTTTTGATTTTATTATAAATTTTGCAGTATTTTAAGAATTTTGAAAAAGTTTCTATTATTGATTTATTTATAATTTTTACAATATTTTTAGAATTTTAGAACATGTTTGAATTTTCGATTTTCTATAATTTTTGCAGCATTTTTCGAATTGATTTTGAATTTTGAATTTTTGATTTTGTAATAATTTTTGGACTAATATAATTTTATTATAATTTTTGTAACATTTTTGGAATCTTTAAAAAGTTTTTATTTTTGATTTTATTATAATATGTGCAATATTTTTGTAATATTGAAAAAGATTAAATGTTTGATTTTGTGATAATTTGTTTTTGTTCTTTTACAAAGAAAAATTTATGTTTAATATATATCGCTGCCCAAAACCAAAAACAATATCCTCATAAAAGCCTTTTACTGAAAACCGCATAAAAAGCCGGAAACCAAACCGAAGGCTTGATATCTCAGAGTTTAGAGATTTTGGCTCCTCCATATTTTATCATTAAAATATCGTTTTGTCTCTAAATTGTTTAAAATTTTCGAGCGACTCTATGTTAAAACTAGAAAAAAAATGTACAAATTTTTAATTATACTAACGATTGCCGAAGTATCAACAAAATCGGATAGGGCTGGCTACTCTAAAAGATTTGATACTGTTTTGAGGTGTTCTGAACTTTTTCGAAATTGATTTCTTTGATTCTAAATAATAGGAACATTTTGGCATTATAAAACACAGATTTCTAGGGAGTGAGAAATGTTTATGAGGAAATACATTAGAAAAAATGTTTGTTGTGTCAAGTTATTATTTATTCGTATGGGACATATTTACAAATTTTGAAATGAATTATAAATAAATTAATGTCAAGATAGTCCAACCAATTAACAGCATTCAAAGACAGCCCACTTAACTCCAACAGTTCACCTTCAAATTTTCTTAGTTGACAATCAGAAATTATGTGTGCTATAGTTTGATTGTAGTAACCACAATCACATGCCGATGAAGTGTTAGGGTTATATTTATGTAGGGTGCTATTAGTTACTCCGTGGTTACATCTAATTCTGTTAACGGTTACCCATCTTCTACGAGGCTCCTTAAAACCAGAAACTTCAATGGATGGGTCTTGAATTAGTTTCTTGTTCTCAAAATCGGTGTTGGCAAAAATGCCCCCTCCATTTGTTATTTATGTCAAAATCTTGAATGTTTTCCAGGCGAGCAATTTTAGTCCATAGAGATCTAAAGGAAGACGATTCAACCCTCTATTCAGGAGATCGTTATGTATGTGTAGAGTTGTGTCTTCATTAATTTTTTTATTTCTCGTATTAGTGCTAGCTATCTTCTTAAATGTGGTGGTGCGATATTTGATAATATAGGGAGCCAAATGAGGGGAATAGATTTGATTGTTCCTTAGATAATAAGCATTGTATTATTTAACTTTGTATCAATAAATCGAATGTGTATACTATAATGCCAAACTGGAGTGCAATATTCTGCAGAAGAGTATACCAGTGATAGGGCAGGTATCCTAAGTGTTCGTTCTGATGCACCCCAATTTGAAAGTTTTTGGATAATATTGTTTCTAGATTTTTGTATTCCGCCAAGTTTGAAACAATGCTCTCTGAACGTTAGGGATCTATCAAGTGTAACTCCTTAATATTTTGACAATTTGACCTTCAAAAGTTACAGTTAACGTAGCATTATATTTAAAGTTAGATAAATGAAATAGCGATATCTCAGTCTTATCCGTGTTTGCTTTAAGCCTCCAATCTTGATAGAATTGGGACAGAATGCGCAGATCTGAAGATAGTATCCTTTCAGCTTCACTAATGGAGTTTGCGTTATATTCACATTGTATAGCAATTGCTAGATCATTAGCATATATACATTTTCAAAAGCTGGGTAGATCATGGGTATATAGGTTAAATAGCATTGGTGCAAGAACAGTACCCTATGGTAGGCCATTGTTCATCGAATGAAACCTACTTGTTTTATTTTCAAGGGGAACTTGGAACTCACGGTTAGATAGTAAAGATAATATAAGGTTGATAGTTTTCTTGCATTTGATGATCTTTGTTAATTTCAGCAGGAGGCCCTTTTTCCATATTGTGTCGTATGCAGAACTTAAGTCAATAAACTGACGGCAGTTTGTTTTTTATCTTGAAAGTCGGCTTCAATGTGTGTTATAAGGGAGAGCACTTGATTACAACAATTTCAGCCTGGACGAAATCCTGATTTCTCAGGTGGAATCTGTGTATCAACTGTCGGTAAAATTCTATTATATACAATGCGCTCAAACAGTTTGTATCATATTCAAAGTAATGATATTGGCCGGGAGCTTTTTGATAATTCTTTTGCCTTACCAGATTTCAAAACTGCTCTCACTTTTGATTTATTCCAAATTGCTGTTACTTTTCCTAAACCGAGGCAATTTGTAAAAAATTTCGCTAACCTTAGCATTTGTTGAGATATTCATGAAAAATTCAGGAAATATATCATCAATACCGCAGGTTTTCTGGATTTCAGGTTTTTAATGGCGATATTTACTTCTTCAACTGTCACAGCATATCCAAATGGTGAGTCAACAATCGTTTTACGGGATTTGCGAAGTAAATTTTTTACTTTCCGAGTTCTTTCTTTACGGATTCCCACTTTTGAATTTTTATGAATTCTATTCGGAGGAATTTGAATCATGTAAAATTGTTTTTGCTATTCAAAAGTTTTTGCTCTTTACAGGTGTGTTTCGTGTGGGGATCCTGATATGTTACACAGTCAGCCAAAGAAGCGATAATGTAACATAATTTAACTTTGATGTTCAGATTTTTAATTCTAAATGGAAACATCATTATCATCACATATTTGCTGAAGTTTTTGAAGTTCAATTCTTCATCCGTGATTCCATAATACAAAATTGTATATTTTTCTAAATTGTCTATAATTCTAGAGTACGAATGATGAGTTACAACAATAACATCTTGTATGAATAAAAATGTGTTGTTAGGTATTTCGGAATTTATGAAAACAACACTGGGAATTCTGACTGTGAAAATCTCTTATGTTAATACAGATGAATTAACAAGCATATAAAAAAACCTATATCGACAAAACGATTGTTAAATTTGACTAACATAAGAAAAATAATTTAACACAAAAAACAATTACAAATACAAAAAATTATATGAATTAAATCAAAAATAATAAAGCTTACATTATTATTAAGTATATATCGTCGCCTTAATAATGAAATAACGTATGCCATATATACGTTGTTATTATATAATGGGTGCGCTGCATTCCCCATAAGGATGTCTATAGAGTGGCATTTTAACATTTTCCAATTATCTTATAACTGGGGGTGAAAATTAATATATTGTTAATTAACGTACATGCAAATTTGAATTTGGTTAAATATTGAAACAGCGTAAATGCATGTACGATATTCCAATTCCTACAGAATAATAACTTGGGTAAAATCATTGTCGTATATATTACATACATTACGATCGCCACACGAAATAGTAAATCTACAATATTGTATAAGCATCATTCATGACTACATGATAAACCGGTTCATACAAATAAAAAATTGTAAGAATATCATGCGTTAGTTCAATAATAATTTATTTTAGGCTTAATCGTACTTTCATGCAAAATGAAATAACGGATATGAAATATGAAATAACGTATAAGGTACCTGATTGACTTTTCACCTCTTTTTAGGTAGAAAAGCGAGCAGGTACCAATGTGAAATTTTAATATGTTGTGAAGAAATTAGTCAAGATTAATTGGTAGAAATTTTTTTTCCAATATCTTTATTCATTCAATAGTGCTGCCGAGTTTACGAAAATCAGAAAATCGAAAAATCTTTAAACCCAATTATCTCGAAACTACACTTTTGCGAATACGTTGTTTCATTATTAAAGCGACGATATGACGATCCGACTTTAAAGTTAATTTTTTTTATTTTATTTTTTTTAAAATTTGTTGTAGAGCTTTCACAATGTTTTCACTTTGATTTAAATTCACATACTTATCTGGTCAAACAATTTGATGGCGTATAAACAGACCATGTCCTGTTCTTCAACGATTGCAATTTCCCCTATTATTTTATTAAGCATTAATAACAAATATGTCTTCTACCGACATCAATTCTATTTTTCTTCATAACCTACATAAAAAAAAAGTTGTATAAATTTACATTAAATCACGCAACAAAACAGTCAACGAAAAAAAATGAATTTAATTAATTGAACAGCCTCAGTTACAAAAATGTACCTACGTTTGTTACAGTTCAAAGAAATAAATTAGTAAATTATTAGAGAATTTCTTTAAACACGTTACTCTTGTCTTAGAGTCGAATTCGAAATAGACCTGTCGTTACAAAACTAGAAGAAACGAAGATTGTGTTGAGATGACAAACATCACTATCTGCTGTTTATTCTAGGAGACGGACTGGAAGGAGGAAATAGAAAACCTCGCTGCAAAAATATAAATTATATACATATATATATATATATTTTATTAAAATTATTTACTTATTTATATATCCAATTTTCCTATTTTATTCAATTATTTAAGAAGGAAAAAAACGTTTTATTTATTAATTAATTTAAAAATATTTGTTTATGTAATTAATCTAAACAATGTTTATCTATTTCGATATTATTTATTTAATTAATCTATTTAAAATATTTATTTACATATTTATAAAATCATTTATTTATTTGTCAAAATATCTAATTAATATTTATTTATTTATCTTAAGATCAAACTTGCGATCTCTCCCCAGCAACGACATGTAGGGTCTAAAATAAATATAGGTCTAAAAATCCTAAAATCTACTATCCAATAACACCTTAAATATGAGAGACTCAGCATCTGGTCATGATTTCAGCCAAAATGTCTGCATCAACAGACAAGATACTAAATTGTCCCCTAAGAGAAAAAATTAAACAATGCAAAAATTTTTTGAAAAGAAAAAATTAAAGCTAACATCGTTGCTGTAGGCAGACCACGAGTTTGACCCCCAGTTTCATCCTCTTCACAAATCAGCTATTGTAACGCGGTGGTGGATAGTCATACGACCATTAAAATGTTGTTGGGAATTTGGTGTTAAGAATTGGCTACCACTCCACTCTTAATGGAACATTGCTTAGCGCTGAAGAACGACACTTGACTGCCACTACGTCGACTACCGATTGTCATCCTCCTTAGCCAAACACTCTTCCGAGTAAAGTCGTAGACAATCTCGGAAGGGAAAACTACAATGTAAATATCAATTTATCAAAACATCGAAAAATTCAAAATATCAAAAGTATATACATAAACAAAATAATATCAAAAAACCGCAATATCCGGATATCAACAAAGTCAAAAAAAATATCATAATCCATATATCAACAAAAGCAAAAAAACATCATTTATAATATAGCGGGTTGCCTTTATATAAGCGGTTCCTGTTTCGGCGCCTTATTAGGTATTTCGAACTTTATGAAAACAACAATGGGAATTCTGACTGCGAAAATCCTGTCCTTCAACGATTGCAATTTTTAATTTTAATAAATATTAATAGAAAATATCTTTTCTATCCACAACAGTTCTATTTTTTTTTACTAACTAGATTCTACATAAAAAACTATGATGTATTAATATAAAAAAAAGAAAATAAACAATTATTTATTACATAAATTTACAATCAACGAAAAAAATTGGTTAATTGAACATTAGTACACAAAAATGTCCCTACGTTTGTTACAATTCAAAAAAATAAATTAGCGAATCACTAGAGAATTTCTTTAAACACGTAACTCTTGTTTTAGAGTCCAAATCGACCTGTCGTTGCAGTGTATCGTAACACAAATTCATTGATTTAGCTTTAATTTTCTGAACTAGATGTCGAACATTGAAATATGGCTGATACTTGGTCAATTTGTGGTCCTATATGTATTAATATTAAACCAAATTAAGGGAATTTTTAAATTTATTGGGGATTTTTGAGACCAATTAAACTCAAGTAAGTAAAGTAGTAATTGGAATTTTTTCAATTCAAAGGTATGGTTTGAAGTTTCTCAGAAAAAAACTCCACTTCACATTATTCGTGTTTCGGATGAATTCGAACCTCCCTTTGTTTGAGTATTGTCTATAAATTTAATGCAAACAATTCCATATAATTAATTTTATTTTTTTCCAAAAAGGGGTAAAAAAGTAAATAAAAATCTTTCTTTTGACACATTTGACAACATTTTTTTGACAAACAAATAATACCATAATTCTCTATAGTAATAATAAAATTTCATGTCATACAAATAATTAATTTTATTTTTTTCCAAAAAATTGGGTGATTGTAAAAATAAATCCACAAAACAATCTTTAATAGTTATACATATTTATTTGACGCGTTTCGAATGATATACATTCATCATCGGCTACAAAAATATAATACCTAATAATGTCATTCATAATGTCATACATATTTTTTTTTGCTTTTTGAGAATCAGTGGGTAAAAAACGTTGAGAAATGCCAAAAAAAGTGGGGAAAGAATTTCACTTTTGGATCATGAATGTAATACGTAGGTCTTTCAGACCGAAGTAATATAAAAAAGTCCAAGCGGCACGTATATCCGCTAGAAATAGGTAGATTTCGAGATCAGACAGTTTTGTGTACCAGTAGAATCTGATGTATCAGATTAGTTTAAACAAAACAAACTAATTTCAAACAGATATCAAACAAATTTTAAAAAGAAAATTAGCTACCTACAAGCAAAATTATATCTATCCAATTTTGCAACAAACAAATATCAAATCTACCACAGAACATGTGTGTGACAATTTATGACACAAACCTACTCTATATCATAGGTCGTGCAATTACTGCAAAATATCAAAATTGTTTATTTCTAAGAAAAAAAAATTAATTTCTTCTATTCAAATCTTTAATTTTTTTGACTGTTATAAGGTTGACATTGACTGTTATAAGGTTTTTGGAAATTGTAGTTGTGGATTGTTGCAAACTTTTTTGTTGAAGCCAACAAGTCAAAAACCTCTAACTGCAGAGGTTTATATTTATAAGAAACGGATTAAAATGTTTCCACAAATTTTAAATTTATGAAGATTTTAAAAATATTAGTATCCAAACGGCCGTTATAACGGATTAAAAAAAACACTTTTTTTTCTAGTATAAAGCCTATAGTTCCTTAACCATGTGTCAGATTTTTCTGATTTACGAACTTGTCCAAGATATTAATAAAACACACATTTTTAAGAAGGGTTTTTTGATCTGGCTCCACAAATGCAACCGTGAGAGCGCCGGTTGATTTAAACGCATTTTGTGTTTTACAAGCTTTTTTGTTGGAGCCGCTCACCCAGAAACTTCCAACCGCAGAGGTCTTTTTTTTTTAAAGAAACTGATTAAAAAGGTTTTAAAGATTCTAAATTTATGAAGTTTTTAAAAATACTAGAATCCAAACGGCCGTTATAACGGATCTAAAAAACAGAGTTTTTTTCTAGTATAAAGCTTCTAGTTTCTTAACCATGTGTTGGATGGGGTTGATTTACGAACTTGTCCAAGATATTAATAAAACACACATTTTTAAAAAAGGTTTTTTGATCTGGCCTTATAAATGCGACCGTGAGAGCGCCGGTGCATTCAAACGATTTTGTGTTTTACAAGCTTTTTTGTTGGAGCCGCTCACTCAGGAACCTCTAACTGCAGAGGTCTATTTTTAAAACAAATTGATAAAAAAGATTTCAAAAATTCTAAATTTGTTAAATTTTTTGAAATATTAGTATCCAAACGGCCGTTATAACGGTTTTAAAAAATCAATTTTTTTCAGAAAAAAGCCTCTAGTTTCTTAACCACGTGTCGTATTTTGCTGATTCACGAACTTGTCAAAGATATTAATAGAACACACAAGTACAGAAAATTTTTTTGATCTACCTCAACAAATGCGACCGTGAGAGTCGTTTTCGTTATATCTCATATCGTTTATATATATATATATATATATATATATATATATATATATATATATATATATATATATATATATATATATATATATATATATATATATATATATATATATATATACATATATATAAAAATTTTTTTTAGTTTTGTTTTTTCGTCTCCGCTTTTCATATATAGTCGTTTGGCACAAAAATTTTTCCGAAATTCCGAGATGAAGCCCATTGCAATAGGTAGATTTTTATATGAAATCTACCTAAAAAAATGAGCTGGTTGATAGTAAGAAAATCTGTACGATCATAATAAAGTGCTACCGTAGCAGAAAATGCTTAAATTTGTATTCAGTTCTTAGACTGTACAAAAAAAATGAATATTTAAATAATTCATACAGTTCAAAACAAAGTACTACACCATGAAACATACGAAATGACACTCTACAGAGCTTTAAACTGCATATGTCAATGAAGTAAAATGCATGGCTGAAAACACATACAACGCTTGCATGATCACCAAAATACAGGCATTCAAACATTCGCGGTGTTTGAGAGCAAAATTAGAAAATAGAAAAAATTGAAACCTGCCGGTTCAAATCCATGATGGGTTCCATTCCCACAAAAAGTGAAACATTATAAATGTAATTTACTAAATAACTAAATCATTTAAAATTGTATCAGTGGTAATAAATAAAAATTAAATTAAAAAAATAACAACATTGAACTATCGATCACACTTTTTAATCAATTCAATGTTGACATTTTGAGTTTTAAAATCTTTATAAAAAAATGAAAAACAAAACCCGAGTTTTCTTTAATCTGTTATGTAGGAAAAGCAAAGATTAGTGTTTATGGTGATGGAAAAATCTATATTATTTCAAATCTTTTTTCCGCTTGTATCGCATAACTAAATATATAAATCCAAAACGTCTGTCATCAAATAAATATATATTTACAATTGATATTTAAATAAAGAAATAATAACGAAATCATTTCTAAATCACCCATCAGACATCATCAACATCTCATTTACAGTAAATTATTTTCTATTCATTTCCATTCAATCACATATGTTTCAAAATGTATTTTGAACTTGATTTAAAAAAAACATTCAAATAACATTCAGTAATGTAGTTATTACAGTTTTTGGTTATCTTTAAAATTGTTAGTACGTTCTCTTTTTTATGATAGATCTTAAATATGAGTTATTTAATTTTCACTAAACACCATTCAGATATGTACAAGAAAACACCATTCAGGGTGACACTCACCAATGCATCATAAACATGGCGGTATTAGAGTAGTACCTCGAATAATGTTAGATACTATTAGGATTTTAATCCAAAACACTTAATGTTAGAATGTGACGTTTAACAGAAAACTTTTAGCAATTTATTATAGTTTATTCGTTCCTGTATGAAGCTTTAATACTCCATGTGAATAGTTTCATATCTTTCAAACGCACTAATTTTATAAGCAGTTAAGACTTACTTCAACTCTTTACTTTATTTGTATATTTGTTTAAATATTTTTTTATATCTGTAAAACTATAAAATTATCAACAAAAAATTAAACCAAAACGCGTGCCATAATATCATAATAATATGACACGTTTTTGGAATTTTCGTGTAATCTATCTTTTGATTTTGGAACATCTTCGTGGCAAATTCATTTGTTATTTTTTGGGTTTAATTTGGTGCCAAAATTCTGTAAAATTAAGTAAATAAAATTATAACATAGGTTTATTTATTTTTAATTTAAAATACCGTGAAAATAATAAGCTGACAATAGCGAATAAATCCGGTGGTATTAATGTAATGGAGTGAGTACATTTGACATCTGATTTTTTCTGTAGTTGCCAACATCACATTTTTACCATTGTGACTTATAATTTGGGTGTTTATCGAGCGTCAGTTGTCAGTTATGGTCTAAACTATCTTTAAACTGTTAACAAAAAAATATTTGCTAAACAAATCAGATCAAACCCCATATTTTTATTTTAAACCATAATGGAATTGATCGATGAGGTGCTAATATTTATTATTTAACGCCAAGATTTATTCAACTGAAATGATATGAATTAAATAAATATTGTTGCGGTAATTTATTTTTTGTTTACTTATTTTAATCTTTTTTTTAATTTAAATGTAATATGTATAAAAAAAACTTTGTAAGGGGACGTGATAGGGCGTTATGACGAGATTACTTTAAATTATAAATAAACAGTAAAATATTTATTTGTTATAATTAAATTATCGTATTTAATACTTCTGGGAATTCTTTTAACTATTTTGGGACTTTTTGCTGATCATAATATTTTGATTAGAAAACAGGTGGAATTGATACTATGTTTTCGTAAAGTTATTTATATAACGGTTGTACTCTAACAAGCATACATAAAAAAGATTAAAAAGTTATAATTATATAATCCAACTCCCCCACAAATAAATCCATAATCTCCAATCTTACATTATATAAACAAACAAGCAAACATGAACTAATGAATTTTAATTACAAATAAAATAATTCATCTCCCCATATACTCCAAATTAAATAAACAACAACAATCACATTTAATTTATCTTGTTGATGATCATGTTGAGATCGTTTTCTTTAAAAAAAAAATTTATTATTAAAGAACGAACCAAGAATAAGAAGTAGAAACAAAACCAAAACAAATTAAAATTTAAAAAAAAAAGAAAGAATTAAAAAATTAATATTCTTTTATTTGGTTCATAAAACTTGCCACTTACATGACATGTGGTTCTTTCAATTTTCAATTTTCTTTGAGTTTATGCTTCTTTCTCCTTACGTACAGAGTGCGACATAACTGCGACTGACGATTTATGATCTGCTCCCATCTGCTGATGGGAGCTCAAAACTGTAAGCAAGCTGGTTTAGTGTTGATAAATGATAATTATATTACTATTAATAATAGTAATAATTATTCTACTATTATCAAAGTTATTTTATTAGGGTCACAATTTGCTCCTGATTTGACCGTTTGATAGTGAGTGCCAGAGCGCCAGATTTTTTGAAATTGCATGGAGTTTATTAGTTATCAGCTTGTTAGTAGCTTATTACAGGTACAATATTAACTGATAAACACAATTTTTTGTTCATATTAGAACAAAACTTTTATTTAAAAATTAGTCTTCACCTCACTTATTCGTTTTCTCTATACCGCGTATACAAGTATTTTTTTTTATTCTGAAATTGTTAATTTTAATGGATTCTGAAGGGGTTTAGTTGATTTATTTTTTTTTATTCTTGATCTACGGGTGTATATGAGCTAACGTGAGATATCAACAACTATGAGATAGAATTACGAGTAATAGTTGAGACATATCACTAGTCGAGGAGATATTCTAGGAGTATTGGCGGACGAAATTTGTTCACTCAACGGTAGTATACCCAATTTGAATTCTGGAATATTCCTTGATGATGACTCGATGGTGCCACGTAAAAATTTGCTTGCTACAATATGTCTCCAAAAACATGTTCTATGTATACATATTGTAATTCCTACTACATAACACGTTTAATTTAAAAAAAAATTAAAATTAAAATTAAAATTTTCAAAAAAAGAATTTTAACAACATATTTAAAGGCGGGAAATATTGTTGAACTATCTAAGCTTAAAAGAACTTTCAAACCTAGATAAACCGAGAGCGATAACATTACTTTGACATTAAATGCCAGAATGCCACAAATTTTAGTTAAATTCGATTGTTCTTATAACATAGAATAGCGGCATCGTTAGGGTGCCTTTTTTTTTTAAAGAAACACCATCGGTAAGAATAAAATGTTTTTCCATAAACTTTGAATCCTATGGTCCTGAAATTTTAGATGCGTATAAAACTAAAGCTCTCTGTTATTTTACGAGGCTGCGATGTAATACTTTGTTACGAAGCGGTTAGTTCTAAAATCATGACTGGGATATGCGCTGAAGTAAGTATGTTATAATTATTTTACAGATCCTATGCTTTCGATGTAAACTAATATAATTCGAACTATTCCTTAAAAGAACAAAAAATTTATTGGTTCTCATTTTCGTTTTTTTGCTTTCATTAAATTTTACGAATATAAACATGGGAAAATGTTTGATTCGAAACAGTACGTGAAGAGCCTCAATCACTTAAAGATGATTTTATTTTTGGTTAAATTATTCTCAACAAGTAACAGTAAAATTTTCTAATAAAATTAGATAAAGCAGAAAAATGAATTTTAAATAATATTTAAATAAATAAAACAAGAATGGTTATTAGTTGAAATGGAAAAAAAAATTTTGATTGTATAATTTATTATTTATTTTTGACTGTATGATTTAACAATCACCTTTTTTATTTTGGCGATATAATTCAACCTATTTGTTGTTTTAATCACCTATTTGTTGGTGCAACGATTTTTGATTATAAAGCTCAACCATTGCCTACTTATTTTGGTGCAACATTTTTTTGTTATAATAATATTTAACAATTACCTTTTTATTTTGGTGCAACGAATTTTGTATTACCTGAGTCAACAAACACATATTTCATGGTGCAACGGTTTTGATTATAGTATGTAACAATACCTGTGTATTTCAGTGCAACACTTTTCGTATTTATATATTTAAACAACAATCTCTTGTTAATTTTGTGCAACAATTTAGACATTTATGCAATAAATTTTCAACGATTGCCTGTGTATTTTGGTGCAACAGTTCTCGTATTTACATTTTATCAATAATCACTTTTAGTAGGCACTAAACGTAGGCACTTTTTTTGTTTTATGACTCCCTATTTATACAATTGTCTACTTGTACCTAGTAAATCTTTTCATTCTGAAAATATTTTTTTGAAAAACTGAAAATTTGGGCTATTCTCTATTAATAATATTGAATTTTACTTATAATATTTTTCATTTAATTTTCGTGTGTAGTATTTTTGGTTTATTTTCCGTGCAGTGTACATATTAGTTATTTAGCTTGTTTGTTTTTTTTATTATGTTTCTTTTCTATTTATTTTATGGTGCTTTTACTACAAGTGTTCGTTTGTTATACAACAAAATGCTCCTACTTATTTTATAACAATTACAAATTTAATTATTATATGGCATTTGTTTATTTAATTATTGTATTATTAAAATTTTTTTGTAAATTTGTTCTATTCTCTGTTTTCTATTCTATTTGTTTTTGATTGAAATAAAGATTAATATTATGTATTATTATATTTAATTAAACAACAATCACCTATTTATTTGGATGCAACAAATTTTGCAATTTATGCAATAAATTAACAGCAATCACTGTTGTATATTGGTGCAATAATTTTTGTTTCTACATAATTAATCAACAATCACCTGTGTATTTTGGTGCAAAAGTTTTTGGCATTTATACAATGAATTTTAACAATCACCTGTGTATTGGTGCTATAATTCGTTTATTTAAATAATTTATTCGATAGTCACATGTTTTGGTGCAACATAAATTATTGATCTGGAAGGTGGGCTTCTGAATTACATGGAAGGTGGGCTTCTGAACCAATAATGGGGTGAGTTTAAAGATTTTTTAGTTATAATTTGTTAGTCGTGGATAATGGAGGTAGAGATGGCATTTTGTTCCTTTCGTCTATCAAATTTTCAGATCCAACCTTTCTTTCAATCTTTGTTACAGTTCACTCGAGGTCGAGGTTAAAGTTATACAGAATCAACCTTCTGAAGCTACACTGAACAAACTCAAGGCACGTGTACCCTCATTTCGTAAGGATTGCTTATGGTAAGTCTAACCTCTAATCAGTCGCTCAATACAGCTTCAAGTAGGATATCATATGAAAGGGCTCCACTACAGTATTTGTTAACAATTTGTTTTAGAATTTTACACAATACGAAAAACATAGAAGTGAGTGGAATAATAGCAAAACTAGCACGTTTTTGCTAAAAATTATAACAAAGTGTCAATTACTCATACATAATTAAATTTATTAAAGGAGTGAGAAGAGGTAAAACACCATTTAAACCCCAGTCAAGCAAGTTGGAATTTCAAACAGCACTTAATTAACTTCAATGTTTTTTACAATTTTACATTGCACAGTTTTTGAATTATTTTATTGTTTTTTGAATATTTTTATTATTTTTCAAAAATATGAGACTTAAAGTTGTTCCCTGCGTTTCAAGCTTAGTGAACAGAAAAATTTAATAAATTTCACAGAAACAAGAATTGATAAACTTTTAACTTTTAAACTCTAAACTTTTAAAAAAAAATAGTGAAGTGTCGCATAATTATATTTTGAGGGAATGGGAGTGGGAAATGCTGAAAAAAGGTTTTTAAAATTAAATGAAACCAAAGTTAAAATTAAATTATGAAATTATTTTTTTTTTATAATTACTTCGGTTTTGAAAATCCAAAGTATTGAATTCATGAGCTAAAAGTGAAGTTCTTACCAACTCTTTTTTTGGCATTTCTCGACGTATTAGAACCTACTGATTCTGAAAAAGCAAAAAAGAAAATGCAAGTTTGTCTGCCGGCCGGCCGTCACAACCGACGAAATCTAGAAAACCGTTAGACGTATTTTTAAATTTTTTTTTCTAAAATAGATTAACTAACAATGGAAAGAGCCAAAAGGACGATGTGTTCGATGACTGCACCAGAAGTGTGTCAAAAAATCGTCAAGTGTGTCAAAGCAAGGAAATGTTCATTTTAATTACGAATAGAAACATTGAATTTGAAGAAATGTCGATGGTCAAGATTGGTATGTGAGACCAAAAACTAAATTATTGCATTATAAGTTTGTCAAAAAAATGGTGTCCAGTGTGGCAAAAGAAAGATTTTTATTTATTTTTCTAACCAATTTTTTAGGAAAAAATAAAATTAATTATTTATAAAATTAAAAATTTAGCTGTAAATGTGACATTGAAATTTTTGAATTTATTAGAGCTTTTGAAATAATTTTTGAATTTTGAAAAAAGTTTGCATATCTGATTTTGTAATAATACTTGCAATATTTTTAGAATTTTGGAAATGTTTGTATTTTTGATTTTGTTATAATTTGTGCAATATTTTTAGAATTTTGAAAAAGTTTCAATTCTTGATTTTGTAAGAATTTTTGCAATATTTTTAGAATTTTGAAAAATTTTAAATTTTTGTTTTTATTATAGTTTTTATAATTTTGGAAAAATAATTCAATAATTGATAATGTTGTATTTTTTGCAATATTTTTAGAAGTTTTTAAAAAGTTTGAATTTCTAAGAATTTTTGGAAAATTTTTAGAATAATTTTTGCTATATTTTCAGAATTTTTGAAAAAAGTGTAATCTTTGATTTTGTAATAATTTTTGGAATATATTTAGAATTTTGAAAAAAGTTTGATTTTATTTAATTTTTACAATACTTTTGGAATTTTGAAAGAAATATGAATTTGTGATTTTGTAATATTTTCTTGAAACGCTTAATGGAGAGGTTTTTGATTAGTTTGCTGATTGTATCATCTTTTCACTAAATTGCGTTAATTTATGATCTGTTATAATTTTCTGGCAACGTATTGATGTTTCGTGTTAGTTTTGTAATAAATTTCTAAACAGAGATAAAAAAATACTTGTACTTTAACAAAGAGTTATGTTTGATATACATCGCTGCCCAAAACTAAAAACAATGTACTCATAAAAGTTTTATGCCGAAAACTATATCAAAGACCTTAACTAAAACCGAAGTCAAAACTTTAACCAAAACCGATATCTCAGAGCTGTGAGATATCAGCCACTCCATATTTATGAAGTTATACTTCTTTGCGCCCGTTGTACACATCGGGATTGGGTGTAGGTCGAGAAACCGCGTCACGCTGTTATTTTAACCTTTATGCTATATGGCAATAAAGAAAAAAATTCTAAATCAATTATAATAATTATTTAATATTTTTTATAATTGATTTAGAAATTTCGTCTTAGAGCACAAGGTTCAAATTGCTTTTGACTAAGAAAACTAAGAAAAATCGACGATTATCCGCAAACATTTTGTACAGTGTGTGTTTATGGTCCATATAGACTATCAGATATGTTATTGAACGATTATTTTGTTCCGGCGTTTGCCGCAATGGCGCTGCCAAAGGGGGAAAGGAGGGAACTTGAATAATTTTACAAATTATTTATGAAATTTCTCACTTTACTACAATTAAATAATTTAAATTTCTTTATGAACTATTACTGACTATATATTAAGCATGCTACAGACCTACAATATATTTGTCAATCATCCGAAAACGAAAATAAACGAAAAAAATTTAGAGTAATTTTACCCTAAATTTTATTTTATTTATTTTCGTTTTCGATTGATTGACAAATGAATTGTAGGTAAATAATATGCTTTAAGCATATTATTTTCTTGTGTCCGTAAAACAAATACGAAAATAGGTTAAATTTTTCATACAACTTTTTGTATGGGAAATTTTGGCAAATTTTATGTTTCTTTTTTGAGCGACTTAAGAATAATATTTTATATATTACGCTTAATTACGCTTAATATATACTCGATAGGATAGTTTTTATCTCAATTAAAAGTTTTGTTATTTTTTAATTGCGATTTGAATGTCAAATGTGGTTTATAAACCATCTTTCAGATGGTGGCGTAAATTAGTTAAGTGTGTGCGAGCGAATGGCCAAAGAAGTATAACTTCCACCGTCTGGTCCGATGCAGACCCTACTTTTTATTGAATTTTTCCTTTTATCAAAACAATTTTAACAGATCCATCGGAAACTTGATCTGGTCCCTATCAGTGGTAGGGATAACCTGATCTGGCACTAAACTGAGCCGTAACACAATTCGTTAATCGGTGAAGTGAACTAGTGTCTTACGAATAAACTCTAGTAAAATATTGCTTATTTTAATATCAATTTTGTTCAAATGAAACAAATATGTACTTATTACTAATTAACTATAACTGAGAGTGAAAACGTCTTAAACAAATGACTGTTGATATTAATTTTATTTTGTTGTTCACCCATTCGGGTTTCCAATATCGTGTTATTATTCCGGATTGCATCAGTTTTAAACATTTTTTAATTTTAAGTATGTATTCGTACAAGGCAAAAAATAAACATTTCGTTTGAGCTCAAAAATACTTTTTATTAAAACCGAAATCGCTCTCACGTCTTATTTCATTTTTCAAAATTCTGTATCTTTTCACAAATTAGTTTAGCTTTTTATTTATAATTTTATATAAAACAACATTTGTTTTGTATTCATTTGAAAACAACTAATTTTAGTGACAATTATTTAATTTGATTATGAACATCTTAATTTTCTTACTTATTTTAATTTCTTTAATTACTGATTTTTTTAGGTGATTTTTCAACAACTTTCACCACAATAGAATTGGAATTTTATACATAATGGACCTCAATATATATTCCTCATATATAAGTACTTCTTTTTTCACATAAGTCTTTCTCCATATATGCGACATTTTCAAAAGTTTGATTATAATTATAATATAGTTTACCGACTATTTGAGGAAATATATCGAGGTCCATCAAAACTTGTTTTTGAAAAATGTCAATTTTTTTTAAAAGAACACAAAAAACACTATTTTACAAAAACTGAGCCATGCAAAATTCTAAAATAAAGTTTTGAAGCATGTTCAGGTATATATCCCTTGTATATAACACCCATATAAACTCGGCTAAAATCGGTGTTTTCTTTAAAAAAGCATTCATTAAAGCCCTAAATCATCAAAGCCTCAATCAGCCACAGCAAAACAAACTTAAACAACTTTTTTATTTTATCGTTTAGACAGGAAAGTGGTATGGACATCTCGAATTTCAGGTCCGTAGGCAATTAATAGTTTAAGAGATAACCGATTCAATGGGGCAAATATCTCAATTGTGTACAATTAAAAACACAACCCGTAAAAACATAAACTTCTTTGAGCTTTGCTTTTTGTAGAATCTTTGTAGTAGTTAAAATGGCTTTTGGTTGTTCTTAAACCAAAAATATAGCTGTTTCCTATGATAATGTAATTGTTTAGCACAAAAAAAGAAGATGAAGCATTCATAAAAAAATATATATAGAAGTAAAATAAATAAATAAATTCTTTCAATTTTCTTTTAAAAATTAGAAAAGTTTTAAAGAAGATTTATCTGGGATGAAAGCAAAAACCATATTTAACTTTTAATCCATTGTTTCATGATCTGAAAATTGAATTTATATTTTTCATCTCAAAAATTGGTTTAAATTCTTGATCAATACTTTAAATAACAGTTGAGTAAACAGTTGAGTGTCGAAAGTTTTTAAGCGTTAACAAAATTTTTCAGATTAGTTTGAGTGGAATGATTAACTTAGCTGTGGTTTGAAAAGATTCTTCATAGAAATTATTCAATGGATATATTTTTCTTTGTAAAATTCAAAACCATAAAAAATACTAAATTTTTAATTTCAATCTCCGTTTTTATTGTTCGGTACTTTAAAAACGGTTCTTATTGTTGAGACTTCGGTGTCCGTCCGAATTTCTACATAATCGATTTTCTCACAAACTATAATTGTTATCAACTTGAAATTTTCTACAGTTATAAAATTTGCGCCTACCTAAAACAAAACAATTGCAAAACATTGTGGTTATCTTTATTTTTGGCATATGGATAGGAAGATAGTCACTGTTATAGGAAATGTTGTAAGATTGAATGAAAACTATAGCGGTTTCCTTTCCCTCCTCTCTTAAGGCACCTTTTTTGATTTATTACTAAAATTGTGTTTTTGAGGAGAATTGTTTTATAATATTTATACGCAGAACCCCGTGAAAAACGAGTTATATTCGTACTTGACCGACTTTTTTTAGTTTAAATAACCCAACAAACAACGCGTGTTTCATGGATTTGCCGGCACAGTGCATTTACGATACTGCATGCTGTGGGAGAAAATGTTCGAGATTGTAGTGCAAACTATCCTGCAAAATGTTCTCATTTTGAATGCAGTGATTTGAACTAAAAATAATAGAATGGCATCACTTGGAGAGCATTTTTCCCCTTGTTTTCTCCCGTGGTGACAGAAAGTTCAACAAATTTTTTCATTCCGAACAAATTTTTTCATTCATAATAGCAGAATTTTTAATTACTACTTTTGGTAAAAGCACGTAATGCATTTATATGGTGCCATAATGGCCACAAAAAAGGAGCATAAGGCGTACATTTTTCCGCCACACCGTGCCGTTACTCTGTTATGGCACTATGATAACCATATGCGGATGCTTTTGAACGTTCAAGTGACAACATGGAATGACGGAAACTACATTATGCTAGCATTGTGCTGCCACAGTGTTTTTTGGGTACATTATGAATCTTTCCTAGAGTAATATTCTTGGTAACGACATTACGACATAAAAATAAAAATTTATGTATGTGATTGCATTTGTCAATGAAGCGTCCATTTTTTCGCGATTTTTTTATCGATGCCATTTAAATGAAAAAAAATCAAAAATTTTAAATATTTGGCTTAAGCCCGGTTTTGCTAGGCTATTTTTCTGTCGACAGAATTTATTCTGTTGACAGAATTGACGCCATCCAACAAAATATCAGTAGACAGAATTCTGTCTCCACTTTTTCTAGGCATAATTTTTATGTCGACAGAAATTCTGTCAATAATGCCAGATCAGAAAACAAACAATCAAAGTAGGCTATTTTACCAACATGTTAGATTAGAAATTTTTATAATTAAATGCCATTCAAATTTAATTAGATCTTTTCTTCTGTGCTTAAAATTTGATTATGAAAACGTTTTGTGCAATGGATGATGATTTAAAAATATTGTTGGATTTTGAAGGAGACACGGGTATTTTCAAGAAAAGCAATATGTCAAAAAGATTATCAACTAACACTTTCAAAATCCCTTCAGCAACGGTTTTTACCTGGTGTTATATTTTAACAAATTTTATGTTTGATAAAACCATATTCAAAATTTGATGCACTAAATGAACGTGCTAATGAAATTTTCAATTATCGTTTAAGTAAATCTCGTAGAGTTTTGGAAAATGCATTCGGAATATTAATACAGTATTAGTGACATATAATCTGCAACAACATGATATTTCTAATTATTTCTATCAGTAAAATAAATACATAACATAATTATTTGATGATTTGTTCTAAATTGAATTAATTGTTATTTAAAAATAAAAAGTAAAAATATTAAAAATCATATTGCAAGTTTATCATTTTTATATCAAAATAATATTAATAGAAAAACAATCAAAGTTTGGCTAAATTTTCAACACATAAATAAATAAAATTCAAAATTTCTGTCAACAGAAATTCTGTCGACATAATTTAAATGAATGAAACCCCTTGGAAAATACTGTCGCAGATTTAAATAAATTGGCAGAAAATTTGATCGAAATTGGATGACGTCAATTCTGTCAACAGAGAAAATTCTGTCGACAGAAAATAGCCTAGAAAAACCGGGTTTTACATATAAAAATTAATAGTGAAGTTAGGGAATTAAGTTAGGGACAGAAAAATTTTTGTCGACAGAAAAATAGCCTAGCAAAACCGAGCTTTACATATAAAAATAATAGTGAGGTTAGGGAATTAATTATCTCCTAACAAAATACAAACCCTGTCGAAAGACGAATTAAACCTATATAATAAAAACTAACTTTGTTGCCCGTTAAGTATGACAAAAAGTTTTTCATTAAGAAAAAAAGAAATATAACATCGTAATTAAAAATGTTTCTAAACATCGACGCCGTTGGGGCAGTTGATAGCGTGCCTACCAGAGGATTGGAACTTAGTTGGTATTGATGAGGTTATGAGTTCGAATTCCAACCGAAACACGTTTAGAGATAAAAGTTGTTTTTATTAAAAAATAACTGTAAGGTATATTCATATAAACCAAAAACTAATTTCGAATTGAAAAATTCATATGATTCACAAAGTAACTTGACATTTATGTCGTAAAATTGATTTTAAATTAATTGGAAACAGTCAATAACAATTACACAAGTGAATTAGGATTGTACGAGGTAAAATATCACTACAAACTTTCGAAATTCACAATTAGTGAGGTTAAGGAATTAATTATTTCCCAATAAAAAATAATATTGATTTTTCACAATTTTCTTAATAATATAAAAAAATAAATTTAAATATCTGTAAACCGACATAAAAAAAGACAAACAAAAAATAATAACCATATAAAATAATTTTTTTGAAGCACTAAAATTAATTATTCAGAGTGCCGGTTTGTTTTTTGTGTATTTTAATTACCTTCACAAAACAATTACTTTCGCTCATAATTTTAGATGAAAATGAAATAAAATTCATTAATTTAATATAACAAAAATCATATTATCTCATAAAAAGCTAAATGTAACCAGTCATTTAAGAAAATGTTAAACTAGTTTTTTGCTCTCCATTTTTTTTATTCATATTGAACATTTTTCATCATGGACCTCTATATGTATGTCTCATATATCGATGCTTCTCGCTTTCACATAAGTCTGGCTCCACACTTGGCATTTCCAAAAGTTTGAAAATTCAGAATTTTGTTTCCAATTTCAGATTCTAATTTCCATTTTGTCAATTAAACAATATGCAAAATAATATTTCATTAAAAAATTATCAAATGATTCATGCAAAAAATCGTTACCTCGTTGTAAATCGTACTGTCTGTCAGATATTAAATGGATGTTTTCCAAAAAATTTCATACATCTGTGTTGGAAAAATTCTGAAAATAACCTAAAATGGAAACAGACATCCATCTGAACCAAGTCAAACATTTTTTTGAACTTAAACAAGTCTTGCTTATCTTTAAATCAATAATTTTTTAATCAATTCTTGTCATGTTTGGGGAAGTAGTAGTCAGTCAACAATATAATGTCAAGACACTGTTCAGAGAAAGGTGATACGGTTGATTGAAAATACCAAACTAACTAGTTGCATTGATTCCCTCAAGAACCGAAGAAAAGTAGCTAAATTGGCAATCTACGATCACTACAACGCTAACGAATTTTCTTTAGAAGTTTTTCTAATGAATCTGTCCTCAGACATTTAAAGAAAATTATATAGTGGTAGAACTTGAATTAAATAATGTTAACTTTCTAGTAAATAGCAATGTTAATGTTTTAGACAAAAGTATTCTCCATCACACCCACATGTACGTTCTGTAGCGGTATTTAGTGCTCAATGGAGCGTAACGAAGGATTTAAGTCAGTTAATCTCCTCGGATACCCAGCAGAACAGTAGATTTAGACAGACAATTAGAGGCTAAGATAGTGTTCAAAGATTTCATGCCCAAACTTTTGCCATTAGCTTCTTTTTAATGATTACAAGTTTTAAGAAAAAATGACATTTAATATGAGCCAACCTGATATTTTACAACCAATTTGTTCCTATTATTTAATGCAGAAAGCTTCTAAAAAAACTTCTCCAGATAGCGTAAATGCCATTTTTTTAAAGTTATTTATTTGATTTAAAAAAAACGTTTCTCAGTCTGCAACAAGCTAACATTTTCCCACTAAAACTAATAGTTATAAGTGACCACAGCTGGATGTACTATAAAAATTTATCACAATACTTTCCGTGTAGCGTAAGTGCATCTTTCACTTAGTACAACATTTATAAATCAATCATTTAATCTGCAACAACATGATATTTCCCAACTAGTCCTATAAGCTGGTGCTGGTGGTTTGAAATCCTTTCTAGATTTCGTCTTCTGTGACAATCGGCAGACAGACAAACTTTCTTAGAATCATTTTTCCTTTTTTAGAATCGTAGGACCTAAAACGTCGAGAAATGCCCAAAAACAGTGGGAGTACGATTTAGACATTTAGCTCGAAAATGTAATTCAAGCTTTTTCAGACCGAAGTAATATCAAATGATAAATCTTTATGATCTGCGTTTAGTTTATGGTCCACCGTGTACTTCACAAAAGTGATCTTTGGGTTTGATCTCAACTGACATCTTACAGTTTAAGACAAAACAAAATATTATATTATCATAAGAAGAATAAAAATAAGAAAAAAAATTATATGTTTTTCTTATATTTTGATTATTTGATCTCAGCAGGAGACTGTTTAGAAAATTGCAGTTTAGAGATTTCTAAAAATAAACTTTGGTTATTTTCTTTAATGTAATTTTTTTTTCTTTTCTTATATTCATTGTAATCATAATAATAATAGTTTATGAATTGTATACATATGTATGATCTTTAATAGTTAAATGAATAGTTCACAAAAAAATTTGAAGATCACTTGTCCGATTTTACAATATAATCTCGAAAAAGGATTTTTATGAATATAATTATTCCTTGTTTCAAGTGGAGACACAATACCGTGTGTTGTGTGTCTGAAAATGAATCTCAAAAATCTTGAAAATTTTTAATCGATTGACAAAAATAAAATTTGTCACATCAAGATTCAATTGTGAACTTATCTTTTTTTGGATGAAATAAGATTTATTGTTTGACACACTTTTAATTGAGTTCGTTGTCACGTGTTATGTTCCTTGTTTATTTATATAACGAAAATAAAATAATTTTATTTCTCTTATGCTTTGTTACAATGGCAACATGAACAGTTTTTTTTTTAATTTTTAACAAATTTATGTAACTTGCTGTGAATCCATGAAATGTGGAGTGATCGACATTGACAATTTTATTGTTGTTGGTTGCTGTTCCTTAATTGAATAGATGATTGCTGTTTGAACGTGTTTGACTTTTTGTTATGTGATTTGTTTTTTTGTGTTTTGTACGAAATGGTTTGAAAACATCCTGAGGTAATTAGTATGTTGTTAATGGAGATGGAGTGTTGTGAGAAAAAAAAACAGTAGTTTTAATTATATTTTTATTTGATTACAGTTACAATAGAACGTTTCCACTAACACTTTGGTTGAGTAACTACTACTTTTTCTAACAACTTAAATTCATACTTTCTTGTCTCTTGTCGTTGAAATTTTCTATAAAGGAAAAGTAGCAACGATCAGCAACGATATTTGTCCGTTCGGCACTGTTATGTGTCTAAGCCATATAATTTTATATTATGTAAGTAAAAAACGCATTGATGTTTTTTCTGAGTGCTGTTACATTTAACCAGATGTACCTATCAGCGATAAAAGAAAGCTTTGGTTCATCTGAGTCCCACACGCAATTCCAGTGGGACCAAGTTGAAACAATCAAATTTAAAATGAGGCTATGACAAACCGCCTTAGGGCATGTTAGTGGATCAGATGGTATCTTATATTGCTTCAGTATACTTATAGAGTCCAAAAATTTACTTTTATTTATAGCAGAGTCGTGTGCTCAGAAATTGGGAGTCAAGTGGTGCAACCTTCGTCCTGTTGTTGAAGGCTTATCATCTACAAAGATGATACGCATCAAGACGAGGAGTAAATATCGAAACTTATTTTCAAGTGATAAGAAACATCAGTCTTAATATTCAAATACTGATTTTGACATAAAAGCTAAAAGACCATTAGGTTGTTATAGATACATTTAATAATAGTCACTTATCACCTAAACTAAGCTAGTAACAAGCATAAAATTCATTTGTATGAAATTATTATGTCTTGAAAATCTTGAAAATCTTAAAATCTTGAAAGCCTTGAAAGCTTCGATGGTCAGATGAGGACATCTGCAACTCCCTCGGTATAGCAGGCTCCAATCGGAAGAGTTTTTTTATAGAGTCTGGTAACACGAATGCAAAAAGAAATGCCGCAAGAGTATGATGCCACTTTAGGAAAGACAAGGCATCTGTGTCCGTGCCATTGGCTAAACGAAAAAAACTTCTACAAGTAGCTAGGACAATCACTTTGAATATTCTTAAGAAAAAAAATTAGAATACGAATATTGACGAACAATTTAAAAGATGACCCGATAGTTTTGATAACAAAAATCGAATCATGATCCCTTCAGTGAAGCACGTAGATGAATATAACCTCAGAGGCGAGTCTTTGATACGAAGGAGATCAAGGTTGACTTTGCTAATGCACTGAAAAATTCACGTACTAGGGACAGAATGCAACAGCTGAACATAGTCAGCGAACAAGTGACAAAGAGAATTATTCAATGAATAAAGGAGATGGTAGGAATAGATGACGTTACAGCCACTGTAAGAGAAGTGGTATAAACTCTACAGCTTGCCAACCAATTAGCTGTGACCCATGTAGTCGATCAAAATAGAAGTTCTTTTCCTATCAGTATTGGAGCTAATAGTGTTCGTGATTTCGATAAAGGTTGAGTCCGTACTAAGGTTAGCACGGAATCCGTATTGTTTATCATAAGAAAAATTGTTGTCCATTAGGTGGGCCACACCTCCTGACTGGGAGATTACTCATAAATTCCATAAGCAATCATAAGTTCCAGAAAGGAAACAATTTTGAAAGAGAACAAGCCAGGGGACTTAGAAATAGAGCCATGAAACCGCGGCACGGAAGGAATAGTATAGATGAACGTTTGATTAAGAGTGTTGAGTTCATTGAGAGCTAAACCCGCAGAATCATTTTAAGAGTTAGATGCAATTAATCTCTTGAGTCTGCCCTACAACTCCTAAGATGTGAGGACGGATTAGAACTCGTGTGCTCCCAGATTAAACTTTAGACCTCTAACTAAGCTTCTAAGTATATTCAGATGAACTCAGCAAGATCTCCAGTTGGATTCAGATCTTTCCTGGCAATACTTTTTAAACGCTACATCACGTAGATTTTGTTTATATTGTACCTCAGGAGAAAGCCAGTATTTGCAAGAGCTGCTACCTAGGCGTCTTTTACGAGGTGAAACAGTAGCGTAAAAAGCAGAGGAGTCAGTTAAATCCGCCTGAAGGTGATCCAAGTCGATGCTTACAATATCACGAGTGACAAAGTTGCGGAGGGACTAGACTGCAAAATCTCGACGAAGATGAAGATGGAGGAATGGTTGGCAATTCCAGGACACCAAAACTAACTGCTGCGCTGTACTAGACGTGTATCACTTACCGAATTAGAGCCAGAATTAGATTTGTCCATACCTAGCCTACTGCAGATGTCATAACAACTTAATACTTGTCTAGTTGTAAGCAGGTTTGTTTGGAAATCCCTCATATCTCCAACAAGGATAGCAAAAGATTTACAAAATTTTGGTGATGCAAAGGTTAAATAATTCTAAGATTTTCAAATTTGTTTGCACCAATATATATTATTATTCTATGAAACGCAAATTAGGTTTTAAATTGAAATGCAATAAACCAGTATTTCTCAACCGGTAGTCCGTGGACCGTTAGTGGTCCGCAAAAAAGGTTTAGTAAATAAAATGCAACTAAAATGCAACTAAAGTGCAAATAAAATGCAAATAAATTGTATTTTATTTACATTTTATATGCATTTTAGTTGCATTTTATTTGCACCCTAGTTGCTTTTAAGTTACATTTTATTTGCACTAAAATGCAAATATGATGCAATATCTGTGCAAATAAAATGCAACTATAATATATTTTATTTGCATTTTATTTGCGTTTAAGTTGCACTTTACTTGCATTTTATTTGCACTTAGTGCAAATTAAATGCAACTAAAAAGCAAATAAAGTGCAAATAAAAAGCAAATAAAATGCAAATAAAATGCAATAAATGCGAATTAAGTGGAATAAAAGGCAAATGAAAGGCAGATAAAGTGCAAATAAAATGCAAAATAATTGCAAATAAAATGCAAATAAAATACAAGTAAAAGGCAAATAAAAACCATTTTATTTGCACTTATTTTACATAATATTTGCATTTTATTCAGCATTTATTTGCACTTAATTTGCATTTTATTTGCATTTCATTTGCATTTTATTTGCATTTCTTTCATTTTAATGCTACTAAAATGCAAAATTAGTACAAATAAAATGCGAATACAATGCAAAAATAATGAAAATAAAATGTTTTTTATTGGCAAATAATATGTACTAAAGTCCAAATAAAATGCACTAAAATGCAAATAAAATGCAAATAAAGTGCAAATAAAATGCAACTAAAATACAATTTATTTGCACTTCATTTTCATTTTATTTGCATTTTAGTTGCACTTTATTTGCATTTTGCCTCTGCATGACTAACCAAGTATCAAATTTCAGTCACCTGCAATTTGTTATCTTCGAAATTTGCGAGCCCTATTCAAAACACCAATTTACAACTCGCCAAATAGGATAGCCTAGACAACCAACCTCAATCCTATTTTTAGTCAAACCAGTCTGCTTAGAGTTTCTAACTATCAAGTTGGAACGGAAAATAAACTGTTAGTCCAGTGTTGTGCAAATTCTTTACAAAAGTAATTTACGTAATTTTTACATGTAAAGAGTTCATTCTTTACATGTCAAAAAATCATTGTAAAGAATGTAAATAATGTAAAGAATGTAAGGAATGTAAATAATGCTAAAAAACCACAAAGATGTTCCAATATTCTCATTAGATTAATATATAATTTAAAATGAAACTCAAACTCCTAAATATTCATAGTTTTTAAATCAGTCTTTTGTTATATTTATCATTTGAATACTGATTTTTATAGCACCTTTAAGAACTAAGACAAAACTTGTGCCCGATTCCAGCAATGGTAATTCAAATTTTGAATTGAAAAGAATAACGAATTTCGGTCTCTATAAAATATTTTCCCGCTTTAATCATAGAAAAAGCAAGGATTGGAAATCATAAATTATGTATTCAAATTTAAAAATTATTACAATAAAATTGACAATTTAACTACAATAACACCAATTTGTTGAAAACGACACATAACAAGCTTGATTTACAATAGCAATTATTTTCAATATACAAATTATCAAAGACAGGCCTTACTTATCTATTGATAAAATGAAGAATGTCTGAACCTAAGTGCAAATAAAATGTAAGTAAAATGCTAATAAAATGCAAATAAAGTGCACTTAATTTGCATTTTAATGCAAAAAAAAAAGCAACCAAAATGCAAACGAAATGCAAATAAAATGCAAGAAAATGCAAATAAAATCCAAATAAAATGCAACTAAAATGCAACTAAAGTGCAAATAAAATGCAAATAAGTTGCATAGTTGCATAGTTGTATTTTATTTGCACTTTTGTTGCTTTTAAGTTACATTTTATTTGCAAAAAAAGGTAAATGTAATGCAATTTCAATTCAAATAAAATGCAACTATAATATATTTTATTTGCACTTTATTTGCATTTTAATTTCATTTTAGTTGCTTTTTACTTGCATTTTGTTTGCACTTAGTTTGCATTTTAATCGCACTTTAGTGCAAATTAAATGCAACTAAAAAGCAAATAAAGTACAAATAAAATTCAAATAAAATGCAAATGAAATGCAATAAATGCGAATTAAGTGAAAAAAAGGCAAATAAAATGCAGATAAAGTGCAAATAAAATGCAAATTAAGTGCAAATTAAATGCGAATAAAATACAACTAATATGCAAATAAAACAATTTTATTTGCACTTAATTTACATTATATTTGCATTTTATTTGCACCTAATTTGCATTTTATTTGCTTTTTTTGCATTTTTTTTTTGCATTTTATTGCTACTGAAATGCAAATTAAGTGCAAATAAAATGCGAATATAATGCTAAAATAATGGAAATAAAATGTTTTTTATTTGCAAATAAAATGTACTAAAGTCCAATTAAAATGCACTAAAATGCAAATAAAATTTTAGTCTGCTAAATTGCTCTGCTCTTAGCCAAGTTAGTCAAGTATCAAATTTCGATTACCTGCAATTTGTCATTGTCGAAATTTGCGAGCGAAATACAAAACGCCAATTCACAACTATCAAAATAGGATAGCCTAGACAACTAACCTCAATCATAGTTTTAGTCAAACCGGTTTACTTAGAGTTTCTAGCTTTCAAGTTGAAACGGAAAACTGTTAAAGTGTTAACTGAGATCTGTCATAAGTATTTCAATTACTTATAAAGAAAGAGTGCAACATGCTGACAACATAGCATTCGATGTGCAAAATATTGGTTTGTAACAAATGGGTATAACGTGCGGGTATAATAACAAATGGGTATAACGTGCGGGTATAATAACAAATAGGTATAACGTGCACTCGATATAAATTTACGAAAATTAACTAATTGATGTAAGAAATACCACATATGATCTTATTTGATGTAAATGAATTTAACGGTTGAATTAGGCTTCATCTTGAATCGTTGCAAGGCTTTAGATTACTTAAACTTAAGATCTATGAGACTTCCCTGACTCAGAGGCGTAGCTAGGGGGGGCGGGGGGGGGGGGGGGGGGGGGGGGGGCGGTCCGCCCCGGGTGTCACCCGTTTTTGGGTGACACCCGAACGTAAAAAACTTAAACTAACCATCACAATGTTTTCAACGATAAATCACTTCGAAACCGTTTTGGGGTGACACCCGAACGTAAACAACTTAAACAAACCATCACAATGTTTTCAATGATAAATCACTTCGAAACCGTTTTGGGGTGACACCCGAACGTAAAAAACATAAACAAGCCATCACAATGTTTTCAACGATAAATCACTTCGAAACCGTTTTGGGTGACACCCGAACGTAAACAACTTAAACAAACCATCACAATGTTTTCAATGATAAATCACTTCGAAACCGTTTTGGGGTGACACCCGAACGTAAACAACTTAAACAAACCATCACAATGTTTTCAACGATAAATCACTTCGAAACCGTTTTGGGGTGACACCCGAACGTAAACAACTTAAACAAACCATCACAATGTTTTCAATGATAAATCACTTCGAAACCGTTTTGGGTTGACACCCGAACGTAAAAAACATACACAAACCATCACAATGTTTTCAACGATAAATCACTTCGAAACCGTTTTGGGGTGACACCCGGACGTAAAAAACATAAACAAACCATCACAATGTTTTCAACGATAAATCACTTCGAAACCGTTTTGGGGTGACACCCGAACGTAAAAAACTTAAACAAACCATCACAATGTTTTCAACGATAAATCACTTCGAAACCGTTTTGGGGTGACACCCGAACGCAAACAACTTAAACACATCACAATGTTTTCAACGATAAATCACTTAAAAACTATTTTAACCAGGCTATCCATATTATTTTAATTTATAAATTGTGATAACTTATAAATGTGTCCTATAAATGTGTTATTGGTTCAAAAAGAATCTATTCTACTTTTTAAAATTTTTGAGTTATTACGTGAAATAAAATTTTAACAATATTAATCGAATCAACATGTTGAGCATTGAATCCCATCACCACAATTACTCAATAGCTTTGAATATTCCTATAGATACCATATTGACCGTTTTTTACGATATATTATTTAGTATGCAAGCATGATTATTTAATGACCAGGTCTGAAAACACATATGCTGAATAATGTATAGGAAAAGTGGTTTACGTCGATAATGTGGCACCCTTTGTCGATAGGGTGGCACACTTGAGTTACAATGTCTCTATTCCAAAATTATTTCTAAAATATCCGCTTAACCTTACGCCCTAATATATGTTTTACATTTCAAACAAATTAATTGCAAACACCTAAGGAAACTAACAAACAATCAAATTACCGTGTTTGTAAATGATCTCAAAATAATTTGTTTTCCTTTATCTTGAAACTCAAAGAATAAATTGAAATAGATCGTTTTTCAATGGACACAAAAATAATTACTGTGGAATAAAATGGCAGTTATGCAATTACTGCAGTTTTGCAAATTTTTGTAGGTTGATACATACTCATACTGTTTGTTTTCAGTTTTATATATTTATATATTTGAATTAAATGAAAGTTTATCATTTAAAAGTACATTTTGTTGGGTTTTAAATCCCTTGGAAATTTCAAACTCATCAAGTGATTCTTTTAAAGATCCTTGGCTACATAAATGTAAAGCCTTCAATTTTTTTTTAAAAGTGGTGTAGCTATTGTTATTAACTATGTAAACGGTTTGCAAAAATAAACTTTAAATTTTGTTTATTTTTCTTCTTAGGAAGGTATTCCTTAAATCAGTCTTTAAAACATTTTCCGGTTTTCCCGATGTAAAATTTTTCACAAAAATCACATTCCATTTTGTAAATTATTGAGCAGGATTCTAATTGGATATTTAATTTTGGTTTCAATTCTTTATATAAAATATCTTTTAGGATTTCATACTTATATTTTTTTAAATAGTTCCTTATAATATTAGGCTATGATTTGTATATTCCATTTTATCAAATATTATTTAATATAAGTTGTTACAAGGAAATTTAAATAAATTAATTTTCTTGGCGGTGTATTTAGTCGGTAACACAGTGTACTTATTATGAACTATGTACCTATTATGTATCCTACAAATATATTTAGAATTAATGCCAGTGGCGGATTATGCCTTTAAGGGGCCTGAGGCGGAACAAAATTTTGGGGCCTACGATTTTACCAAAAATTTTGGAAATGAGTTTGATTAAGACTATTTCTTAAATAATTTTTTATCCGCTTCAGAACGGAGAAAGATCGTTCTCCACTTGCATTGCATATCGGCAATGTAAGAAATATTTTTAAAATAGTTTCCACATTGGGAAATGAAGATTGCAGGCCATCAATGATTACCTTGTACATCATCTTAAATGGACAAGTGATGTTCTCTTCTTTTATATATTTTAAAAAATGATGTACTTCGTCTTTAAAATATTGTACTTCTATATCCCTCGCATATGTATTTGACAATTCTAAAATACACTTGTCAACTTCATCACTGGATATATTTTGATCAAAAAATAATTTAAAATTATTTAAAACAGTTTCATATATGGACGTTCTGGTAGACATTTCAGTGGCAAGTCTATCACAGATCATATTGTGAGTACTTATAATAAACAATTCTCGTCCTTCTAGCTGTGTATCATTTGCAGATGATTCATCATACATAATTTTGCGTTTTCTTTTTTGTCCTTCTTTGTAGCTAATATTGTCTGTTAATAAGTTTGCTTGCTTTTCTATGCTCTCAAAATCATTCCGAACATCCCTTATAAATTGTGACAAAGAATTAAACAGTTTTACTCCTTGTAATAAGTTCGTTTGAATATTTTGAAATGATTTTTAAGTACTATTGATTCTTTGCAATAATATATCCCATAGTACGGTTAATAAGGCAATTCATATTCATCGAAAGAGCTAGCTAATTTTTTAACCTCAACTTTAGTAATCGGTTTTTCGTCTTCATTTTCGCTAATTTGGATAAGAACGCTTTTAATATTTTTGTAATTAAACCGCAAGGCGAATACTGCATCAGCTCTTGCAGACCATCTTGTCACTTGTGTCACTTAATTTTTTAATATGTTTGGAATTAGGATCGGAAAAATTATCAATAAGCAACTTCCATCTGTGAGTAGATGAAGAAAAGAATATATATATTTTGGATAAAGTTAAAATAATACACCGCAGTAGAATAGGCATCTGCAGCATAATTTCCAATAAAATTAAGCGTATGACTTGTACAAGAAATAAAAATGGCGGTCTCACTTAGAGTTTTAATTCTGGCTTGTAAACCATTATATTTCCGGCCATATATGTTTTACCGCGACAATTTTTAACATCCAAAGACAAATTGTTTAAAGTTTTCAAAATAAGTTGTGCTAGATATTCTGAATTGTGATTTTCAATTTGTAAAAATCCAAAAATCGTTCTCTCGCATCGCCCACTTTATCAATGTACCTTAATATAAAACTTAGTTGGTCAGTGTGGTTCACGTCTGGCGTAGATCAACAATAATTTAATAATATAAAGAGTCCTGAATTTCTTGAATTAGGTGTTCTTTTACTTCAGTTCCCATTAAATTTATAAATTCATCGCATGTGGTATGTGATAAATAACTTACATTACCTTTTCCTGGATGGCTGTACCTCTCCAAATGATTTTTAAGAAAATCATCAACAGGTACTCAATGCATGTCATAAAATTTCATTTTCTGTTCGAATCAATATCTTCTCGATGACCACGAAATGCTAAACCCAAAGTAGCTAATAGCTTTACTGTAGCTGCAACTCTTTTTAAAACTTCCCGCCAGCATTTTTGTTGTACTTCAATTTCACGAGCTATTTGAGTATCAATACGTCCAGTTACAAACAATCTTTTTTTCAAATTTTTCAAACAAATTTTTTAGACAATCTTTTTTTCAATCAACGTTGATAAAACGAAATATACAACTAAAGCTAAAACACCTATACTATATCAATCATATCATATGGAAACCCTTTTCAAACGTTAATCCAAATGATGAATTTAGCATGTATTGTATAAAAAATACATGGATTTTAAGCATACAATAAAAGATTTCAATCCTACACGTTAAAAAGTTTTCATTTATTTAGTTATATATGAAATTAATCTAAAATATGTAAAATTATATGCTTAAAATTGAGGTTTTCAGTTTAATGCTTTCAATAAATTGTAGGTCTTAAAAGAAATCCAAAATCATTGATGAAAACATAAAACTCAAATATACTTCAAATATCCAAAAAATTCTTATCTGGATTTTGTTTTTATCAATAATTTTGCGATTGATATAATAACAGCCCATTGCAAATAAAGTTTTAGTATTAATATTCATTCGTAACAGTGGAACTTTTCAAAACAAAATGTTTTTTTACTATACAAATTGGAAAACGAATTTGTACATTAAAAAATTATAAAACTATCAAATTAGAATTATTAAAATAAATACATACATGAAAAAAAGTAATAGAAATTGACAACCTAACACTTTTACATGTGGGATAATATTAAAAAAACCTTTAGGTTTAAAAACTTTGGTTGAATGAACGCAGTCATCTGATATTTGAATACCTATAAAATATCAATACTATTTGTAGCGAGGGGGCCCCTGTGCATGTGGGGCCCGAGGCGGCCGCCTCTTCCGCCTCTATGGTAATCCGCCACTGATTAATGCTTTGCTGATACCTATACTATAATTAAAAATATTTTTTTAGATTTCGTTTAGCAAATATCCCAAAAAATAAATATGCCACGAGGAGTTCATAATTTTTAAAGAAAAAGTTGGTTCCAGCAGAGAAAGACCAAATCTATAAATATGTTACAAAACCCGATGATATCCAAGGTTCATCAAAAGAAACTGATTATCACGTTGATGCAACGAATGTTTCAGAGAATATTGGCTCACCTTCGGAAAGTAACAGTAACAATACAGAATTAATAATGATAACCTATGATGACGAATTAGAAAGGAATAATGAAAATGACAGTGATAATGCCGCTAATGCTTCTACTATCGAAGACAGTATTTGCATGGGTGAATCACTTCAGGACTTAAGAGATGTATCACATTGGAATATACTCGTCTCTGGTAATGTTCGCATTGAAATCATAAAAAAAGAAATTGAACATTTTCAAAATAGAGAAGGGTCGTTTGTTACTGTATCTAGACACGGGTTAGACATAAAAGGTGATGTTCGCCATCTTTCTAAAGAATGGTTTTATAAAATGATGAATAATGGTGAAAAAATTCTACGGCCATGGATTGTTTATTCTCCTGTACATAATAACTTGCGTCCTGTATTGCTTCTGTTGTCGTGTATTTGCTGTCACCAATAAAAATAATACAAAATCAACATTTACTACTGGATATCAGAAGCGGTGGAAACTAAATCCCAAAGTGGCCGAGCATGAAACTTCAAATGAACATCTGAAGAATTTTGAAAAGTGGAAAACTTTGGAAATGAGGTTAAAAATTCATAAAACGATACGAGACGCAGCCTTGCAATTAATATATAATAAAAAACAGAAGTGGAAACATCTTTTATCAAGATTATTGGATATAACTTTGTTTTTATCTAAACAAAACCCAGCATTTCATGGATATGATGAAGGACAAAGTTCTTTAAATAAAGGCAATTTCTTAGAACTAACCAAACTATTGTCAAAGTATGGTGTAGTGTTAAAAGAACACATTTTGAATTTGGAGCATGGTAAATCACCAAAAGTATCATATTTGTCACCAGATATACAAAATGAGTTCATAAATGTTTTAGCGATCCACGTAAAGTTTAAGCTTGTCAACGAAATTAAATCGGTTAAATATTTTGGAATTATGTTTGATAGCACACCTGACATTTCACATATTGATCAAATGTCAGAAGTGATTCGTTATGTGAAAATTGATGGTAGTAAAGTGGAAATCAAGGAAGTATTCCTTGGATTTTTTCCTTTACGTGGGAAAAAGCCGCTGATTTAAGCGATGAAATTCTTACACTGAAAAAAAAATTGAAGTAATGATAACCTCATCTCGAAGATGGCAGTTTATTATTCATGCAAAGAAAAGATATTTACAAACAATTTCACCGTGATTGGGACAACTACTCAGTACTCAGTAACATTTTCCTGATAACAGAATGAGGTGTAATTAAAATATAAAGTGCTATCCAATATAACAGTAGTTGAATAAAGTTAATAACTATTTCCATGAAAACATATTTCTTTGGCCTTATATCATGAATTTTTCATTTTAAAATTTAAGTATTTGAGATTAATTGAACTATATTTTATTTTCACATAAATATTTCATGTGATTGTCTCAACTGCATCGGCTTATCATTGTATGGTTGTTGAATAAATCTCGTATTTCGATTTGCCATATCTGTCCGCACGGTGAGGTTGAGACAGCTATTATTAAAGCAAAAAATAACAAAGCAATTTTTGTGGGCTGCAAAGATCATTCAATTAATTTATACGGCCAACACTCGTCAGTGGAAGCCATTTTTACATGTTTTTCTGCTTCGACTAGCCGCTGGGAAGTACTTGCTAAACACAACAAAGCAACTGTTAAAATACTCTTAACAGCGCATTGGAGTGCTCATTATGCTGCAGTAAAAGTATTGGCCGAAAACTTTGATGGGATTGTGGCTGAAATTGAGAAGTTAAGTGATCAACAAGAAAATGCAGACACTAGAGGCGCTGCACAGAACCTTATCAATGCAGCATGTGATTTTTCGTTTCTTTGCTATCTTTTGTTTTGGAATGATATTCTAAGAGAAATAATATCTGTGCTCAGATTGGATTGCAAAGCACGGGCTTGAATATTGATCAATTAGCTACAAAACTAGAGTCAATTCATAACGAAGTCTCATTGTAGAAGAGGCAATAGATCTTGCTGCGAAAAAATCGGAGCACTATGACATTCCAATGGAAAGCCGAATTCGTCATAAAAACGCAAAAAACGAACGGGTGGTGAGTTTGCACCTGATGTTGGACTGACACTGAGAGCTCAACTTAAAAAGGACATGTTGGAATGTCTTGACCGATTCAGTGTTGAACTCCGAACTAGACTGAAGTCAGTTAAAGATTTTGCTTCATTGTTCGAGGTTGTGCAGACAAACACTTAGCTTTTGGCGAACAGTGAAGAGTTAAAATTATCGGTATCAAAATTTGCTGGTTTTTATGATGCGGTATTGGCAACAGAACTCCTCATAGAGATACAAAGGGTGAGGAGGCATTTAAAAGCGGCCAATGTTACAGTTTCTAACTGGGTGTACCTAGACTTTTTTGAAATTCATCGTAGAATGGGATTTTTTAGAATTTCTTCCGAATCTTACGGTCGCACTAAAGTTATTTATGACTATTTGCGTATTAGTGGCTTCGTGTGCGAGGAGTTTCAGCAAATTAAAATTAGTTAAAAATAACTTGCGGGCTTATAATAATAATGCTCATTTGTATTAATTAAAAAAAATTATAAATTACGTTTATCGGCTTTTTATTATTATTGACAGTTTTTATTTTTGGGGTGACACCATAATATCCGCCCCGGGTGCCACCCATGCTAGCTACGCCACTGCCCTGACTTACCAACTAAAATTTGAGACCGATAACTGCCCATTTCTCGTATGTTGCTAGATTCTAAGTATTGGTGGTCTTAACCCCAAACATGTATGAAAATCCATCTTTAATAATGGTTTTACTAAATGTAACATGAAATGTCGGAGGCACATAGCTTTCGGTAGTATGAATTAAATTTAGATGGAAAATTTGAATTTTTCAAAGTCTAAGAACCAGAAAACTGATGTCAAAAGCTTGCTATATAAAGCCAACTATCGCCGAAAATCTTTTTTATCTTTGCTGAAATGAAAGTAGAAAGTTAAAAACACATCTATAACATCAGACAAAGAATAATTCTTGTCATACTTTACAAAAAAAATAATTCATTTTCCAATCTAATTTCCTTAAAAATGTAATAAATAATCCATAACTCACTTAATGCAACTACTTTCAGAAGAAACAAAAATCACAACATAATCCAATCCACGGATATACAATATATCGTTAAATTTCAATTTTAAAAATTCCACTAATAACAACAAATACTATTAACGTAGTAATACGTGGGTGTAATTCATTCAACCGAATGTTTTCAATTTTCCTATAACAACAATAACAAAACATCTTATTTTCATTTTAACAACAAAAAAAAATTTGTTTTTGATTTATTTTCCGTAAAAGAAATTTTCCTTTCAACAGAAAAAAAAATTAAATTCGTCGTTCACATATTCATATGAATAATTTATATTTAATATGAAATGGAATAAAAAGGATAATTTATAGAATCCTATTTTGTTGTTGTAATATACAAATTTATGTTGTCTTATGATTTCTTAAGTGGAGAAATAATATTGTATTAGGAAATAAAAGGAGTGATTTTGATTTAGTGGATAGAGGTTTTGCGTTAAAAATGGAAAAAAATGGATATCGGCTTGTTTCTCGACTTTTCGTATATGATTATAATTTTTCATGGCTAATAAATATGTATTAGATTTCTTATATTTTGTGATAATACAAAAGGATTTTGTTGTTGAAAATATTTTTTAAGTTACAACACAACCCCTTCAAAACAGAACATTTGAAAATTTAATTTCCATTTCAATTGATTGAATTGACCAATTTTTTTTTTGGAATTGTGATTTTGTATTTTATGTTTTGTCCGAAATTTATTCTAAATAATTTTACAATTCGAAAGGGGTCAGAAAATGAATCAATTTATTTTATGAATTTCCAATTTTCATCTGTAAATTATGTGTTTTGTTTATGGTGGAAATTGAAAAAATGGAAGCAAAACAAATGTTTTGATTTATTTAAAATTATTGTTTAGGGGTTTGTTAGAAAAAATAAAAATTTAGGATTTAAATAGATAAGTTTAATTTTTACGTTAACTTTTTTTACTGAAAATCCTTTACTTCCACCTACGATAAAAACCATGATCATACCAACAAACAAACATATAAAGCAAAACTAATTGAATTGAAATCTAAATTATCCTTATATCGAATGACAAAAAAATTTTTAGTAACACAACAACTTCAAATTATTATTGTTAACTTTATCAAACCTCCCCCTAACCTTCTCGGTGTTAATATAAAATTTCAGTTTTCCATTTAATATTATTTTTACAGTAAAAATGACAATCAACTCTATTACACTTTACTATCAATCTCTAATCCAGCTATCCATCTATCATTCTAATTTTAACTTAACATTAATTTTTCTAATTCTTTTTCGTATTCTTGTAATGAATATGACTTGCAGATTATATTCCTGGACAAACGAACAGATACAATGAATTATAATAAAAAACGATAATCATTGGATTGTTTGAATTGTTGTTAGATTTTGGTAAAAGTTTAATGCAATCAGGAAGTGAATATAGTTTTTATATCAGAAAAATTGTCATGTCATTGAGTAACGAGTAAGTTTTTGAGGAGATATTGGAATCAAATGAATTATATGTCCATATGTGCATTTTCTTGCTATATGATTATGTTAATGCTTATTAGACAAAATATTAATCATCTTGTAAGAACGAGGCAGCAACCAAGTATACCCATTATATCTATTGTTTTTGTATTGAAACTGTTTTTCAGTTGTGTAGGAATGTGTTGGAGAGGAAGTCCGATATAATTAATCAGGGAAATACTCTGAATTTCTCCTTAGGACAACATTGAATCTCTAGAGTTTGACTGTTTGCACTAACTGATGTATATAATTTTTTGTGACGACTATTGGTAGCGATATTGATAAAAAACATCCAGGGCCAGAACTCAGCGGCCACGAATTGAAACATATCATCAGCCTAAAATTAACAACATTATTCATACAGAGACGAATCGAAGACTTATAAATATGAAACTCAAGCCGATATGGAATGCAATATTTTGGCATCTATTGATTATACTAAGTTTTTAAGATGAGTTATTTACTATTACCATATTACTATTATTATTAACTTGATTGTTCCAAAGATTTCTGTGACTCCGAATAAACGAAAGAGCCTCGTGACGCACAATAAACAAAATCTTTTATATCCGCCCTTTTGTTCAAAAAACAAATTGATTAAAATATCGAAAAAAGTGTTCAGAATAAATTCTCATCCCAAAAATCTCTACCCTTCAATTTGAACCAAAAGATTGTAGACAAATCCACATCCAAAGCTTATCGATCGAGATTTACCAAAATAAAATGATAAGGTTTAGGGTTATTGAAGTTTCAAATAAACGTCTGCTTATGTAGTTTAGACAGATCCGTTGTTCAATTTTACCCTAAATCTTTCACGACAACGCACTAAAAATTTATGTACCGAGTTTTATCAAAATTAAATGACAATACTAACAGCTAATGAACTTCATGATGCTAATCGCATCTGCGTCTACGTGGAAATTAATGTAATTACAAGGAATGAGTAGGTTACTTGATTTATAATCCAGGTGTGGAGCGAGTTTCGCAAAATTATTAGCAAATGGACTTGATTAAAGTGTAATGTAGCCCATGGCCATGATCATGCGGGTGGGGGCTCATTCCATTAACCAAGTCACAAACGGGGCCACCTAGCCAGCAAGCGACCTCCAAGAGTAATTTTCCGTATCTACAACTCGCGCATCTCTCCGTAAATATACTTTTGTTTTTCTCCGCTCGTGGGATTCAAAATGAACCAACAAAACAAAAATATAAATGAAACAAGGAGAAGAGTATAATGTTCAAGTAAGGATTCGGATAAGCTAGTGACGGAGTAACCGATTGTTCTATCACCCTTGCTCTGAAACATAATGGTAGACCAGCTCCTAATTGAATTTTATGATAAAGGGCTAAACACATACGGCTATGCCGATGATATTAGCATTCTTTTGAAAGGAGTGTAAAGCCTGGACTTTACAATATAAATAATAGATGCTGAGGCACCTATTTATCCAAGGGTTTTATTATTTGATTTTTAGAAATAATACACGAATTTACGGACGGACGTACGGGCTCTACCCAGAAAAAATCTCTAATAAAAAAAAAACTAATTTATAAGACCATTTTGGTCATAACCCAATCAAAAACAAAAAATAGATTCAATGATTCAGTACAACTATATAATATAAAAATGAGCTCTAACCTTAAGTTTATGTAGATTGTTGACTTCGCATTTTCATTTTTATGTTTTCCAAAATTGTCCAGATAATTGAATTTCTCAAAACTGCGTCCATCAGTTCCACAATTGTATTCAACTTCCGAATTATGTTTCTGCATATATGTACACTATTAGATTTGTTGGCAATTTGTTATTATTATATGGCTATGTACGTTCTGCACGATTAAATCGAACGAAAAATCACTCCTTCAGTATATTATCTGAATATAACGTTCGCTCCATTGATGGTCCTAAACGAATAACTACATCACCACTGTCGTCAAACGTACAATGAACTATGCAAGCATATTTTATTGCATGTCCAAATATTCTTTCAGAAAATTTCACAGTTTCAGCTTTAAATTATACACAAACCGAGATGACGTAATTTGCTTCAATTTATGTGGATTACATAATATCTTTAACAAAATAAGAACACACAATACATACATGACTCGGTAAACTTTTTTTGTTTTATTTCCATTTTTGAATAAATTAATAAACTACCGGCTAATGAAAAAAAAATGTTTATAATCTTAGATTTTTTATAAAACGAAATATTAATTTTAATTTTTGATTTTAACATCAAACAATAATCGAAAATTTTTAATCAAATTAAGATTTTCCTTTTTTTTTATAATAAAAACAGATTTTAAACTTATATCTTTTTCGATCTTAAATTAAGACGAACTTATCGATTTTTATATTAAAATTGTACTGAACTAATTATGCAAAAATACATTGTTTAAATATTTTAAACGAATGGGAGCGAAGGAGATGACCATTCAAAAAATTTGTATATTTCTCTCCGCTGTTGTGGTATTATCCCTTTTCAAACGAAAAAAAAAATCAATCACGATCATTATCATACTGTCTCAACAATCGCATTACAAAACTCATATATCATTCAAATTCTGTTTCATTTGATTATAGACGATCATGAATAGAAACAGACAATCGTAATTAATTTGTATTTGTTTACGTTAACCCACGAAATGCAACAATTCGTTTACGGTTTAATTTGAACAGATGATTTCAATCCCATTACTATTACAATCCCAAACATTTCAATATGAGATTGTATCTGATAGTATCAACAAAAAAGAATAGAAAAATGCAATTACAACTATATGAGTTTTATCCTTGTTTGTTTGTAACCGAGTTAGAGTAGAATATTTTGTTTATTAATCTGAGCAATATGAATTGTGAGGGCCGAGCAATGTATATTGACGTTATGTGTACTTGCTGAAGTTGAGTTTTATGTAGTTACGGACGTTGAATTTTAGGATTACCAAGTAGTCAGTTTATAAGGGAGAGAAAAGAAAGAACAGTGTGGCGACTGAAGAGAATGCATCCTTGACCGTTCGTTGATCATTATAATCTCACTACCAAGGCATACATTTCCTTCATTCCACCAATACAGAACCTGAACTCGCTCTGGAGTGGGGCGCAGACTCTCCTATAAATACTACTGGTTAGATAATACCTAAGATTGCGGCATAACAGGAGACCACATGGTGTATCTCTGTCGAAAAATGCAGAACGCCCTGGACATTACCAACAGCCGGTGTCGGAAGAATGGTATCTCGATCAATGCTTTTAAGACACAGCTCGTTGCGTTTACCAACAGAAGGAAACTAAATAACTTTACTCTTCCTATAATCAGTAATAACACATTAACACTCCAAGATAATGTGAAGTATCTTGGTGTTGCTCTCGACTAGTGGCTCAATTATGCTGTTCATGTTGAGACTAAATGCGCAAACGCAACTCGAGTTCTGTGGCAATGCAGGAGGACTTTCGGTGGCAAATGGGGGCTGACTCCGCTAATGGTCTACTGGCTGTATAAAGTAGTTGCAGCTATGGGTCCTTTGCATGGCTCTTAAGAACTTTTGTTGGGAATGCGATAAAAAAACTAGAGGCGGTACAAAGGCTTGCTTATGTATCACTAGTGCTTTTAGGACAACGCCCACAGCCAGCGATTCTGCAGGTCGTATTAGGGCTTCTTTTCTTGCATATATTTGTAAGAATGGAGGCTTTAAGGCTATAAAAAGGCTCGAACTCCTAGGAAACACCAGGGGATGGAGGAAAAATCATCAAGCGCTATGGAGGGATCTGGAAGAACACCTGACAAATTTGTCCATGCTGACTGATGACAAAGTATCTCTAACTCTCTTTCAAAAGCAGTATAGAGTTGTAATTCCAACGATAGAGGACCGGTTGTCAGCTAATTTTCTATTAGACAGTGTGGCCAACACGTTGGACATCTACACAGATGGATCACTAACTGAAAATGGTGGAATGGAAGCTGCGGTTTACTTCAGTAATGAAGATCTAGTGCTGCAATTTCCACTTGGCGAACACTACACAGTCTTTCAGGCTGAGGTATTCGCCATAAATGCTGCATCGAGGCGAGCGATGGAGCTTAAGTGGTCTGGCAATATCATTAATATTTTTACTGATAGCCAGGCTGTTCTAAAAGCTCTAGGAAATTATACTATTAAGTTAAAAATAGTGCAAGAATGTTCTAGGTCCTTGAATTATCTCGGGCTCAAGAACAGCATATCACTGATATGGACACCAGGGCATAGTGGGAATCTCGGGAACGAAAAAGCATATGATTTAGCAAAGAGCTCCGCAGGGAGACTCATAGGTCCTGAACCCGCAATTGGTATATCGAAAGGTAGGATAAGGTAGGTTTGGGCAGGTGCTAAACTGGAAGTGTTCAATGTAGAGGATAAACCACGCCGACCGAAAACTTGAGTTGGAATACTTTCAAAGCATGAAGATTCACGTAAGGTAATGGAGTTCCTGAAATACAGCAATCCAGAGCAACCTACTCATAACTGGAGGATAACCAATTTTGAGCTTACCAGAATGATGGCTGGCCAATTATCATTCGTTAATAAAGAAACCGTGACTAAGTTATATGCAAGTAAAGTCTTAGACAACTGGTTCCGATAGGGACTACCTAGAGGCTATCTTTATCGAAAAAGTGTCTCCGAACTACTTGAGGAGTATTATCTTGACTCATTGGCTCAAGTTTAAGTTTATCCAAGTCAACTGCAACCATTGAAAGAAGCGGTAGCTGCTATTTTTCTCAAATTGGCTAAAGAGGAGGTAGATGTTGTCTTAATCCACTTTATTCTGGGTCTTTCCCGACCAGGCACTTGGACTCAACACTCAGATTCACAAATTGTTGTTAGTAATAATTGCAGGTAAAATTCATTTCCATATTTTAAATAAACGTAAACCAAACATTTTTCTACTGACCAGCCCTAGCGATGCAGTAATCAATAACCAGATTTTTCGGATAATTGCAGCTTACTTACCGTACGACAGGGGCTTAGATTAGATTATATTAGAAAGGGATGGACAGGTTGGGCAAGGCGGAAACTTGTACTGGCACGACAGTTTGATGATGCTGGCCAGGAGGCTATGAAGGCCGGGCATGCACACAAAAAGTGCTCAGAGTCTTACTCCTCTTCAAGACAACAATCACAGAGAGGACTTTCTATAAGTTTCATGGTAAAAAAAAAGTTTATTTTGATATCCATGTCATGTTAAGGCACCGACAACAGAGCTGAGAGTTTTTCTCTTCAGACTTAAAATAAAAATCACACTTTTATATGAAATGCTAAAAAACATCTTACTTTGTCTTGAAGAAGGTAAACTTTTGTGATAACTCTAAAGCTGGTTCTGGTCCAGAAAATTTCAGAACCGCTCCAGCCCTGGCACATTTATCCGCTTTTACGTTGCCCGTAATGCTACTTTGACCTGAAACCCACCGCACTGAGATATTGTTGAGTTGCACTATCCTACAGAGAATTTTCCTACACTCATTAAAGAGTTTAGAAGTAGTTTCCGGGCTTACAAGTAATTTAATAGCTGTTTGGCTATCCGAATAGATGAAATTTGTTTCCCCTGCAGACTTAAGCGATTTATTACGTACGTGCATTCATTGATAGCATACACCTCTGCTTGAAAGATGGTACAAAATCAACCAAGCGAATATTTATTGCTACTTATTGCTTTATTATTTGATTCCAAGTACACCCCAACTCCTGCATTTTCATTCAACAGTGAGTCATCTGTATAGAAAACGTAGATCTCGCTGGAGGAACAGTCTGACCAAGATCACTCACATCCCTCTCTAGGAGAGATGATCAGTTCAGCATGATTCTCAAAGGTAAATACTATGTTCATGACGTCACTATGCATATCTATTTCGGTACAATTTATTCGTAATCTGTCAGTATGTGACCATGAAAGCATATTTTCCTTCTGTTTATCCACCTTCCTGTCACATGTTGTCTGTAGACCCGACATAGCCTCCAACGACAGTGTTGGTGTGGTGCGCATTGAGCCACTGATACCTACACATGCCATTCTCTGAATTTTTTTTAGCTTGGCACCGATGTATTGTTTCTCCGTCTTTGGCCACCATACAATACATGTAAAAGCAAGTTTGCGACTAAAACCCCAATAACAACCAATGGATCGGCGGCATTGCCAAAAAGAAATGACAGCCAATGTCTAGAAACTTAACCCCATCTGAATAGCTTAACTACACACTGAAAAGATAAAGACTTGGTGTTGCAGGTACTTTTATCTTATTGGTAAATTAGACCACCTGTGATTTGGATGAATGGACCAGTAGTAAGTTTGCGTCAGATCCACAAGAGTGCGAAGGTCTTTACCAATTGCCAGTATAACAATATCATCAGCATAACCAGAAGAATAAGGTCCCGATTGATTAAGTCTTTTAAAAAGAATATTAACTACCGAATTTCACAGTAGCCTAGAAGACCTCCACGAGGACAGCCTCGTTTAACGGAGACTGAAACAGTTGTATTGCCCATTTTAACAAAAGTAATGCGGCAGCTCAACATAGACGCAATTCAATTTGAGATCGTGCTGCTAATTCCATGTAGTAATGCCGCAGTCCTGATTGATTCGAAGGTGGCATTATTAAAAGCGCTTTCTATAGAAAAAAACACCCAAAGCGAATTCTTCGGCATCAAGTGCTTGTTCAATTTTCGCCACCATATGATGTGCAGCAGATTCTGTCAATTTACCAGTCTGGTATGCATGCTGAACGGTCAAATAGTCTTCCCAGAGTTATGAGGACAAAGGAGTTCAGACTTCTTGATCGCAATGACTTGGCTTATCTATAATTGGTTTTATCTGGTTTGGGTACGAAAACAACTCTGGATTTTCGCCACGCTTCTGGGGCAAAGCCATATGCAAGACATACCTTATATATATTCTTCAATGATTCAATGAGACCATCTACATTATTCTGCAGCATGCATGGATAGATTCCATCAAGACCCGGAGATTTAAACGAGTTGATGCAATCTATGTTCACCACATTCCCAGCCAAGATCCAACATCTTTATTTGGAGTAACAGTTAATTGGTTTTTTATTTTAGAAGTGGAACTGCTGCCTGGGAAATGTGAACAAAGCAGATGTTGCGCTGTTTCTTCCACTGAGTTTGTTTACCTCCCAGTTGGAATACGCAGTAAGCCTGGTTGATATTAAAGTTCTTTTGAGAGTGCTCTATGAAGTCTTGCTGCCACAGGTCAGCTCTCAAGTAACTCATAAAACTTCTTCCAACCACTATCTAAAGCACCCCGGATGCTGCATTTATATTCCCTCCGACTAATACGATAAGCTATCCAGTCATCGGTATTATTTGTTCGCTTGGCTTTTTTTAAAAGTTTCCTGACTGTAGATCTCAGGTTTTTCATTTTTCTGTTCCACCAGGGTGAATTGCTGTCATGATAGAACGCTTTGAGTGACAAGATTCTTCAAAAACTCTGATCATACACTCTTGAATCTGATACGCAACTTCATCAATGTCTTGTATACAGTTGATCGATGGATCATCGTCCAGAAACATTTAGCTAAGAAGTAACCTGTTATTTGGGATTTCTAAAACTTTCCTTTACCAACGTGTCGGTCATAAATTCAACATTATTGCAAATTTACTCTGACGTGAGAACATCTTGCGATACTTTCAAATTTCGAACACTTCTCGCCAAAACTGGGCTAGTGAGGCTGATGTCAATTAATTCATCCCGACTTGCATTTGAAAAATGGAAAAATCCCCTTATTTAAAATTTCTAGATCTGTACCATGAAGAAACTCGACGAGGTCTGTTCCACGTATGTTGTTATCTGGACTTCCCCAAATTCCATGATGCGTATTTTCATCGCACCCCAGAATCAAGGGCGGGTTCTTGTTGTTGCAGAATTCCACCACTTTAACAACATCTTGGGTTGGAATGGTTCCATCGTACAGTAGATACAAGGAAGGGACAACTACATCAGTATCAACACTAGGGTGGCCCCTAGGATACTCTATAATTTTTTTTTTATTGTACAGTTTGCGGCACGCCTCCATTTCGTGTCAATACCCATAAAAATATTATTTGTAAAATTTGAAATCAACCGTTCAATTCTAAGACGTGTCCCGGCCACTTAAAGTTGAGAGGTTTTGTTCTGGGCCTTAAAAAAAAATTTAAATTTAGTGTCAAAACCCATAAAAATATAATTTGCAAAATTTGAAATCAATTGTTCAATTCTTAGGGGTGCCCCCGGCCACTTAAGTTGAGAGGTTTTGTTCTGAGCCTAAAAAAAATATTAAAATTTTTTGTACGACACCCTCCCATTTCGTGTCGAAACCCATAAAAATATTATTTGCAAAATTTGAAATCAATCGTTCAATTTTAAGCCGTGCCCCTGGCCACTTGAAGTTTTAGTGGCAATTTAAGTGGCCGACACGCCTTAGAATTGAACGATTGATATCAAATTTTGCAAATAATATTTTTATGGGTATTGACACAAAATGGGAGGGTGTCGTACATAAAATTTAAATTTTTATTTTAGGCTCAGAACAAAACCTCTAAACTTTGAGTGGCTGGAGGCACCCCGATTGATTTCAAATTTTGCAAATAATTTTTTTATGGGTATTGACACGAAATGGGAGGGTGTCGAACAAAAAATTTTAAATTTTTTTTAAGGTTCAGAACAAAGCCTTGCAACTTCAAGTGAACGGGTCACGCCTTAGAATTGATCGATTGATTTCAAATTATGCAAATAATATTTTTATGGGTATTGACATGAAATGGGAGGGTGCCGTACAAAAAATTAAAATTTTTTTTTGAGGGCCACCGTAATCAATACTCTCGATCTTCATCATAAATTTAACAGCAACGGAATCTTTGCCACTACATTGGAGTATAAGGATACCCGAAATGTGGTTCGACAAGTAAACGTACGAACAAGGGTTCTCCGTAACTGTACTAACAAACGCTCTGCTTTTTTTACAATTCAGGCCAAGTATATGATTTGTATATACCCATGGTTCCTGAATCAGAACTAGATTTGTCCGCTGCATAACAATTGCTTGACATAATTCAGCGGAAGCAGATTTGTTATGCTGCAATTTTCTTTGTCGACTGGTGCTTAATAGCCTAAGCAATTTAGTGATGAATGCTCATAGGTGAAAAATCACGGTTATCCTGGGATTTGATGCTAATGTGCACTATACGATTAGTCGATTCTTCGGAAGCTCTGGCTGGTTTCCAAAAGATAGTGTTTGAAAAGCAAAATTTTTTTATGGTATGGCTACGGATCATTTGAGTCTATGCTTCGTCCCAAGACGGTCACTTTAGTCTTACATCTAATGAGGTATCAAATAGACAGCTGTATTAGTGACCCTTCCTCCTCCTACCCCTCACCCTACGATATTGTCTTATTTTGAACAAAAGCATCAGAGCTATATTAAAGCAAACTTAAAGATATCTATCTAATGAAAAGATTAGTATCTAATGAAAAGACTAGATGATGTTAAGAGTTGTCCGGTCGATCACCTTCCCTCTTCCTTTGTATTTGCTTATCTGTGCCCTTAAACTGAACTAGCTATTTGATCTCGTGCTACCAGATCAAATAAATCCTCATCGCTTAATTTCACAGTTTTCTTTCCTGTTTTATTTATTAATTTGTAAACAACTCAGTGAATAGTTGAAATAGTTCAACAAATTTTTCAAAACTTACATCACGTCTCGCATGTAAATATTTAAAAAATGTATACCAATAATTTCCACCAATTTAATAATCTGTGTTTTCCAAAACAAATGTTTATACTACACATATTTCACTTCAATTAAAATATGATAGACGAAAGACAATTTATATACGTTTATATTTATTTTGATCAAAAATTCCAATCTAAGGAATTTTCTTTGTTATACATTACAATTATATTTTTATTATCGATAAAAACACGCGATTTTTCCATAAAACATAAATTTAATTTTCAAACTTAATACGGATTTCCCGACATTTTCTTTCTATTCACTTCGTGTCCAATTTATAAGAAAAAATAACTTCATTAAATTTGTATGCACTAAAAAATTAAATTTTTGTGTACAACAAAAAAAAAATCAATTTAAGTCTATAACGGGTGAATGTCTTGCAATCACGATACTATTCGACCATTTTTCTACAATATTTGTGAAACAACAAACAACGGGGACACCCTGTTTACAGGAAAATTTAATTCACTCCGTTTTCTAGATTTTTATGGTTTTATTTCTTTGTAATTTGTTAGGAATTTTAATTGAACACAGGTAGGAGGTACGAATCGTTTGAATATTTTGTCGTTGGGAAATTGTAATGAGTATATATGTAAATTGTTTAAATTGATGAAAATAATTTGATTATATCGCTAGAAAGGAATTTATCGATTACGAATAAAATTTTTGTCACGTTTGAATATGACTAATTCCACCACAAATTCCTTATGCATCAAACACAACATCGATTAATTTATATTTTTATTGTCACTTCGTTACACTCTTAAATCTCTTGTTCCTTTTAATTTCCTATCCATTTCTGATCAGAAAACGATCAACAAATAAAATTTAAAAGTTTTCCTTTCAAAATCGTTAAAAAGAAAATTCGTAATTTCATCCATCAAAAACCCATCAAATTTTACAACAGTTTTGAAAGTCGATTATAAAATTGGAAAATTGTATGAAAAAAAAGTTAAGAAAAGAAAAAGATTGAAAGGAAATCAAATCGAAGAACATTAAAAGTAAATTTTCTTTATTTCTAATTTCAACTAAACATCTACATCATGTTTGGTTGTGGAAAGTTATTTTTTGCCTCTCTCAATAAGCTGGCAAAAGCTTAACTTTGATCGAATTTTTTTGTTGTTGTTAAATTTTATTTCTTTTCTGTATTTTAAAGCTAAAAGAAAAGTCATAATACGTGTCTTTCGTTCAATATAATTTTATTGATGATAGAGATTCTGAGAAAAAAAAAGTTGAGCAAAAATGTTCAAAGTTATAATTTGATATTTGAAATCAATCACCCTCACGTTCCACTCCACTCACCTTAATATATTAAAAACCCAAAAACAATCAATTCACAAAATGTTTTAATTGTTCAAAGTCAGTTAACACAAATCGCTTCAGTGATTCCATGAATATAAACCAAACTAACACTCTGCTATCCATTTGTTTAAAAAATTTCAGCATTGATAAATGGTTGAGTGAACACTAATAGAATCTAATTGTTCCTGGTTATAAACACATAAAAGCATAGAATAAACGTGATAATATTTATGACTTGAAACTTCCTTTAGATTTGTGTTTACGATAAGATTGTGTTTTTGGTGTATTTTTATTAGACTAATTAGTAACTTAAACAATTATATTACTTTTAGGCTTAATGAAAAATTGAAGTGAAAACCGTTTTATTGGTTGAATTATTGGATATTAATTTTTAGGAATTGTTTCTCACGGTTAGACGGCAGATGTTAAACTGTTTAACAATAATTTTAGCTACCTAGTGTTCCTCAAAGTAGATTTTAAAACAATATTTACATTTTCAGCTGTCTAGAACTAGTCTTATATTTTGTCCCCAGCATTCATGTCTCTTGTATAAATATTTCTTTGGAACAATCAAAGATTGAAACCGAAGTAATTTCAAAATTCCAAATTAATTGCAAAAATGAATCAAAAATTAAAATTAATTTCCCAACAGTTCTTGTTATGCAGAATTCGTGAAATCTGGAATCAGACAAAAATTACTTAAGAAATCTAATAATTACAATTTTTATGATTGATGCTTTATGCTTGATGATTAATGATTGATGCTTAATGCTTGATGCTTAATGGTTGATGCTTTATGCTTGATGCTTGATGATTATTGATTGATGCTGATGCTTCATGATTCATGATTGATGCTTTATGCTTGATGCTTAATACTTGATGCTTGATGCTTGATGCTTGAAGCTTGATGCTTCATGATTGATGCTTGATACTTGATGCTTGATGCTTGATGATTGATGCTTGATGATTGATGATTGATGATTGATGATTGATGATTGATGATTGATGATTGATGATTGATGATTGATGATTGATGATTGATGATTGATGATTGATGATTGATGATTGATGATTGATGATTGATGAGTGATGATTGATGATTGAAAATTGATGATTGATGATTGATGATTGATGATTGATGATTGATGATTGATGATTGATGATTGATGATTGATGATTGATGTTGATGATTGATGATTTGTGCTTGATAATTGACGATTGATAATTGATGTTTTATGATTGATGCTTGATGCATGATGCTTAATTCTTGATTCTTGATGCTTCATGATTGATGATTGATGCTAGATGCTTGAAGCTTGACGCTTGATGCTTGATGATTGATGCTTGATGATTGATGATTGATGCTTGATGCTTGATACTTGATGATTGATGCTTGATGATTGATGATTGACGCTTGATGCTTGATTATTGATGATTGATGCTTGGGTTTCTAAAGTACTAGATACTCTTCACTACCCGAAGAGTTATATGTTGAAACATATTATATAAGCTTGATCATATATAGAAGCTTCCTTCGAAACATGTTAGTTGTTAATATGGTTATCAGTATTTATGTTAGTCAGAGTAAGGTCAAGGACCTTACCTCTGATTGCATTTCTAAACGTAGGCTGTAGGTTTATTGCAAAAGAAGGTAGTGAATAGAGCATTCAGTTATTCGACATTTTGAGTTATCCGAATATCGAATAACTTTTTCTTTAAATATCCGAATATTCGGTTAGTATTCGAATAGTAAAAGAAGTGCAAAAAAAGTGAATTATGAATAAAATCAAACAGGTTTAACATATTACGCATTTTATTTTATTTTGCAGAAGTGCGTTTAGATGTTTCAATTTTAGGCTACTTCTTATTTTAGATATCCCAGCGTAGAAAAACCTTTCTCAGTTTTTGTTAATAGTTGATAGTCAATAGAGCATTATTCAAATTGTCTAATTTATCTGTTCTTGTTTTGAACGAATTAAAATAACAAAAATATTTTTTTAAATTTTTAGCCGCGATTTTCATTACCACTGTTACTGTATCTCATGTCGTGGAATCAGTAATTGAGCTAATCGCTGGTTGCAGCTTTTGTTGCAATATATTTTTACTTTTATTGTTGACTGCAAGTGCGTCATTTATATTACCAGATACTTACAGCCATGGTTATTACTGTTTTCATCGCTAGGATCTGGTCCGTCTTTGAAGTCTTAGGAGGCGAGAAAGGAAAGTTTTCACAGCATTTTTCTTTGCGTAATCAAAATATTTGTTCGATTGTGGTATAACTCCAGTGTCAAGATATAGAAATAAGGTTTTTAAGGTTGTTTTGTTTCTTTTCTGATCCAATAGTTTTCTGATTTCGTGGAGTAAAATTTTACTTAAATCACTGTTCAGTTCCGTTAGAGAAGTAGATAAGAATTTGCATATGCCTTCGGCTGTCATAAGTGTTGAATTTTTTTCGCTAAGTTCTTTGACTTCAATATTAAGCGACGTTTATACGTCAAGCACTTTTTGTAATAAAATTATTTCCCTTAAAATATTGAAATTTGAATTGAAATATTGAATTTCTTAGTTTCGGAGTTTGAAGAAGAAATGAAGGGATGGAAAACCATTATATTTTGGGAGATAAAAAATATTCGAATATTCGCGTATAAATATTCGAATAACGAATACTTAAAATATACCCAAATTAATCGGATATTCGAATACACGAATATTCGGATTTGAATGCTCTAGTAGTGAACCATTTTTTGCAATAAACGTAAAAATGGAAGCTAACGCTCGCCTTTTGTGTTAATGTTACTACTTCCCCTCACGGTGTGATGAGCGATAGCATCACACGCTATTATGAGGTTATAGTGGTTATTGTTGCAATACAAGATGAGTTTCTCTACTTTTCTGGTGGTGTCTCGTCCTCATCCCCCGGGAAGTATGCAAAAGCTAAAATGAATTTACGAAATCTACCTTGAGGAAGATGAATTTCTATCTGGGCTGTTGTATAAGATCTTTTTAGATAAATTCATTCAACGGAAATATTTTCAGATGTTTGTTGAAGAGAGTCGCGGTTCTCGGTCTTTCCACATCAGAAAAATAGATCAGTTTTGTATTTTGGTTTGACGATAGACCTTTTATTCTTTTACTGTCTGCCCACGTCTCCTGTATGAACGCAAGATCACGAGCATCCTGTTTAAATTATCCAGTTTAAATTAACTGTGGCCATTTCTGACCTGTGCAGATTAATCTGGTCGCAACTTAATTTAAGTACCAGAGATTTTTGTCTATATCGTACAGGTGTTTTGTTTGAACATTACAATAGAGTCAGACATGGTACGTGTACTGTCTGGTTAATGATAAACTGATGAATCAAGCATGATCTTAGAGTAAGACATGGTGCACGGTTTTGTTGTTAGTTTATGTGATGCGTTAGGAGAAACATCCCTCTCATCTAGAACTATATTGTTTTGCATACAATATTTATCTAAAATAGGGAGATACAACGGAACCCTGTGTTGTGGTAAGGCATTGATTAAAGCTGAAGAGCGCTCGGATCTGCATAGGATCTTGATGAAACTTTGGCAAATGATACAGGTTCACTTGAAAATGGTAGATCTGGATTCATTTCAAATTTAGACAAAATAGCGGGGGTCTCTAAATCTTGAATAACTTCTAATCCCGGCTTATGATCTAATGGAAACTTCGTATATAAGGTTTTAGTACTGTTTCCAATATTCCTGCATACCAACTTTCGGTTTTTTCATGTGTTTATCCCTACTATAGCCTATACAATTACCGATCGATTTACATGAAACGTCAAAGCTTTCAAGTAAAATGAGAAAGATTTTATCAGCTTTTAGAGTGCATTGGATAAAGGATTGGGAGGTCCACCATACAACAGGTGGTTTTTTCCACTATGTTTTTTATGTTTGTTGGGAGCATACAACATTCGTTCGTGAATGAATTTTGATGAACTTTGGAAAAAGCTGCAAATATGTATGGCAAGGAACTGTTTAATTTTTGAGCCATAATGAACAAAGTGGTGGGGGGTCCCCCGAGCACCTGTTTTTTTGAAAGCTCAATAACATCTGTACCTGATAAATGAATTGGATGAAACTTGGTACATAAACGTTTAGTACAGGTACTTACATAGACATAGACATTTAGTCATTTAGGAACATAGACATTTAGTCACATCATTTCTGCATCCCAACTTCTGGTTTGTCCCTTTTTTTTTTTACTTTTTCTCGTACAACAGAATTTATGTTTGTTGGGATACTACTGTTCTCTTTAATGTTTTTATATTTAGAACTACGCGAAATCTACAACATTGGCTAGCTTTTAGTTAAAATGTTTAATGGATATTAGCTCATTATATATCCAGAACACTATGTTTCCCGAGCTGTGGTGAAGTCAGCCTATGCATCAGCGTCGCAACTTTTGTTTGTTAGAATAAATGCCAATCTAGGTAACATAAATACGATTAAATTTGATAAAAATCGTTTACGGTCAGAAGATTTTCGCCGACGTCTTTAAGGCTAATATGTTGATTCCCCGTTTAGGTTGACATTTGAGTCTTTAAGATGGCGGATAATGACTTGTAGGTCGCTATAAGACGTTGTTTTGTAGTCTTCCGAATTTCTTCCTGTTACTTGAGAGAATCAGATGACATCGATTATTGTTTAAAAATTATAATCTTTTTTATATTTCTATTGTCAGGGAGTTTTTTATATGTCTATTGTCTATTGTCAGTAGGCAGGTAAAACTTTAAAATTTACTTTTTTCCTTACGAATTCACTCCTCAGACATTTAAAGAAAATGCCCATCAGAATAAAAAAAATATCCCTATACCTATCATTTTTTTATATTCATCCCTTCTCTATTTTATAAAGACCAAAAAAAATCGCCGATTGGGGTGACCAAAACTTGGTCAATTTCAACTCTACCAAAACATAGCTGTTGATTGTTTCCGGCTCAAAGACCGAGTTCCCCAAAGATATTTTATTCAGGATGTGTGATAAACCAATAGGTGAATGAAAATAGTTTATTCGTTTATTGAGTGTCACATATTCAAATGACCTACTCTGGAACGATCATGTAATGGCGATGGCAAAAAGCGCGTCTAAAAAACTCGGCCTCCTAAATAGATGCAAAAAAGTTTTCACTCCATACCAATTGCTCCCGGTTTATAAGTCCTATATTCGTCCCTGTATGGAGTACTGTTGTCAAATTTTCTGTCCAACTTGGACCTCTTGGACTCTGTTCAAAAGCGGGCTATACAAATTGTGGGTGATCGAGCTGTGACATCAAAACTTGATTCCTTACAACACCGTCGCACTTTTGCTGACCTCGTTGTATTTACAAATATCGTCATAAACAGTGTTCTAATGAAATCATGTCTCAAACTTGTTCCTACCCCCGTTTATTTGAATTGGAATATGACATGGCGAAAACCTGTTAAAGAAAAAAAAAAAACAATCAAATTAAAATAATATTTTCTACGATGTACTATATTGACAAGGAATATAATTGAAATTTTCAATGGACAACAAAATGCTAATATATACTAAAGCTGATATAGAATATTGTTTCTAGGTATGGTGTTTAACCAGTGCCAAATATTGAACGTTTTACCAAATATTGAATTATCCTTAGCTTATTAGAAATGTGCCATGGTATATTCAAACACCAATATCAACGATGAATTGAGTACTAAAACCGTCACAAAAACAACAAAAAATACCGTTTAAAATACTATCGTTAGCTAAGGAACAGTCCCAATGAATTAGTTAGGAACATTCTCAGCCATCCGAGATACAAACGATTAAAAAGATTTACGTAAATTGCTTTCGAATTTTATTTGGAAACACAAATATTCTAAAAACTTGTTAAATAGGCTAGGAGTTTTTAAAACCTGAAATGACATTGAAAACATATATTCACCAAATGCAATTACCTTTTAAGACCTTAAAGCAGGTAAGCTGTTTTCGTAGTCCAATCTTCAAGTTTCCATATTCCAACCAGTTTATATACTGAACAATCTTAATTCATAATAAACATAAATTTCAATTAACAAATTGAAATGAGAATCATTGTTGTTAACAATAGAACAAATCCTTTTGAGAATCAAAACATTAGTAAATCTTCTTAATTCATTTTAAAATGAAAATCGTCTTATTTCAGAATATTTAAAAATTTTCTGTAAGAACTCAAATTTATTTTTTATCTTGTCATGAGCCTTAAGGGATGATCATGATGATCATAATAACAACAATGATGACAAAAAAATCAAAATATCTTTTAATTTTCTCATTCCAAATCTTAATTTATCACGAACAATATTTTTGTGCTTTGTATTATTTTTATCTTTTCTTTTATTCCTCCTGCTAACTCATTCCCAAGGATAATAATAATTTTAATATATTGAATCTTAGATATTTTATAAATATTTCCTTTTTGTATTATTATTTTATTTTATATTTTTTTCCTTATTCGAATTACTTTCTTAGGGATTTAATAGAAAAGAAATCAAAATAATAATTTTAAAATGTTTTTTTTATGATTCGTGTAGATTTTTTCATGTTCTTATCGTATTTCGCGATTTTTTTTTTGGTTCATTTTAAGGACAAATAAAATTGTAATACGATTTTAAATTGGGGTGACAATTTTTTTTTTTAAATGGATATTGAGATCGAAATTCATTCCACCTTCAATTATATTATTGGATTTTTTTTTATTTTTGGGACAATATCGTAGTCGCTCGTGGTGGTTGTAGACAATTCATGCAAAACATCATAAATATATTTTTTTGTTGCATGTACCAGGGATTGTTAGGAAGGCAATTTCATTTAGAAGAAGTTTCACATTTCAACTTATCATTGTTAAAATATCGGTTCAATTCAACTGCTTTTTTTTGACAACAATTTATTTTGCAATTTTTAAATAGAAAATCGCAATAAAATTTTTCATTTGAATGATCATAATGTTAGATAATTTAAGTTTTAAGTGGATTGAATATTGGTTGAGTGGTTTCAGGATTTATTTTTAACAAGTGTTGCTGTATTTGAATTTTTATTATTATTTGTTTCTAACAAAAAATAGTCCCTCTATGTTTTGGATCGTTTTTTAAACATTCCCGGATCTATATAATTCTATTGGAACTAAAACAAATTTAAGGTGTGTAGGGTTTTTATTGTATTCACGATCATGTTCATTGGCATGTTCCTTACGATCACATCACCGGTAAAAATTGGCACTGGAAAGGAAAAGCCAAAGTATTTCCTTCGTAAACTTGTTTTACTTGACACTAGAGCGTTTTATATACAAATTGTAAGTCATAGTTTTCATCTTTCGTAGCAAAATATTCTATTTTCTATATTGCAAATTGAATTCAAATTAAATCAGAATAAGCTTTTACTTTGCTTATTATATAAATTAATGAGCTTTAATACGAGGTCAGAGAACTAATTTCTGACACATGCGATAATAGCTACTCGAATTCTAGTCTGCTGAATATATTGCAGACTAAAAGCTCCAAAACTTAAAGCTGCAAAGGCTGGATTTTACTTTTTGCTAAAGCTAGGCATAATTAGACCCTTCAGTAATCAATAGACCAGTCCTTTTCTCTCGACAAAAAAATCAGTAATCGTGTTTTATAGTAGGAAGTATGGTGCTCTGTGAAGGTCCATAAGTTGGTCGTGCACGCTAATGCACCCTGCTACTAGTTAAGGTTTTTCAGACAAACTTCCTCACAAGAAGATTTATAAAAACTAAACGAGTTAGCTAGCGTGCATCACCACCCAGATTCATTGTAAAGGAGAACTGCCTTGCTACACTCTTCCTATTCTTACTAATTAACACATCATTTTAAAATACAAATGCAGAAAACATATCCTTAAAAATAAACATAAAAATTTAATAATCTTAACAGTTATACCTATTGTTATTCTATTGTTTCATCTGGTTCTTCGGTTTTGCTGTTTTTGGGAAAGTACGAATTTCTTTTGCTATCAAATTTCCCCAAAAGGATCGAAATTTATTGCCAGCAGTTTGACAGTAAAGCAAATTTATCCCTCATAGCGTTCCAAAAAAATATAGAACGCCCACAGATCATAACTTAGTGAGCATAACCTTCAATGCATGCAGCTCGACCCACATCAAATAAATAAACTACGGTATATTTCTGACTTTACATATATTTTCTCCAAATAAAATTGATTTTTTTCAAACAAACACAATACACCACCAATATAATCTAATTCTATTTCTTTTTTTTAATTTGATTAACACAAATCCCAACTTAATTCCAACTAAATAACTCCCCAGCTCAATGGTCTTTAACCTATTTAACCTATTTAACCTATTAAAAAAAAATTAAAAAAATATAACCAATAAATAATTAACAAAAAAACTTAAATTTTTTTCCATAGTTATGTAAAATTGAATTGTAAAATAAAAAGATTATGAGACCGTCTTCCCGGAAGTGTCAGATGCACTTCAAAGTATTTTAAATAATTGTGTTTGTTTTTATACACCAGTGGGTTGAGAAGTTCTTGAAAATGTTTTCATACATTTTCGGATTTCACTTTAGTATACTATAGGTAAAGAGAACAGTAAATGGAAGTACGACTGGCACAGAATTTCTTGCCCATTACAGTTTGCGGTGATTACCGTGGTTTAAATAAAGTCACATTCCCCAATTAATACAACATTTATTTTCTACAGGATTTTTCGTAACAATTTACAGGTTGTACTATTTTCTCGAAAATTGACATAGTGCAAGCTAAACAAATTCCAATTGAGCCGTCTGATTTTACGTGGCTTAGATTTTCGCTTCGTTTTCTTATACAAGCTCCTTGATCGCATCTAAGTTCTTTGCCGAACCATTAGAACATCTGAAGTTTATCTTTTAAAAATTGCAAGATGCTGGTTTGATGATTATATTCTACAAGTGCAATTTGGCATAACATTAAATTCATTTCTTAGGTCATCCCCTTAACTCTAACGGATTTAGACCATCGAAAAAACGAGTGCATGTTATTTCTTATTTCCCCACTCTTTATATTACCAAATAACGCCAACGTTTCCTTGGAGTTATTAAGTTTCATCGACGTTTCATTCCTCACACTTCTGGTCAAACGCTTTAAATTATTTCTTAAAATGCTTAAAAAAAAACAACAAAATCCTATTAATTGTTTAGAATCCTTTTGAAGATCTTACAAACTGTTAAAAGGAACTAGACGATCCCCTCTCATCCTTTTCTAAATATCCAACTCAGTATTATGGTCGACGCTTATTTAGCCATTAAACACTTTTTTACCTTCTAAAAAAAAGTCTTATCTTATTCACGAAACACAAACCTTTTATTTACGCATTGCCGCAAAATTTAGACAAAGGTAGTCCTAGACAATTTAGACACCTGAATTTTATCAATTTATCACTGGCAGACGACAAATTTCTGGTACTGTAAATGTGGTTGATGTCGCTTTGTCACGCATTTATCAGATCAAGCTATCACATATCATCGATTATTCGACAATTGCCGATGGTCAAACTAATGTTTAAGAGCTGAACGAACCAACACATTTTTGTCCAAGCCTTTTCGTGCAAAAGATGTTCGAGCTATGATTCGAAGCTAATTCTGATCGGTAATTATACAAAATGATCTGAAAAGCACCTATTTTAGAAGCAACCGTATCCATTGCTGTTTATTCTGGGTGAGTATCTCATTGGGGTTCCTAATTAATTTGTAGGTTCTTGTTTTATTTCGCCGATCGAGGATACAAATTTGAATATCAACTATTTTATGAGCTGCCAAAATTGTGAAGTTCTGCACATTGACGGACCACATTTTATAATCCTAAGTATATTGACATGATCGAAACGCTAAAACTGGATCTTGGAAACGAAGGCTTGCCAGGATATTTTTTACCGTAACAAACAACATTGGTTCTGCAATCGACTTTTTTACCTTTTGAGTTTTAACAGTTTTTGCAATTGCAAAGAAATCAAACGTTCCTCGTATAAATATGAAATCAATGTATTGAATACATAATGACGATCTTACTTCTATAGAAAACAATTGAAAAAAAGCATTGAAAGTAGTGTAAAAGTTAGATCTATGCTCTGAATAAATAATTAAAAACTTCTAGACGGTGACAACCATCATATGATCGATTGGAAGCAACCGCAAAAAAACAATTCCTTTCAAGCTTAACTATGTTTGGTAAATTATATTCAGAAGTGGTTTGATTATAGATATCCAAGACCGCGCAACAAAATAAAAATCACAAACCATGATAAAAATACATACATCAATTTTTCCTCCCAACGAAATAACTCAGTTTTATCTTACTTTCAACAAAAAAAAATACAATTTTTCTTGAAGATTTTTTTTTTCGACTGCAATAAATTTTCCAATAGCCTCGAGACGATATTAATATGTCCTTTTCTATATTTTACATTTCCTTTTAAGTTTATTTTATTATTTTATATTGTTCAGTTTTTTTGTCCATCGTTTCCCGCTGATGTTTTTCTTACTTAAAGAACGAAGAACAAAACATTATAATATCAACAAAACAGGTTTTAATGCATATCATGAAATTGATATCCTGAGGTTTCATTCTATGATTTATAATAATTTTATAAATGTAAACTGAATCATAAGCTGCGTATATCATACAAAACGTTTTGTTTCTCATATAGCTTATACGCCCACCTACTGGAATCCTTCCACTTCCTTCATTCAAGGATACAATTATCATTATTCTATTCTGATTTTCCATTACATAAATTATTTGTTATTATTCAAAAGAAAATTGAAAAGATAATATCGAGATAGAGCGAATATATTTTCATATCCCAAAAGCTTTACACCAAACCAAATATTTAACAGTAAAAAAGCTTTTAAAGTTAAATTCAATCTGCAGTTTATTTTCTTGCATTTGGTTTTTTATGAAAAACTCTACAACAACAACTTTAGAAGAAAAAAAAATTAAAATTAAGTTAAGGGATTCTACAATAGTTGTGAAGAAAGAAAAATAGTTTTATTGTTTGTGCTTGACATTGAAACAAAACAAAAGATTTTTTTCTTTTTTCTTAAAGTTTAAAGTTTTTCTTGGAAATGAATTAAAGTTTTCAGTTTATATATGTTTTTATTGATATGGATGAGCTGTTGGTTTATGTAGTTATGGGTTATAGATGAGCTTTGTTGCACTAGTGGTAATTTTAAGGATCTAAGGGTAATTTGTTTTTCTTCTGAGTAACACATCAAATAAAATGGACAAATTTTAAACAAAGACTCGCTAATTATACTGTTTCAAAGTAGTTCAAACGTAGGACAATAATTGACTAATACTGATTTGTTAAAACTATTGAACTAATGCTTTAACCAACCCTTTACATCTCCCTTCCCAATATTAAATCTAGAATAAATAACAATAAAAAAGAAGATGTGATCCTTTTATCAACATAATCCTTCCTGTCGTGCATATCCAAAACAATAACATCACAACTTAAATTTGAAATCACAAAACAACCAAAGCACTTTTGACATATGCTAAAATTGTCTGAAATTTATTGCCAAATTTTTCAATTGCAGCAAATATTATTACGTTTTTTTTGTTATTATTATGATTATTTATCCGTTTTTTTGAGGGGGTAATTGAAAAACTAAAAACTTTGAAAATATCTTCGTATTTGGGAACATAAAAGAAATGACATAAATTTATTCAAAAAAACATAAATAAATTTTCTTTCGATTACGTTTTTTATTATGATGACTTGAGTTTCGGAAAAGAAATAATTGAACATAGGAAAATGAATTTTGTGAGATTAATGGAAGAGAATGAATTGAAAAGTTAAAACATTTAATCGAATGATATTAGACCTGAAAGTTACGGCCTTACGTTTACGTTTGCTTACCTCGTTTTATTAAATAAGCAAAAAAGTATTTAGTATACAGTTAATATAAAGCACTAGATGAATTTAAATGAAAGTCTAGTTTGTATCCAGAAGCTTTCACCTTGTTGATATTTACTTTACTGCTTAAATAATCCTGTTAAGATCTGTAAATTTCACACTGCAAGCTAATGCATCTCACTTGAGAATGCTCCTTTAAATCCCAAAGCTGAGAAAAATAGCGCAGCTTCTTGTCGTTATAGTCCAAATAAAACTGTAAGATAAAAGTTTTATGAGAGATTTTGATATTCTTGACTTCTTAAATGAAAATGGTTTGCTCTAATGCCATTTAATAAGAAAACTTCTAAAACCTGCTGCACCATTCTTAAAACTAACAATATGTTTTATCTTTGCTGATATCACAGTCACTGGCTTCACTGCTTCAAACTCTCCTGGTATTGAAAGAAATTTAGGAGCAACTAAAACATGGTATTATAGTATATGGTAAAAAACACGTGAAATCAGCACGGTCTGGAAATGAGGTTTTAATTTTGTATATTTAGGTATTGGAATTCTTTGACATCAATAATAAAAATTTTCTGCGTTTTTAGTTTGGTGTTGAAAAATCAAAAATTGCTCGACCCTGCTCGACCCTCATTTTAATATTATATAGCCAAACTGTCCACAGGAAGCTTGCCACTCAAAGAGACGACATCTGCAAAAGAGATCCAGTTGACTCTAAAATTCCGAGCCTCAAAAAGCGAATTAACCTGTTGATGACGGACCACAAACGAAATAAATGGAGAAAACTACTGAGCATATCAAGTCATGGCACCAGTAAAAGTCTTTGTAAGGTTAAGATTTAACTCATCCTCAACAACCTGGAAACAGTTGCACGATCTCTGTTGATGATATGCCAACCGAAAAATTATTATAAACAATTCGTTGCCTCAAAAAACTAAGTATATGTAGAAAATATCCTCCAAAATCTTTGCACCAAAAAAATAAGTGCTTGTTGACTAATACCATAAATAAATCGCATAAAGCACAACTCATAAAGCTAGAATTCAACATGTTAAACCAAACTGTCCACAGGAAGCTTGCGCGCTTGCCGCTCAAAGAGACGACATCCGCAAGAGAGATCCAGTTGACTCCAGAATTTCGAACCTTAATAAGCGAATTAACCTGTTTATAACGGACCACAGACGAAATATATGGAGAAAACTACTGAGCAAATCAACTCATGGCACCAAAAAACTAAGTATATGTAGAAAATATCCTCCAAAATCTTTGCACCAAAAAAATAGGTGCTGGTTGACTAATACCATAAATAAATCGCTGCATTAAAAAAAGGTGTTTGTTGAACAATATCATATATGACCTGTTGAACCAAAATAAATGGGTTATGGATGAAAATTATCATAAAAAAAATCATTTCAATAAAATAATAGGTGATTATAAAAAACATATCACCAGAAATCGTTGCACCAAAATAAAACTAATTCTATTGCTGTTTTCTTTGTTAGTGATATTACGGCCACCGAATGATGGATTTTGTAAAACACCCGAGAATCTGTTCAATTTTTATTCACCCAGCATTGTTGAAATAACTATGGTTGCCGACATTAATACTGCTGTTATGTAGCACCATATCTCAAACTATCTATTCAATTCGTTATTAACATTAAAAAAATTATTTCTCACTGTTGGTGGTGATTTTACGGTCAATTGTTTTGATGAAGATGTTGTTGATCGAAACGATAAGTTGGTGTATTAACTTATCGTTTCGGTCTTGTATTTAGCTTTTTTAGCTTTATGATCTTGTTATCACCGTTTGAAAATATCTGATCATGTTGATGCATTAACATATTTACTTTTATATTTTCACCCACACTTCAAAATTATCTATTAGCCTACTTGCAACAGAAAACGACTTGGAACATCTCACTAAAATCGCGTTGACAACATACTCATGTTTACGGTAAAAAAATTCAAGACTATATTAGTTTACATTTAACCCACTGTTTAAATTCAATGATCATGCACAAAATCTGAACTCTAAACTGAAAAGCAGAAATAAGGCATTGAAAGAACTTACTGGTAGTTGATCCGGTCCTATATGGACCTATTACAAACCGTAACTACCTTGTATAATGACGCTTTATCAACGATTGCACCACATGGAGACAGAAGGAGGACTGCGAAATGCTTTCTTCATGATGTCAGAAATAACCAAAGCACCAGTAACATCGACGAGCTTACGTGAAAAAGTGGCTTAAAAACACTCCACACCAAAGTTGTTGAACACACAATAAAGAACTACGCCCCAAATCTAATTCTCAATGAAAAGCCACCACAAACCACTCCCGAAAGGTCAAACCTTGCCATACCAGATCCATTCTAGCACAACTTAGATTCAGTTGGTCACGCATCTTAAACAACTACATGAGTCAAATTAACCCTGAAAATTGTTGAAAAATGTCCCGTACGCCACATGATGTAAACCACTTATTCAACTGTCTAAAAAACTCAACCGACCGGATAAAACAAGATTTGAGGTACCGCGTAATTGCAGTAGCAGATTTTTTGAATTTGCACCGCACCCGCCGCCACAGTAACAAGAATGACACATTTTTAACCTCTTAATTTTAAACCCATTTTAAACCCATTTTTAACTATTTATAACTCACTTAAGTCCAAGAAAATTGTTCGTCGTATTAATAAACAGCAATTAATGAACCAATTTTTGTTAGATCAATTAACAATTAATTTATATTATGAAAACATTCGTAATATTACTAATTTGTTTATTTAACCAACGATATCGTTTATTGAGTCAACGGAAGAAGTTCAAAAATGGTGGTGTTTAATATAACGAACAGGATTATTAGATTTCCCAGTAATTACCTTAGTAGTCAACAAGGTGTTCAACATGTAATTAAAACAATAAAAATTTACTACTGTGTCAATGATGGAGTGTTGACTTATATCGTCCTAATACACTTAACAAAAAGCAACGTGTAACGAGCAGCTGGTTATCGGTCGGGATTATCATAAGTAATTTGGACGCCAAGAAAAAATTTGGTCCACCTAGCTATAGCACGTGGATTCGATAAACTTTATCCTCGGCACTTTACAAATTCTGGATGCACGCGGTAATTAATTAATAAAAATAAACCAAGTGGGCTCTGATGACCCAGAAAGGTAAGGAGCACTCTCATCGACTATCAATCGCAAAGTTTTACATGTAACTTAATCAAATCAAAAATTCATGTTGATTCGGGATTACACAAATAGTAAATGTTAATAACAAAGATCAATTGGAGGGTCAGGTTGATGCCCAAATTCACATATCATACAACGTTGTTTCATATGTCACTTATGCCAGTTTTTCCAATAATTGTTGCACCCAAAAAGTAATTGATTGTTGAATTTTCCATATGAATCAACAACTGTTACACCAAACTAGGTAATTGTTGAATAACCATACAAATACAAAGCTTGTTGCATAAAAAAACAGGTGGCTCTTGAACATAAATCATACAAATATCGTTGCACCAAAAATAAACAGGTGACTATTTAATATGAATACAAAAATCGTTGCCCACAAATAAACCGGCGATTTTTGAAATTTTTTGTAAATACGTTGTTGCTTATGTAGTTTATTCCGGTAATCCCAATAATTGTTGCACCCAAAATAACTGTTACTCCAAACAACACAAATACAAAACTAATGGCATTAAAAACAAACAGATGACTGTTGGATATAAATACATATATTGTTGCACCAAAAATAAATAGGTATCTTTTAATATGAATAAAAAATCGTTGCACAAAAAGCAACCGGTGATTGATAAATAATTAAATTAATACATTGTTGCTTATGTCACTTATGCTGGAGGTCCCAATAGTTATTGCACCAAACAATGGAGTGATTGTGGAATATTCAATATGAATCAATAACTGCTGCACCAAAATAGGTTATTGTTGAATAACCATACAAATGCAAAACTTGTTGTCTCAAAAATCAAAAGGTGACTGTAGAATATGAATACAAAAATCGTTGCACCAAAAATAAACAGGTGATTATTAAATATCATAGGTAACCCTAATATTGTTGCACCAACAGGCGATTGTTTAATAAATTTATATATACAAAAATTGTAACACCAAAACTAATCAGATGATTGTGGAATAATAAATTCAAAAATCGTTGCACTAAAAACATACAGGTTATTGTTGAATAATTGTATCAATACAAAAATTGTTGTACCAAAATAAAACCGGCGATTGGTGAGCATTTATGTAAATACGAAAAGCTGTTGCACCAAAAATAAACCGGTGATTGTTGAATAACTATATAAAAACAAAAATTGTTGCACCAATTATATGCAAAGTATTGTAATTTTCAAAGAAATATTTACAATTATGATGGATAGAAAAAAAATTAATCACTAGTGTTAATGCGGACTTGACTTGCTTAACTGCTTAACAAAAATTGTTGCCACAAAGCTAAACAGATTATTGTTGAATAGCAAATACAAAATTGTTGCACCACAATATACAGATCATTGTTCGATCGACTGCGACGAATCAAGCATTTTCATAATCTTCTATTCGTCAAAAACTAAAAGAAGTAAAAGAACAAAAGAAAAAGAAAATCCATTGATCCTCTTGTTACAATAATGAAGAAGAATGCCAATGTTGGTTTACGTCGATAGGTTAAAATCTTGGTAATTAAAAATAATTTTAAAGTAATTAACTTGAGCGCAGATGCTGGAATTTTAAAGTTAACCTCTTCGTAACAAACTCAAAAAACAATTTGCATATTTTATGATTCGACAACCAAAATCCAGTATGGAGAAATTTTTACAGCCCGAAATTTTCCGAAACCTTAACAAAAAACTATTTTTGTTTTCTTATGTTTAAATTTTTTTTAATGTCTTTTTTAATGTCTACCTATCAACTGTCCTCCAAGGAAGTTTGAAATAAATTTCACATCCTCTATAATCCACATAGTTCTTGTCTTATTTGGAGAATTCGGAAAAAAATTATAATAAGCAAATATATCGCAATAACTTGTCATCGTTCTACAAATAACTTTATTTATTGTTTCCAAAAGCTTTCTTCTTCTACAAAAAACAATAAAATGTTATAGGATCACTTTTTTTACTCATTTAAAAAGCGAATTTTTTTTCGAGTTTTCAGGAAACATAAATATAATAAATAAATTATTTTTCCTTCATAATTATTTGTGTGTTGTTGTTTGAAGGAAATTTAAATTCCATTGAGGAATGAGGATAACCAACAACAATAAACACAAGTAAAGTTTTATCATAATAGGATGATCAGATATGAGATCTGATGATAATTTCTAGTTTTTTTCGACTTGAATTTTTTCTTTAATATTCTAGTCTAGCATCAAAGTTATCATCATCATCATCTCCAACCATCAATTTTCATTTTCATTTCCTTATTGTACAAATATAAAAAAAAATTAACAAAAAATGCATAAAAGAAAACGAATAAAATCAAACAAAATTATTTGCATAAAAATTTCGCGAATAATAGAAAATTTATTGAATCATTTTTCGTTTTTCTTCTCAAAAATCCATAAAATTGAATTGACACATAAAAATCAACAGCCGTAGCCAAACGTAACAGAAAACAAAATAATATCATGACGAAATAGAAACTCTAAATGAGAAACGGATTCGAGAAGTTAGATGAAAATTGAAATGATTTTCTTTTCCTTTTTTTTGTGTTTTATGAGTATGATGGAATTGATAGTTGTGAACAGACATTCAGATTTGTATATAAAGAAAAACGAATTATTGAAAGGATCATAAAATACGAAATGAATAAAAATGTCATTTCGCGAAAAAGAATATGTTAAAATGGGTTGGTTTTATTGGTAAGTGGGTTGACAGATTTTTTAATCAATTTTCTTTTATTATAAAAGAATTTTTTCTTAACTGAATAAGAAAAATTAAATTATATAACAAAGTTGGTTTTATCTGTTATTTCTGATACATTTCAAGATCGATTTTAATTTAAACATAATATCAAATTAATTAAAAATACAACTAACACAGTTCCAAACAAAAACCAAACTTGTATATTGTTATCTCTTAATTAATTGAATTTCCTAACTAAAACACTACAAACTAAAATAAGTTTGCTTAAGTTTTACTTTACAAGCAACGATAAAGCTCAAAGAGAGTAAAGAAAATTCATAAAAAAATTTAATCGTAACTTTTTTATCGTAATTATGTTTAATTACAAAAAAATTATTTCATTTAAACTTCTACATTTTTTTAATCAGTTTAATGAGGATGATAGTCATTATCATTATCACCGTCACCATAATTTGTATGTGAAAAAAATGTATCGAAATGAAATTGTTTATTGTCAAAATAACTTCATTTTCCTTTAAGTTTTTTTAAACTTATCTCTATTGTAAACCAACTAAGACTATTATGGATAACTTAGGAAGGTTAAAGTTAGAATAAGCAAAAGGGATGGTATTAGTAGTATACTAAAGTGTACTAAATGTTTCAATCATTAATCGAATACCCGGTTTAAAGATGGCATGTTTTGCTGAAGACTCATATCAAATAAGCCAGCTTATATTGTTTTAGTGTTAAAAGACAAGTTCCAAATGGGTTATTTGGATCCTTTTAAAGAAGGCAGCAATACTGCTTATTCAGAGGTTTTTAAACATTAATAATGGTAGTGTATGAGCTCACACAAAATATTAGAGGTATTGTATGAGGAAATGTTTAATAATTTGTTGATTGAATTATTGCGTTCATACATGTTTTCAGTCTTAACGCACCTTAAATTACATTTTTGTATGAAAGAAAAAGATTTCATATACACACAAACTACGAGTTGAGTGATTTGTTGACTTGCATAAGTTATAACATATGTTTCTGAATTTGATAAAATCGTATGATTTGACAACTCGTCTATTACTATGTTTGTTCTCTTAATTTCAATGATGAGGAAACTGCATCATACGGTTGTTCAAAAATCGATTAATTGTAGTCTTCCTTGACATTCACGTTGGTATGTGTATTGAGGGGAATGTTAGTTGAAAAATCTAGTTTTGCTGATTTGTATGCTAAAACTTTTTATTTTGAAATGATGTGGAGGGGAAGAAATAATTGGGTGTAAATGTAATGGATGTTTTACTATTATGCGATAGAGAAAGGTATAAAAAACTTTACTATAAAGTAGAGATCTAAATGTGCGATCGGGACTTGTTGTTTTCGGCGATTAATTTAAGTAGACTACCTTTTATGGATGTTACAAAAAAAGTGATTTATGTAAATAAAAATAAACAGATTGGTGTATTGTATATTTTGGATTACTGTGAGTATAGCAGTTATATTGGTTGTAACCATAACTGGTTGTTTGTGACATTTTTTTATCATTCTTTCTAATGGAGTCTTTGCTTTCTGCTCATACCATCTAAACTGGTTGGATTTAATGCACCACAAACTTCACAGAGTTGTGACATTTCAAAGCCTATTCAGATATTCACGATTTTTAGCAACTTTACTGATACTTTACAAAGACCATGAATCGTTCGTATGACCTAACGTCTAAAATGTTGAGAGAATTCTACAATCAGTGGTAGTATATGCATAGTTTTCACTTTCATCTTTAGCATACCTCAAATTAATATTTTTTAAAGTGTGACTTACACAACCGCGAAAGGAAAGATGCCTATATATTATTGGTTCTTCTTCATAAACTCCGAAAGACATATTTTGGGTTGTTGTTGAACATTCAATTTAACTGGTGTTTATGCATAAGTCGTTTAGTGTTTCTTGCAAGCAATGCGAGATTTTCCCTGATATCACTGGGTTTTTGTGAGAGAAGCGTAACATCTTCTCCATAACCATGAATTTGAGTAGATTTTTTACAGATTCAATTTGGTGTTTTCTTATTGCAAACTCGAATTAAATACTACAGGTGCAAGTACATTTTCTTATTGACGAACAGATTCCTAAACTGACCCAACGATAATTATTTGATCCCGGTGTTGTGAGTTTACACAGAGAAACAAGTTTCTCAGGGATACATAGGTATATGATCGCGGTCCAATAGCTTTCGTAAATGGTACTACTATATATGGTTAAATGAAATCAACCTAGAGCTTATGCATGTGATACTTCCAACATTTTTTAACAAACATCATTATAGGGTAAAATATTGATCTGTGGGAGTGGGAGAAAAATCACATATTGTAAATTACAGTGCGAGAAAATATTGGTAACAGAACGCAGGAAAATATTCTTTTGTTGTCTAGCTTTGTGTTTAGAAGAGTATGAAACTTTTGTATGGATCACATAAATCGTAAACAGAATATGTTACCAAAATAGGAAAGAAATTATCGGATTACAAGTCGCTATATGATACCGTTCCTGATATTAGTTAGTTGCAAACTATAAATTGGAGTGGGAATTCGTTCAGTTGTGAAATTGTGAATGGTTTCCAAGGAATCTAACAGATGGGCATTTGCGAAAATTAACAATTTAACATCAAATAATAATTAAATACTTTTTTACTTAAACCGGTAAGCAAAAAATTATATACTGGTTTGTAGACAGGTTTTGACAAATTTACTAGCTCGCCGTCAAAACGATTAACCGGTAGTGCAAACCTTAGTTCCAGTTTATCGCCAATTGGCTTTCGTATCTAACAAAATATTCTAAGTTAAATAGACAACTTTAATATTTCAATCCAATCCAAATCATAGTACACCTCCATAAAATTATGCTGAATTTCTCAAATACTTCATCAGAGTACTTCATCAGAGATATAAAATTTGGTTGCAAGTGAGAAAGTAGTCAAAATAAATAACTGAAATAACTAGAAATTTAGCTTCACCAAACGCACGCCAGTTCGACTCGTACTCCTTATCTCGGCATTTTTTTTAGGTATAGAAAATGTACCAATCGAGAAAAATTTTTAAACTTCAATATCCAAGTCAACAGATTGTACTAAAATTTTCAACTGTGCTTATGGAACATGAATGTTCGGTGCAAATTTGTTTTTGATAATAGAGAAAACATCAAAAGCCAGAGCAACGACTGCCGTATCCAATTATGTGACATCCAATTGATAATGCTAAGGTTTACAAATTTCTATGATATTGTTCGAGCTAATATTTTTTTAAATGAAAAAAAAATCCCAATTTTGGGCATGTTCCAATAAAAATTTTGATTTTGACTTTTCAAATTTTGATCAAATAAGAAAATAAAGGATATAAAAAATCAATAATAACATTTTTACACTGATTGTATAAAAAAACAAAACTCAAACTTATACGCATGTCCTTCTTTCGAATATTAGTCAAAGATTACTAAGATTACAAATTTTTTAATTGAATTAAGTTTCCGTAGTGAAAAAATAGTTTTTTGGTTTTTATTTAGAATAAAATCTGTTATCCAGCATTTCATATGCTAGAAACAAACATTGTAGGTCCTTTCATATGCAAAATACCAAACAATAAAATAGTTATCGAAATTCAATCAAATTTATTTATTTGTTTGGAATTAATGGTCCAAAAAATTGTTATATCAATCAACTTTAAAATAATTTATTTTAAATTAAAACATGTTAGTCTGTCGGAAGGATAAAACGTTGTACTGAGTTCGTATTTAATGAATTCGCTCGCTCGTGCCTCGCTTTCTTGTAAACTTTTGCTCGTAACCTTTGTAAACTTCTGAAAATAAGTCGAAAACTAAGCTTTCAAAAACTACAAAGAAAATTGCTTTGGACTATAAAAAAAAAATCACCTTTCATGTGACACTCCATTTGTGAAGGTCAAAAATATTTTTCTTTCAAAAATCCGCCTCTCAGCCTCTTCTGCATAACATTTTAAATGCTGAGCCGATCACTAAAGTGTTCATTGTATTTGTACAACATTTCCTATAACCGTGAATTTGTTCAAATTTTTTCTTTTGTTATGTTCGGAGATGCCTACCCTATCTCCGAACATAACAAAAGAAAAAATTTTCAGGACAAGAAAAACTTTCACACTATTTTGAAAATAAGTTGAAAACTATGCTCTCGAAAATTAAAAAAAAAATACTTTTAAAGGTCAAAAATAATTTTTTTCTTAATGATGTAAATCAACATCCATAATCTTTGTAAGTAAAAATTATGATGAAGCTCTTCTCATCTCTCTTCATTTCTTTTAATTTCAATCGAATTCCGCACCACGTTGCATTGAATTATAATTTTTGGTAATAGAGTTTACAGTATGATTAACGGCTGATACAATCTTCTTGGTCACATACAACAACATATACAGGATATATTTTTGTTTATGGTTTTTTATGGTACAATTTTAAAATTTAGAATTTGAACACTTTGTATTTTTATACCTTTTATACATTCAAGTGTGTTTTATTTAATTATACTCAACAAGAAACATTTTAAACATTTATGCAACAGAATTGTGAAATTGTTATGTGGTGGACCTCAATATATATTCCTCATACATCAGTCCCTCTCTATTTTTCATAAGTCTATTTCCACATTTTTTTCGTATTATTATGCTCCAGATGTTTACCGACAAATGGCAGACATACGCTACTATAAATTAAATTTCGCCAATTTATGAGGAAAAATATTAAGTACTGTATAATTTTGACAAAATTCAAAGTTTTTAATGCTGTTTACATTTAGTGATTATAATATTTTAGTTATGTTTTAATATTTTTATATAATTTTCATAATTTTACACATTAAATTTGCTTTTAAGTTCATGAAAATCGATATTTTATAATATGAAGGGGCTGATATCTCACAGCTCTGGGATATCAAGAATTCGGCTTTGGTTAAGGATTTTGATATAGTTTTCGGTATAAAACTTTTATGAGGACAATGTTTTTAGTTATTGGCAGCGATGTATATCAAACATAAAACTTTTGGTAAAAGCCCAAGTATTATATCTCTGTTTAGAAATTTATTACAAAACTTATACGAAACATTAATTCGTTGCCTTAAAATTATAACAGATCATATATTAACATAATTTAGTGAAAAGATGATACACTCGGCAAACTGCTCAAAAACTTCTCCATTTAGCGTTTTGAGAAATATTACAAAATCAAAAATTCAGATTGCTTTCAGAAATCCAAAAATATTCCAAAAATTATAATAAAATCAAAAATTTAAATTAATTAAAAAATTTTAAATTATTGAAAAAATTATAAAAAAATCAAAAATTCAAACATTTTTCAAAATTCTAAACATATTTAAAATATTATATCAAATTTTTAAACTTTTTTCATCATTTTAAAGATATTCCAAAAATTCAAACTTTTTCCAAAATTCTCAAAATATTGCAAAAATTACAACAAAATCAAGAAACACCAACTTTTTTCAAAATTCCAAATATTATAATAAAATCAAAAATTTATACTTTTTCAATATTCTAAAAATCTTCCAAAAATTCAAACTCAGACCGAATTAACTTTTTTCAAAATTATAAAACTATCGCGAAAACTATAACAAAATCAAAAAAACAAACTTTTTTTTCAAAATTCTAAAAATATCGAAAAATTATAACAAAATCAAAAATACAAACTTTTTTCAAAAATCCAAAAATCTTCCAAAAAATGTAATAAAATCTAAAATTTCTGTGTCCAATTTCATGTTCGATAATATTTAATGCAAACAAATAATTAATTTCATTTTTGCTTCAGCCAATTTTAAATTGTGTGAAATAATGCAATCTATCGATAAAAAAACTTACATGCCCCAAATTTTGTTTTTTCTTTTGTTTTGGATCATCGTCTATCTGGCCAATAAAAATTTTGGTGTACGTCTGTCTGTCGATGGGTGGGTGGGTGGATGAACTTTCAGCATAAGATCTTGATGAAACTTTGGCAAATGATACAGGTTGACTCCAAAATGGAAGATCTGGATTCATTTCAAAATTGGACAAAATGGCGGTGGTCTCCCGAACCCCTCTAAGTTTAAATCTTGATTAACTTTTAATTCCAGATTATGATCTTATGGTAACTTAGACTGTGTTCCAATCCATGCTATTCAGTACCAAAATTCTAAATTGTACTAAAACTGTCAAACTGGCAATTTCATCGTTCCAATTCAAATATATTCTAAATTGACAGTTGAACATTGTTTTGTTTGTTTTTTCATTTAATGTTAAAAACTAGAATTATATACGGTCTGTCCGACGAGGAGATTTCAATATAAAATATTGAGTTGCTATATTATATGTTTATATAAGGCATAAAAATTTAGAATTAAATGGCGGAAATACTCAACTAAATTTTTGACTATTTCAATTTAGAATTTTAGTCCCAATATTTATGCCCACCAACCAGAGATGTGGTGAAGTCAGCCTATGCGAGTAAAAAAATGAAAATCATTCTTTTGACACACTTGACAACATTTTTTTGACAAACTTATAATGCAATAATCTAGTTTTTGGTCTTACATACCAATCCCGACCCTCAAGATTTCTATAGTTTCGATGTTCCTGTTCGTAATCACTAAAAATGAACGTTTTTTAAGCAAAACATATGCAAACTTCCTTGTTTTGACAAACTTAACGATTTTTTTGACACACTAAAATCTTTGACTAGCTTCCATTCAAATCAATTGAAGTAGTATTATAAAGTAACATTTAGACTTGAATAAGTGTATTACGACTTGTGTGAGGCAACAGGTCAATAAACTTTCAAGTGTATGAGCGAGCATACAACAATTTTGTACACAATTTTTATTTAGTACACAACTAATAAACTCAAGATTGAAAATCAGGAATAACGCATTGAAAGCACTAGCGGATAGTTCGTGGGGCAAGGATAAAAACACGATCTTAACAACGTACAAAGCAATAGGAAGACCTATTATAAATTGTGTTGCACCCATATGGACCCCTCAAGTTGCCAACACTCACAGGAATAAGTTACAAACAGCACAAAATGCTGCCTTGCGAACCGCAACCGGATGTCACCTGATTGCCCACCGTGATCACTTGCACGAGGAAAGTAACATATTGCCGGTCCGTGAACATAATGAAATGCTAACCAAACAATATCAATTGGCCTGTCACAAAGAGCAACATCCTTGCAATGACACCTTAACTACGATAGAACCACCCAGAGACATAAAGAAGACAGCACGGTGCTTTCTGCAAGATTTCAGAGATAGCCAGGTTACTGGTAACATCGACGAATCTACATATAGAACTGGCTTAAAAACACTTCACACCCAAACGGTTGAAAATGCAATAAGGAACTATTTTCCAAATCGTGTTCTAAATAAAAAGCCACCAAAAGTTGCTGCCGAAGAGGTCCAACTACCTTGTAGCACCAGATCCATCCTAGCTCAACTAAGATCTGGTTGGTCACGCATTCTAAACAACTACATGAGCAGAGTTGAACCTGAAATTATTGACAAACGATGTATACCACCTATTTAATTGTCCCAAAAATACAAATATAACTAAGTTGACGAAGGACGATTTGTGGTACCGCCCAAGGACAGTATAGCAGAGTTCCTGAAGCTGGACATGGAGCCGGAGCATTAGCACCAAACACCTCGCAACAACAACATGAGCTCACAAAAAATTGTTTAAAGTTTTCACTCCATAATTTTTCACTCCATACCAATTGCTCCATGTTTATAAGTCCTATATTCGTCCCTGTATAGAGTACTGTTGTCAAGTTTGGGGTGCTGCCTCTGTTTCCATCTTGGCTCTCTTGGACTCTGTTCAAAAGCGAGCTTTACGAATTGTAGGTGATCGAACTTTGACATCAAAACTTGAAACCCTATAACATCGTCGCACTGTTGCTGACCTCGTTTTTTTTACAAATATCGTCATCAGCAGTGCTCGGATGAAATCAGCGGCATCATGCCTCAAACTTATTCTTACCCCCGTTCCCTCGGCAATCGGCTGCCACAACCTGTGAAACGGTAAAGATCCCGCGCTGTCATACTGGCAGATTGCAGAGAGACATCTTTGTCCGAACTGCGTACAAATGGAATAGTTTGCTAGAACACTTATTCTCAGGTGGCTTCAACCCGCAGATGTTTAAAAAAAGCGTTAACCTACACCTTAGAACGCCAGTTGTAGTGGGACCCAGGTCTAGACCTAGGTCTTAAAAGGTATTTATGTGTTGTTGTGACACATATTCTAAACCCTATTACACAACACATTTTATTTACAAAAGTGTTGTATGAGAGTATGTTAAGAAATTTTTGTTTGACAAGTTGCCCACATATACATGTTTTTTGGTCTGAACACACCTTAAGAGATCTTGTTTTTGGGGAAAGGATGATAATAATCTCTTTTTTTTTCATTTAAATTAAATTGTTTATTGAAATCATGTGATGGGAATTCGAATAATATATATTAAATAACAAAAACTTGTTGGGAACATCGATCATTATGTAAATAGGAATTTTTTATGTATCATTTTTAGTTGTATAAAAGTTTAATGTGCAACCTGTTGGTTCCGAGTTCAAATGCCGATTTGCTAATATATTAACAATAGGAGCAGAAAGTGATTTTCCGAATATCTTTAACAACCCTAAAGTAATCTAAAAGAAATCTTCAGACATAGGGATGTCAAAAAGGATTTTCCTTGGAAAATTCTCACGTTTTATATTGGTAAAAATTAAATCATTTCTAGTAATAGGATAAACTTAGATTGATCGATCAAACAAAACCAACCAACTAATCCACCATAGCCAACGTTATTATTCTCAAAAACACATCAAATTTCCTTTTCTCGTTAACAAAATTTTGAAAATATCGTTAATTGTCAAATATCGTTTACTTGTTTCATAAATTCGTTACAGTTAGTATATATTGTTATTTCTAAGTCATCATCGCACCTTTAAATTATTTTAAAATTAAAACTTATATGATTTAAGTTTGGTTACTATAATAATTAACAATATAACAAAAAACTAATTTACCATAAAAAAATATATTTTCTTATAATTCTAACAAAAGAGGATATAAGAAGAAATCGAATCAACTAACAATCGTTAGTTGTTAGTCGAATCACTTTCTGTTGTGGTTTTTTGAGGGGGATATTTCGTACAGTAGTTTTTCATATTTGAGAAATAAAAATTATTAAATTAATATAACAAAAGCCCAAATCTTTTTTTATACAATAAGCTGATTAATTTTATTTATTTTGACGAACGATCGATTGATTATCATTTTCTTTAGTTCTATTTCTAATCATTTATCATTTTTAGTTTTATATATTATGACACATATTTTATTCGATTTCTGTTTTTAACTAACTGAATGAAATTGACGAGGAGAAGTCAAAAAATTACTTACAAACAAAACCTTCGATAAAATTGATTGGATATCATTTTACCAACTTATCCTCACATCCACCTCGTAACTCAGTCACAGTTTCAGTGATATGTTATTTGTTTTTCAGTAGAGGGCATAGTCATATGAATTATTCATAAACGTAATAAAACGTTTTAAGAAGAGTAACGAAAAAATTATTATGATTACGAAATGTTTGTGGTAATTTTTCATAGAATTGGAGGATAGTTTGTAGACAACAAAAAAATGAAAACGACAGCGATTGTGGTGATGATAAATTAAGTTTTTCGATTTAAGTTATGAATAAATTTGAATAACTAAAAATTGACACAACAAATTTCCTAATTGTGTTTGAATGCTAAATGGATGATTGAGTTTAGAGCTGTGATTTTGCAAAAAATTATGCTAAAAACGATTTAGAAAATTGAGTAATTGTTTTTTGTTTGGAATATGGATGTTGTGAATTCAAAAAATTTATTAGATTGGTTTGATGGTGAAAATCGCTTTGTCATGGTTTTAGGTAGTGTCACATTATCTCTAACCACAAAAAACAATAAAACGAAAGATTCATAAAAGCAAAGTTATAACCCAAAAATGACATAAAAATGGAATTAACTTAATATCCTAGAAACAAGAAATAAACAAATTTTCTTAAATACAAAACAGCGAGTTGTCACCCTTCAAAAAATATTTACACGAAAATATCCTTTTCTACCTATTTCCGTTTGTTACGTTTAGTTAAGACTGCAAAGACCTCAATCCAACCATTCACTTACAATAATAATAATAACAATAACAATAAATTTCTTCTTAAAATGTTTTTTTCTTTGCTTTTCTTATATTTAATCATATTCTTGAATATTTGCTTCTCCTTATTTTTTTCCCTAAATCACCCACTAAGATTTTCCTATGAATTTCCATTATTTTTTTTCTTCTTATGTTTCAAATTTTGATTGTTCGTAATATTTGGTTGGATGTTGTTGTATTTCTTATGTTTACAATTTTATTAAATTAGGTCGTATATTGTCATATCTGTCACATTTTCGTACAATTTTCTATTTATTTGGAAAAAATTTTATCGAAGAAAATTTGTTTTAATTTAGAACAAAAGGCATGAAAAATTGCTTAATGAGAAGCAGGAAAAGGAAAAGAAGTATTATTTTGAAATGTGTAGGAAGGTATGATAGTAAGATCTCTGATTAGGTAATGATCGATTTTCTTTATTTTATTATGTAGGGAATTTTCTTTTCCGAAACGTATCTTATCAATAAAACGACTTCAAACATAAGAACATAAAACTCAATACAATAAAAATTGAAATAAATCGAAAACTATTAAGTATTTGTTATTTCTGCTGTAATAAATGTAATACATCTAATTTAAAATATAAAAAAAGAAATAATTTAACTTATAACAACATGGATCGTAAACGGTAGTAAAAAACGAATTCAAATAATTTCCTATCCAATTTCCTTTACAAAAAAAGAAGAAAACTTAAGTATTTCGTCTTCTCTTAAACAGCATAAAATAGATAAATCTTTTAAATCCAATAAAAAGCGAAAAAGTTTATGTATCTTAGAAACATAACGTTACAAATTTTAAAATCAACATTTTAACGTTGTTTGTTTTGTATTTTTTTTGTAATATCACCCCATTAGCTTATGTGATTTGTGATGTGATGATTTCGCGTATAAGACGAGAATGTAAATTTTAAAGACTTTTTACTTTCAATGCAATCGATTTCTGTAAACTGTACCAACTGTTGGTCATGTTTGGAAATTTCTGGATTCCAAAGTGACGAAATCTGCGTATTGCGAAATTCGTGAAACGTAGGTTTCCGTGGGTGGCAAAAGTCGAAGTTCTAGGTTCACACTGTGCTAATTTGGTAACGTCGCTGACAGAATTTCGTTGGTGTAGTTGATAGAGGCATAGTTAATAATGCGTATACTATACTCAATTTCAATAATAAACTAATGAAACTGAAGTGTCTGACCACGATCTTATGGGTGGTTTGAACGGTCATCTTGCAATAGGAGGTCTGGAGGTATGTGAACGCTCACTAGTATATTAATTACGCAATCTTATTGTCACCCCTCGCTAGTTCATTCAGGTGTGAATTTTTTCGTCCACCTTCACTTATATAAAAACTTCAAAACAAAAATAGTTCTAAAACAAATGCGTGCCTCAAACCACCCAGGATTCATAAAAGAGCGGTGACCTTGGTGTCAGCAATTCATTGTTTATGTAAAATACAAAGCTTTATTTTGGATTTGACGCAAAAACGGAACAAATCTCTATTTTGATGTTGTTACAAATTACTAAACAAAATCTTTCTGTTTTACACTAAAATATCAGACACCAAATTCCACCGGCCGCTTCAACTGATATATCCAATTTATCAAGGTACTAAAATTTGAAAAAAGTTTAATAAAATAACTTTCTAGCCTCTGAAATAAAAAATGGTTTGAGTTAGGTGCAGTTGCTAGAGTGGTCAAGCTGATGCGTACTCCAATAAAAAAAATTAACAAATAAAAAACAATTTCAATATTTTAAAAAACTCAAAAGTTGAAATTAACTAAAAAAATCAAAAATCAAATTAACACGAAAACTTCAAATCTTAAAAAAAATGTTAAAAACTGGAAAAATCTGAAAAAAATTAAAAAAATAGAAAAATTCCAATAAAAAATTACAAATTAAAAAAAATCGCTTACAATTTATTAATTAATTCAATAAAATTCGAAGAGAAAAACATTTTAAAACTTTCGAAAGAAATCAAAACACCAAAAATTTCAAAAAAAATTATAAATTAGTGAATTAAAATTTACTAAAATTAAAAATAAGTATTAAAAAAAATTTAAAATCAAAAAAATTTAAAAAAAATTAGATAGTACAAAATAATTTACTTTACTTTACAAAAAATAATTTACTTAAAGATAACGTAAAAATTATAAATTACGTATTCATTTTATGTAACGTTAAACTTCAAAATTACCAAATATTAAAAAAAATTTTAAATATACAAATTCCCAAACACAAATTTTAAATTTAAATCAAAAGTTATGTTAAAAATTAAAAACTTACCAGAATTAAAAAATTTCAAAGTTACAAAATTTTCTTAAAAACCCTCAACATCAAAATTTCAAAAAAACTTACTAATATTACAAAATATTCAGAGAAATAAAATTTCAAAATTTTTCAAAATAGAAAACTAATAAAAAAATTTTAAAACAAAAATAAATATAAAAATTGCCAAAAAAATTACCGAAAATCAACAAGAACTACATTAAAATTAAAAATTCACAAAAATTCACAAAAATTCACAAAATTCAAAAAAAATCAGCCTAAAGAACTTTTAGGAGGTTGTTTTAGTGATGACAACAGTCTGACAAGCCTACATATGTGGTCTAGCCATGGCTCAGAGAGTCAAATGCTGGCATTTTCCTTTCATGTTTGCCCCAACAATGTCAAAACTCAAACAACCTGTATTGGGAAGTAAGATGTTAGTTTTGGTGTTGCCCTGGATGTACCGACCGTGACACGAACAAAGTACAAACGATATCATCTACTGGCAAGCATTGAAACAATACATATTCATCAGATGTATCTCTGTTATCCCCCACAAACACTACATCTCAATTCCCAACAACCCCCTAACAGGCTACGCTCTAATGAAAATGAAGTAAAACTAAAACTATGGAAAGAACATCTTTTTGCGAAGCAGGGTAAATTTTTAACTCCGTCTAGGATCCAGGGCCGTGGAGACCCCCATAAGGCGAGATGAAACTACCAATGACCAACAAAGTCCATCACCTGTTGTATCATCACCCACAACCTCTTCAACGAAACAAAAACCTTACCTTATTGGGAGTCCATGGAATCGTAGGTTCCGATAAGCATTAGCCTGAAGGACTAACACCCACTCCTACTGTTTTTAAAACTTAAAATTTAATATAATTCAAAAACTAATACTGACAACACAAAATAGTAGTCTCCAGAACAACCTTGTTTGGATCTAAAACACATACACACTGTCGTTTTGGAGGCCTTGTTGGAAACCATCTTGTAGTAAGAGGTTTGATGATCTGTAAAGGTCCAGCAGTTAATCGTGCACGCTACAATGTCTTCACACCTCGCTAGTTTATTCTTGTGTCAATTTTGCGACCCACCTACCTACCGTACAAGAAATTTGGAGTAAACGAAATTAAATTTACGTGCATCATTTCCTTTCGTACATTAGTTTTGTGATGCAGAAACTGACAGACACACTATTTTTGTACCAAAAATTTCATCTACCTCTTCCGTCTCCTTCTAATTTTTAGGTCTTACAATGTTCAGGTTTAGTTAATTTCTACCCCTCTAGGACCTTCTGGTTGCCGGCCAAGCCCACGAAGACCTTTTCCCTTAGGTTTTTCGCGATGAGAAAGTGCGGATGTCCGGATAAGGACAAAGTTTTAGATTCGTTTTCCCGGGACATCTAGTTCCCTCTCACGATGAAACAGGCGCCCAAGCGCGCACAATAATCGTGGGTATCCATGGGAACACTATCATTAGCAACATGAAGTCCGACGACCAACGCAATAGAACTGTCAACACTGTGTTTGTGGGTACCGTAGACCATGATCAGGCCATTAAAGGGATGTTTTTTGAACTAATCGAGTAAAAGAGTCAAGGTTGTAATAAGGATGCCATTTTCAGATACGAATATCAAGTATGTTTAGCATGTTTCAAGGATGAAGTCATCTATAATTGCTCCTCTCACTCGTTAAGCATCGCACTGGTAATAATGATCATCCTAATTTTCCACTCTTTTAGCTTGATAACACAGGATATGCAATCGATAACTTGGTGGAATGAAAATGAAGACCTAGGAATAACTGCTTGGATGGAAAAACCAAGACATGGCAAAGCATACGTAAACGGTTGTACAAATATCGCATTTGCATGGGTCTTATAACCCCTCAAGCACCAAATTTGGATCGTGGATCGCAGCAAATAATGATCGAAGAGAAAGCTTACACGACAGCCGGGCCTCTGGTAGAAAGTCACTATACTGAGTTTGAGCAGAGTATGTTTCTCGAGGCTGTACGGGTCGTAGCTAAATAATATGAAGGAGATAAATATTAGACCGCAGCCGCTGAGATGTCCAGAATCAAAAATTTGGCGAACATGCAAGGCCAACAGTCAGAATGGGGGCATACTGTTATTCTTTGCATTGTTATTGAGGGTCGGTATAAGGGTTGATGCTTGCAGTCAAATCTTGTATATCGGTAGTGAAGGCAGAGTTTGCAATGACATCGAAGGCAGACAATTAAACAGCTATAGCTTTACTGCCAACATAAGTGAAGTCATTTGTGTCAAACTAATAGTCTAAGATCCGACTGCAGGATTAGTGCGCTCATCGATTTTTTGCTAAAACCAAATTTTTATGTATATTTATAATTAGGAGAATATATATCTACCAGGTTGCCTATCAAAATTTGGCCGCCAGTATTTTTAATTAAATTATTTTAATTGATTTTTGGGAAAAAATTTCGTTCACTTGTTTTTTAAATAAAATATCGTCTACATCACGGCAATTTATATAAAGATTCTAAAAATTCACGGTTGCCGTTGCGCACCTGGCCGCACCTCTTCGCAGCCAGGTGTAAACAGGTATGATTTCGATACATTTATACGTTCATAACGTACATTGATTAATTCTATATCAAATTAAGGCTAATTTTTTCTATTTATTATCGTATATGGTTGCCAAATTAAATCCGGCCGCAAATAAGGGTTGCTGGCTGTTAAAGATGATAAATATTTAAGGTAGAGTGAAAGAGAGTTAGCGCGTAACATCATTTGTCAGGCGAGGATAGCGATTGCCAGCTGTGCGACGCTTTTAAGCCATTGCGCATGCGTCGAATGTTAGTGTTCTCAACCACCGGAGAGTAATAGAGACGACTTAATAAATACTCCAAAAAAATAGTCTTCCTTTTCAAAATGACAAATTTAAAAATTACAACAAAAACTGGTACAATCCTAGTTTATCGCCTCAAATAAATTTGCGTTTTTTTTTCAGATAAATAGAAAGATTAGGTCCTCTGCATCCTAATCATGAAAAAAAAATTTTGCGGAAATGATGGGGTCAAAAGTTATAAGGGATCAAACTTTTAATTTTACCTTGGTCCCGGTATTTTTTTAGTTTTTTTTTTCTTTTTTTCCTTATTTTTATTTATTATTTATTTATATTTAACACACACTAAAATTTTAAAATTTAAAAAAATACCTTGGTCCACCCTTTGAGTTTTTAGAAGTAACTTAATTTGATTTTTGATTTTTTTTTTGACTCGCTTCTGCGACCTTGCACAACTTGGATCAAAAATAGCACCCCCTCCCCCCCCGCGTCGCCTCTGCGTCCCCTGCGCCGCAGGGGGGACCAAGGTAAAATTGAAAGTTTGATCCTATCTTTTGATCCCCTCATTTCCGCAAATTTTTTTTTCATAATTAGGATGCAGAGCACCTAATCTTTCTATTTATCTGAAAAAAAACGTATATTTATTTGGGGGGATAAACTAGGAATGTTCCCAAAAAATTAATATTAATTTAACTCTCTTTCACTCTACCTTAAATATTTGTCATCTTTAACAGCCAGCAACCCTTATTTGCGGCCGGATTTAATTAGGCAACCATATATGATAATAAATAGAAAAAAATTAGCTTTAATTTGATATAGAATTAATCAATGAACGTTATGAACGTATAAATGTATCAAAATCATACCTGTTTACACCTGGCTGCGAAGAGGTGCGGCCAGGTGCGCAACGGCAACCGTGATTTTTTATAATCGTTATATAATTTGCCGTGATGTAGACGATATTTTATTTAAAAAACAAGTGAACGAAATTTTTCCCAAAAATCAATTAAAAATAATTTAATTAAAAATACTGGCGGCCAAATTTTGATAGGCAACCTGGTAGATATATATTCTCCTAATTATAAATATACATAAAAATTTGGTTTTAGCAAAAAATCGATGAGCGCACTAATCCTGCAGCCAGATCTCGTACTATAAGCAATGCTGCCATGGTTCAGTTGGAATTAACTCAAACTCAAATATCCAAATATTATCACCCTATATACAATACCAACCTTTTTGATTTTGAAGTTCATAGCTACTATAAATGCATGCTAGTGGGTGTTGGAAGGAAGGCGCATGCAATTAGCAGGTGCGATATAAGCTGTTCGAAGGCTTATGGTCAACCGAAACAAGACACATTGGGATGCGATGTTTGTTTCTATTCAACCCAATGCGTTTTGTGGCTTTGGCAGTTATATTCTGCAACCCGGTCAAATGCAATAGTGTATACAGCCTCTTTTAAGTCGTGGCCTATTACCATAAATACAATTTTGTGGGATCATTCTGGAATAACCTTATATCACCACTCGTTTTAGTTTACTCAAAACCACAATAGAGTTATACTAATAAACGAGGAGCTTACGGGATTCGATATGCCTATTATTCTCTCGAGACATCACTATGATCGATTTAATATCTCCAGCACTGTAGTTTGGAACGGCATTGAGATTACGTAGTAGTACCACCAGATTTTCTAATAATTAGATTGATTGAACAATACGAAATAAGAGAAGGGAAAAAAGAGATTTACCAACCTTTTGCCGTCAGCTGGATGTCTGCCGTATACTAGACTCAATTTACTTCCCAAGAGCAAGCGGTGCATAGATTTTAGGATATGATCCGGCCTAGTGTCAACCATATCTTACCGAATACGTTGCACAATGACATAAAAATCTTAACGATCGCCAAAACAACAGTCGGTGTAAGGCTCGATATAGGTAACGTCTACAGCCTACATATAGTCAAACCTTCCAGTAAAATTAATATTGTTTACACCTATTGGCTTCATTGTTTAAACTACCGAGATTAAAAGTGTGAGAAATGTCGAGTTCATCAGTAAATGCACGTTACACAGTTCCTTGTTACAATTCAACGCTAGTCACTATATTATATAGCTGGATCATCTGGTGGAATATTGCAGCGTTGACTTTCCTTTTCTGAATTTGAGTTTCACTATTGAAAGTCACAGTTTTTGTAGTCAAACTCCTCTGAAACGGCTTGACCGATTTCTATGAAATTTCTTATGTATATTCGGTTAATCTGAGAATAGACTGGAAATTATATTGTATACCCCTAAATGATAAAGGTAGCCCACCCCAAATAATTGTTTTAATTTTTCAGACAAAATTTTTGTATGATTTGGCATTAAAAAATACATATAACCCTTAATTTTCACCCATCTACCACTAACTCCCATTTTTTAATAGCGATATTAGTACTGTAATGCGCTTCAACTCTCATCGGTCGGTAGCTGTTCAATTATCAATCGATCAGTTATCTTCTATAAAAGAAATGATATAGCTGAATTTCGAGTTGAGAATACCAATGTGAATGCTCCTCCGTCGAAAAACAACGATGAAATAACGCTCTACAAAATTGGCTGGTACATCAGCTCCAATGAAATTGTCTGACGGATCTTTGGTTTACCGATTCACGAACGGGATCCAGCAGAAATCCATTTAGACGTCCATCTTGAAAACGGACAGTGCGTTTTTTTCACGAACGAGATAGAAATTGATCGTTCTATAAACCCACCGAAAACTACACTCACCCAATATTTTAAATTGTGTAATCATACGGATGCTTTTGGTGACTTTGTACAAACACTACTCTATTCAGAAGTACCACGTTATTCTACAAGGGCTCAAAAAAAAATTAATTGACGCATGCTCCGGTTTATTTAAATAAAACACCTTGGGGCGTGTATATACAGTCAATCCAAGCCAGACGAAGTGCTTTTATCTGTGACTGGTTTTGATTAATGTCACCTACCCATTTTACCTACCCATATACGTAAAGTGAATGGAATACAGTATCCAACGTATAAAGATGCTTGTATTGCAGACGACAACCAGTGGGACAGTATGCTTGCTGAAGCAGCATTAAACTGTAAAGCAACACAAATTCGTCTCCTATTCGCTATAGTGTTGACTAAGTGTTTCCCGGCCCGAGCAGAAACGTTGTGGGATAATCACAAAGAAATTAAATGATCAATATATTGTATCGAAATCGTACACGGTGCATCATCTAGTGATTATATTCAGTGATGCTATGTACAATGAAGCATTGATTTCCACCGAGGCTATTTGCATTGTCATTGCCATTTTCCCACTCCGTCATTTCAGTATGCTTTCGCCAAATCGAAGTACATCTGATTTAAAACACTTAAATGAATCGTTAACTGCAGTACAATACTGTCGAAATGGCAGTGATTGTTATTAGCAATGTACCACTACTGACTGATGATCAAAGAACTATTTACGACCGCATTATGCTTGCAGTTTTGGCAGGACAAGGTGGAGTCTTTTGTTTGGATGCACCTGGTGGAATTGACAAAACATTCCTCATTTTGCTAGTTCTCGCCGAAATACGATCAAAAAATGGCATCGCACTAGCCATTGCATCATTGGGCATTGCAGAAGCTTTATTAGATGGAGGCAGAACAGCTTATTTAGCATTTAAGCTACCACTGAAAATTCAAAATAATCCAGACGCTGTGTGCAACATAAAAAAAACCATGGCCACTGTATGGTGATCAAAATTGGCCACAATATGGTGGCAAAATTATCATCGGGGATGAATGCACTATGGCACACAATCATTTGCTTGAGTTCGTCGAACAGGACATTGAAAGGCATAAAAAACGACGGCAAACTATTTGGCGGCCCTATGTTACTCCTTTTAGGTGATTTCAGACAAACACTTCTTGAGAGATGACTTCAACGCTTGCTTAAACCATTGCCACTGTGGCGTAATGTTTAAAAAGTGAAACAGCCGTGTTCAAATGCTGCAAGATTCGTGCGCTAAATTATTCTCAAAACACCTGTTAGATATCGGCAATGGAAAAGTTGCTGTACATGAGAATACTGGATACATAAAATTGCCGACCGATTTCTGCACAATCATTAATTCGAAAAATGCTTTCATTGACTACATATTTCCCGATGTAACACACAATCCATGAACCATGAGTGGCTGGCAGAAAGTGCAATTTTGGCAGCAAAAAGTGGGGACTTCAACGATTTAAGTTCTAAAATACAACAGTTGTTGTCAGGGGACTCGGTGTCATACAAATCTATCGATACAGTTTGCGATGCCAACGAAGATGTAAATTGTCCAACAGAGTTTTTGAACTCATTAAATTTGCCAGGCACGCCACCGCACCATTCACAACTGAAAGTTGGATATCTGGTTTTGCTTGGTAATTGCTTCGTAATATGAACCCACCACGGCTGTGCAATGGCACGGGATTAGTCATTAGAAAATTGATGAAAAACATTGTCAAAGCCATCATTTTGAATAGCAAGTTCCGAGGCGAAAATGTATTGCTACCATGAATCCTTATAATGATTACCATAGATGTACCAATTAAATTTAAACGAGTTCAATGCCCAATTAGATTGGGATTTGCAATGACAATCAATAATTCGCAAGGCCAAACGATATCTGTTTGTGGCTTAGATTTGGACACACCGTAATTTTTTACATCCAGTTTGTTTGTGTTGCAAAAGACGGATTAACAAAAAATATCGTTCACTCCAATGCACTTAGATATTGATATTGTTTTTTTTAATTGTCATAATTAGTGACAGCAAATATGGATAACATTTTTAATGTATATATAACTTTTAAGAGATATAATTTTAAATATATTACTTATGTTAATAAAGTACAATAAGTTAAAAAAATGATTGGTTGGTGTTTTGTTATTTTCATAGGCCGTCATCGTCCACAGCGCTCCATTCCTTTATCAGTCATAGAAGACATCCCCACATACTAACAATACGTTAGTTATTTTTCATTTAACTACCAAAATATTCACTGGAAATAACTTATATGGCAAAACAACGTTTTTTATATGGCAAAACAACAATGAATACACCAGTAACCTGGTAAATTAGGGAGTTGATTTCTATGGATTCAAAGATAAGTTTGCCGATACCATCAAGGAAGCTATCTGTAACCTAAACTTTATTAATAAAACTAGGTTTCGGTTTATCTTTTTCATTTTCTGTTGAAAATAGTGACTTAGGTTCTTGTGAACCGTAACACGAACGAAGGTTCAATCTACTCATAACAGCTTTTTCATCCTTCGTATAATCGTCTTTTTTGTCTACAATGTCCTTAACTGTAGTCCTTAACTCAGCTTGAGACTTTATTCGTGTGTGGGACGTCCCCACGACTTGTGACGCAGGACCTGGTGGGCACACTATTTTTGTGCTGACCATTTCGTCTACTTTCCCCTTCCCAAGCTTCTAAAATCCAGCAATTATGATTATAAATAAACTCAAGGGTTTGATGGCATCATCATCTTTCCTTTCTCATAATTTTCTCATGCTTACGTTTCTTGTGACATAATCAAAAAACATTAATTCACAAATACTAAGAATAACTATTCATTTTGGTCTTGATAAAAAAAAGTACTCTAATCAAATTTCAAAATTTTTTGCAGTAATTCTTAGTTAATTTCATATATGTTTTTTTCTTGAGAAATCGGATCTTTTATCATTTTTCTTTTTACACTTTATTAGATTTCCACAATTTTAATTAAAACAAAAATAATATTATCGTATTGTTGGGACAATTTGTGTGACAAAATGCTTTGTTAATATAAAATAGTATGAAGAGAGCATGATTTTTTGGTTTAGCGGTTAGGTAGGAATTATAAAACCTATCAATGTTAAGTTTTAGTTAATTTCTGCCCCTCATAGGACCCTCTGGTTGCCGGGCAACCAACGACCAGCTTTTCCCTGAAATTCCAGGATCACGATAAGTAGGTTCAGATTTCCAATCAGAGAGACAACATTTCAGATTCGTTTTCCCAGGATATCTAGTTAATTTCCTTCAGGATATAATGACGTTCAGGATATACGTTTCAATTTTTCCAAGGCAGACACTGGACTTACTATTTAGATTTTCGGAACAACCTGTAAAACTTTTAATAAATTTCATAATATCTGATTCGATTTCTCTCCACCAACGTAGCTTCTAGTCAAAATTTTCTAGCCAGAAGTAGCTAATTATTTGTTGGGATCAAAATGAACCAATAAATTTCTACATAGTAAAAATGGTTTTGCTTTCCCTAAAACATTGTTGACATTCCTCAGACCAAATAAAATCATTCTCTGATTTTAATAAACGACGAACGCAACCTTCATGACAAGTTCGAAATATGTTTTTCATAAAAATTAATAAACACTAAATATAACCGTAAAGCTTCTGATCCATAACGCACTAAATAGCGAGGAAGATGATGAGATGCCGAAGGGCAGACTTAAATATCAAAATAAAATTTTATATTTAGTAATTGTCAAAAGTTTTTTGAGCTTTCATTAGCCGATAGTTGTTGGTATACCCTTGCAAGATCCAACATGCAGAAAATGTTATATCCTGAAAAATTAACTAAAAAATTTTCAATAAATAGTAACGGATAACGCTCCTTTTGTAACAATCGGCTATATTTCGATTCAAACATTAAATCAATTCACTTTCGTAATTCAATTCTTACTCTATCAATATATCAAAATAAAAAATCAAAGGTAAAAAAATCCATAGAAACTTCGTAAATCAATATATTATTTTATTAATTCACCTGGTTCAATAGAAAAATTCGGTCATACATATATATCACGATTGCGTAAGGAGGATCAATATTTGGAAAGCAACGAAATTGGAAATTCTCGCTAATAAAACATCGGGCATTCTGTTCGATCAAGTCAATTTATTGATGCAATGTAAAAAAGATGATGAATTTTGATTATGTTTGAAATAAAATTAATAGATTCTTATTCATTGAATATTATCTCTCTTGTTTTGGCCGTTGTCCAACTTCAAGTCGGATTCATTCTTTAACTTTGCTCTCAATTCATTGTTTTAAGTACCACATACCAACCTATTTTTTAATGCCTCTTCTATGAAATTACTAAAATTTCACGTTGTTACTTTACTTTTGATTTCAATTATGTGTTCAATGATTGGTTATTCGAAACGTTAATTACGTGAATAAAATTTGTATCTTTCAGTTTGTTAATTTTTGGCGCAATTTTTGAAGATAATGTGTTAAATAAAATTTTATTAGCCAGTAGTATATGATATCACGTAAGCTCATACGCCAATTGCAAAGTCTATTGTACGCGGGGTTGTCCTACCGTAGATCTCAAATTGAAAAAAGAAGTTACAAATAAACAAAAACTGATCCCTCCATTTTTAATTTTTTGTGGATGTCCCAAAGGCCATCCTACTTGTAAGTCAAAATTGATTCACTAGAATGGTGATTGCCATATCAGTATGGAAAATGTTCACATCAAACGTTGTAAAACTAAACAAAATAATACGCACATATGATTCATTAAAAATACACGGATGTAACCACAACCACACCGACCTTAATATGTAACATTTAATGATTCAAAAACAATAACTCGTTTTTTTTAAATTAAAAAAAGAACCATAAATTAAAAAGTTTGCCAAGTACCAATTAACATAAAATTTCCTCATCCAATCCGCCCTAAAAACCTATTTTTTACTTTGCACTTTAAACTAATATTTTTTATTATTATTATTTTTTTATAGTTTTTTATTTTAATTGCTAGTAAACTCTCAATTAATATTAATTGATGCAAATGTTAAAAATAAATAATGTGTACAGTGTATGTAGTTATAGGCAAACGCAATGAAAACAATGAACAGGAAAATTAGTTATTTTTGAAATAAACAAAAACAAAACACTTTGTCAGAACTACACGTTTTACACATAATAAAATTGCAATATAGTTTTAAAAACGAAGATGGTTGTTGTTGGTGGAAATATAAAATTAACACAGATGACATTTATTGGTATCGTGTAAAATATCACATATGGAAATTTTTATTAATCATCGTCAACATATTGAAGGTGGATGGATGGAATATATGTTTATTTGTTTGGAGATTGTGGTTTATTTGAAGATAATTTACGAGGTTAGGAAATTTTATCTATCCTAAATGAAATAAAAATTAAAAATTTTAATGTTTTTTTTAATTTGAGTGGTAATCTTTGTGTGGTTAAATATAAAATAACGTTTACAAGCACTTGTCTATATACGTCTTTCATAGAGTACTTACCGTTAATAAAACAAAGAGAATATTGGTAGCAATCTACGTTTAAAATTATTCTTACCACTCTATCATCCCGAACACATTACCAATAATTATATAACAAATCAAGTTTAAAACTTGCTACCAATTCCACCTAAATTTCTTCCACCCAATGAACTCAACTGACATCAGAAATTTTAAACCAATATCTCTTTAACATTTCCATATTTTTTTTCCTATTTTCATAAAAATCTGATTATAGATTACAGTAATGATAATTCCATCAACCAGAAAACCAAACCACCCAAAAAAACATACTAAAATTATGTAAGAATAACAATAAGAATTGAAATGATAATGACGACAGAAGTCTTAGTTGTACATAAAAAAAATCAAACCAAACCAGCAAATAAAATCAAATAAAAACTATTTTCATCTCGAAAACGTATTCAAAAAAAAAATTACAAAAACAAAATTCAGAAATGATTGTCCCATAAAATTTTACGATAATGGTTACTCGGGACTCTTCCATTCACAGTATCATGATTATTATTTTTATTATAATAATTTATTAAAAGGAAAAAGATTGGTAAGGAAGAGAAATTGAATTCTATTGTTTGTTGTATGTTGTACGCGTTTTTTTTTGCTAAAATAAATAAAAGTGATAAGTTTTGTCGTTTTGGATGGAAAAAATTTATTTAGATAATATTTTGATAAAAAATTTCTATTCTTGTGTATATTGAAGTAAATTACGTCGGGGTCACCAATGTGAATGTTGTTGTGTATATTAAAAAATAAATTCACTATTTTAATATATTTGACTATTGTACATTATTTCCTTATAATCAACAATTTGAAATTTATTTATTATAACACGAATTTCTCTATTACACAAATGAAAGAATGAGTAGGCCAAAATTCACCAAGAGTTTATTTTTTTTTTATTTTGGAAATTTAATATTTGTTAGGTTAGGTGAAAATAATTAAATTTTTTAATAATGTCATCAACCAAAAGCTTATTATTATATATTAAATACTTTATTATCGTGCGAGTGAGTGGGCAGGATTGAGTTTTATTTATGGTCGCAAAATGGTTCAAGTCATGAGTACAAGTGATCGTGTGATCGTTTGTATGTTTGTAGAGATTAATTATTTAAATTTAAATACACTAATATCTATACATATACATTATTACAAAATAAAATTGCATAAAATTCTTATAATAGATATTTTGGATGCCAGTAAGAATACTACTACCATACCACCAAAACTACTATGAAACCAAATGGTCTCAAACAAGTTTAATGGCTTCCATTGATTAGGAAGAATAAAAAACCTTTAAAATTAGCGAAACATATTTAACATTTAGGCAAAAAAATAGTGGTAAATGGTTCTGTGGGATTTCCAAGCGGATATGTTTCAATAGTTCATGCATGCCTTACATTACTACCCATGTTGAGTATGATTTACCCTTGTTGGACCAAGGGCTTGATACAAAATAGTTTTACCAATTGAATCCAACTACAAGATAACATTCTATATTCCCCTTTATATCAAAAATATAATAAAACAGTGACGTACCTTGTGGATGGACCCCAGTATCACTCATTATCATTTGATGTGCCTTTGAATCACATTCAAAAATGACTACGACCTTCCACCTTTAGGCAGCCAGAACCTTTCTCTATTAGTAATATTTTACCCATCATAGGTTAAGTACGATAAAATGACCCTGTAATTCTGGTTGTTAATCTTAAGACCCGGTGCCTTTATTCTTGGATTACCATAAACTTTAAGTATAAAAATGTGTAATTTGCATTTTGGAAGGATACAACCACGAATCCTACATTTGTTTTGAACCCAAAGACATTTTTTGAATTGAGTCGTGAGTTCAAGGACAAGCTTCAAGGAAAATATATGGTCTTAAAAATCATCAGTTACCGATAATGGCACCTCTATCTTGATACTTTTTGTGTATACTTTCTGTTTCGGATTTAAAACAAAAGCTAATCAAATAATCAATCTCAGATGTGGTAAAGGTTAAATATAAAGAGAATATAACTCATACAAAATTGTATGAAGAGAGACGAAAAAAATTGTACCACAAATCGTTTTATTAAATAATAAAAGAAAAAATTTCGGTTTCTGTAAGACGACACGACAACCAAAAAACCCAAAAAATACGATTTGACAAATGTGGTTGTGGTGATCGACTGCTCAGAGTTCTCAATACCAAATATCGAAAAACCGGTACACAAATGAGAAATTAATAAAGTTTGCTAAATGTCTTGCCCAACTTTTAATGTTGAAAAAGCTTTCTTTTTCTATTTCTTACATTTTTTCTCTTTTCTCTACCGAAGAGAACAGCTGAATGGATCAAAAGTTATCAAGACATTTGTAACAATTGATATAATTTGTTGGTTTCGGAAACGAGTTGGATTGACTGAAGCGCTGTAAAGAGGAATAGAAAGTATTCGTCTGGTTCTAGCTATTTTCCCTAGACATCATCCCTAGCAAATCCTTGATGTAGACGAAATCAGAAAATAATAAAACAAATTGTGCAATCTAATATTTATCGATCACGAGATGGATTGACTTTAACTTTGTGTAGTGGTTATACTAACATTATTGTTTGAGAAATTTTTCCACCCCTCTTAAATATCGAATTTGTTTTATCCCGCAACCATTTTGAGCTTATGTAAAATTTGGCGTCTGTTAGAAGTGGAACACGAGACATATTAATCGTTGCTGTCAGTGTACAGAAGCAGATTTTAATATTTTTCTGATTTTGATATTTATGTTCTATAAAGAAGGGGGTTTGTATGTGTCGTGCTTAGTGATGTAAAAGTGTTTAATACAATGGTATAATACGCGGTATTATACGTAAAATACCGTATTGTCCAAAACGTTGTAAAATACGTGGTATTTTACTAAAAAAATTATTTTTTATTCTGATGGCGCGCGAAGTAGCAAGTAGCCATTTGACTAAAATTGGTGCGTGGATTATTAAAAGAATTTATAGCTGTGAAAATATGTCTACGATTACATCTATAAGATATAAATGACGCCGAGGAAATGAATTTTTTGTACGCCTTGCTACTGTGCGTTTCTAAGTAATTTTTAAATTCATTTGTACTAAGATTGTTCTAATATCAACAGAACACAAACATCAACAATCGATTATAGTTGCTGAGAAACAACCGTTACAGTGAATTTTTTAATGGGGCACATCAAAATTTTGAAACATGGATTTGTCACTCAATTTAATAACTTTGAGTAGTCCCAGATAACATGTAGAACGTGTAGAAAATAATACCAAAAGTAATTATCTCGATTATGTTAAACATGATTAAGACCTCTAACAGTTTATTCATGGGAAATGGTAGGGATCCAATCTCAATACAGCAGCATGTAGGTAATGAAGGTGAAATAAATTGAAACTAAGCATCAAGATAGTTTTGATCAGACCATCCACATGAATTAGAGTCAGATGAATATATAGGTCCTCTTAGCATTTATTTAAGGAATATATATATATAGATAAAAATAACGATAAAATATCCAAATTCAGATATTTAGAAAAAATGAATTAGATGTAATTCAAAATGATGATGGAAGTCATTTTTTGTTGTTATACCATTCACATCCTATAACGGATATTACAATTTTGTACAGAATATACGGTATTTTATTTTGTATAATACAATGTATAATACGCTGTATTATACAAAAAAAATAAAATACGGTATTTTAACATCTCTAGTCGTGCTACAAATGGGCAATTTTTTATCAATACAACAAGCAGTTTTCGATATACAACATACACTACTTGACAATGTAACATTTAGCTCTAAATGTTGAATTTACTAAATCTTTGGGTAAAGGAAATGCAGAAATTATCCTGATTTTTGTACTTTTCGCTTGGTATACCACACTAGGTTTGGATATTTGAGATATTTAAAATTAAAAAGTTTAAAATTACTTCCTTTCCCATTTTACGTCTTTGTTCACTTGTTCACTTTGTTCTACGTAGGCCAATTTAAACGAGTCTTGATTCTCGTTCTATTTTAAATTTTTCTTATATTTTCTTTTTGAATGTTGGATCTTTCTGCATGTCTAAACTACTCTTATTTTTCCAGTTTCCGGTGGTGACTCGTTCCAGATTGCGGCCATTTAAGCTATATCATTTAGGTTGCTCACTTCGTTACGCACCCTCCTTTGTATTGTTTTAAAATTTTGCTGTTTGATTAAACACCTACGTTGATATACTTTCTTGCCGTTTGGATGATAGTTATAAATTTGCCTCATTTTTTGCCTCAAATTTGCCTTATTTTTCCATAATTGCCAATATCTCTCGACTCTGCGTTATTCATCAAGAGTGGCATTACAATATTATCAACCTTTATGATTGAAGACGAATCCTTTTGTCTTCATGAAGTCCATTCCCAAAACGACTTCATCCATAATGTTTATCACTGGCACCTCTTGATGATAGCAGTTATTTTTCATTTTTATTTTAGCGATCCTTTAACCTGCTCTTTCAGTGCATTTTGCAATTATTGTTTGAAGTTTTAATGCAACTGATGATTTCCAAACATCGCCAATCAAACTTTTGCTAACAAATGTTCAAGCTGAACCTGTATCCATTGTCATGAAGCAACTTTCACCTTCAATTTATCCTTTGAGGTGACAATCTTGTCACTTCTTGGTTTTACAGTTTTACCTCCAGCGAGATTTCGGTGAACAGGAGACGAAGATCTGTCACACTTCCTGTTCCAGTACCCCTGAAAGATATGGCCCAATTTCTAGCATTCTTTACAAAAGACGAAGATCCCTCTGCTTCCTTAATTTCTTGCACTTTCGACTCATGTGCCCATTTTCATCACATATCCAGCATCTGAAGTAGCTTCCACCTCTGTGTGCCATAACTTATCTTCTGATGTTTCCCTTTACATTCTTTTTTCTGTATCCAACAGATGTCATACCAATCCTATGTATCATTGCATATTGCATTGCGTATGCGACTGTTTCATGGAAAGTCACCAAGTGTAGTCATTACTTTTATTCTAGTTTCCGGATCTTCGATATTGTCCCTCTCTCTTCGTCTTTTCCATAAAATACAGGGGAGTATTGAAATGTGGCTGTCTTACAAGGCTTGCCACGCTCTTAACATCGTCCAGTAATTCTTGAGGCAATTATCTAAATTCCACCCGTTAACTCTACTCCTCAATCTAGATGGAATTTTAACAAAGCTGACTGGGATAAATATAGGTCTGAATTAGATGCAATGATTCACTGGATCCACCCGAGTCGAAATTTCACTACTCTTTTAAACCTACAAACTCTACTATTTAGAGTTTAGATTATTTAAGTATCACTTATTTTCAATACAAAAATAACATCTACATAACTCCTACAAGGGCTACTTACCGGAAAAAATTCCATTTAAGTTGTTAAATAGACGTTAAAAAAAATTTTCTTTCGGTTCCAATATTAAAAAACGAAAAGAAAAAAAATTGTTTGATTCGATAATAAAAATAAACAAAAGTAAAGCAAGAACAAGAAAGAAGAATAAATATAAGAATATAGAAAAATAAAATTTTTATATATTCTAACATGGTTTTATTTAACATTTTAGGAAATAATTTATATGCATTTAATTGAATTAAATAGTTTTAATGTTGTTTAAAATTATGTGCGAAAGAAATTTTTCAGTTAATCTAATATAAATAATCTCTCTAAACAATTAGGCCCTCTTAATAATTAGTTTTAGTGATTTAAAAAGAATATAATATTTTTTTAATATTTTTTATTCGTCTTGTTTCATATCGATTTATCGATACTTTGATTTAATTTTTAATAATACTGAGAAATTTATGGAAAATTAGTATTATTTTCTACACATAATTCAAATATTTAAATTTTTTGATTTCTGAATTTTGGTCTTTTAAATTGTATCATTAAAAAAATGGCGAAAAATTGGACGCATCCTTTACAAACAAAATCACACTCATACTTTTGCAATTTAGAACTTAAATATACGAGCGCTATCTTCATGTATAAAAATGTTTGTCGGATTTGATGTGAAATAAGATCGGAATCGTAAATGGTTTTTGAAGATTCAAATAAGATGTAATTTTGTACATTGATAGAATTGATAGGACTTTTTAAGTTCTTAGGATATGATAAGTACTTAGTAAGGTGGTGAAAAACATTCTTATTTAGGTGTAAAGTAGTATTTTAATGTCGCGTTCTTTGGCTTGATGGAAAAAAGATTGATTTATTTACTTGCCAACAAACAGCATAAAATAAATCAATCTACTTTTGTAAATGTAGTAGTAAATTGTTTTGACTTTTTGTTCTGTCAGTTGATATGTTTGGTTATCTTTACATTTGAAAATGATAGATTTTACGTTTTATCATTTTATTTGTAATAACTTTATTATTAATTAGTAAATTAAATAATTTAAATAATAATATATTATTTTTAAACAAAATAATTATAGATAATAATTAAAATGGCGGTTTTTTTACATAAATTTGACAATTAAAAGTAATATTTCAATGTATTTGTAAAATCTACCAAAAAATCTAGATTTTTAAAACTTGATCTAGATCAAAATAAAATCAATCTTTTTTTGCCAAAGAACACAAACTGACAGCTAATTTGATCTGGCAGCTAATTTTTTTGATCTCAGATCAATTTTTTTTGCAAAATAACACGACATAAAAATAAGTAGACTGTAAATAGTTTTTTGAGATTCTAATTAGATGTTAAATAGTATGTTTTTAGATTTTGTAGGAGTTAATAAGGTTATCGAGAGTAAAAAGTTCTTATTTAGAGGCGATAAAGGACGAAAAGGACTAAAATAGGTTCATTTGAGAATGTCGACTACTTATATCGTAGTTAAAGTTCGACTCGGGCAACTCATTCCCAAAACTTACGATAGGTTCGTTGGAGCCATCACTTCAACTGCAAAGAAATGCAACCCAAGAGGCTTCCGTGAAGAATATATTCCTGGATGGAGTAAAGAAAGCGATATATAATATGAGGAGTACCTTAGTTTTGGTGGCAGAGGTGGCTGGTGACTTAATATACTCCTGGAATTTGAAAAAGAAGTATTAAGTTTCCAGCTGACATAAATAGTTTTTTTTTCATTAAAACCAAAACTACGGCTTTGTGCGAATTCACAAATATTTGACAGAACAAAAATTTTGCTGAAGGTGAAATTTGTAAAAACAAAATTTTGACATAAAGTGAAAAACTTTTACTTTGGTTTTGAAAAAACTGAAGTATTGAATTCATGCGCAAAAAAAGAAATTTTTACCCTTTTTAGAAATTCACAAATATTTGACAGAACAAAAATTTTGCTGAAGGTGAAATTTGTAAAAACAAAATTTTGACATAAAGTGAAAAACTTTTACTTCGGTTTTGAAAAAACTGAAGTATTGAATTCATGCGCAAAAAAAGAAATTTTTACCCCAACTTTTTTGACATTTCTCGACGTTTTAGGACCTACTGATTTTAAAAAAGCAAAAAAAATGTAAGTTTGTTTGCCGGCCGTCCGTCCGTCATTACCTACGAAATCTATAAAACCGCTGGAGGGATTTCAAAAATTTTTAATAATTATAAAATAAAAAAATATAAAAATTTTTAATAATATATCTTTAATAATCAAAGGGCATGCATGTACGAAAGGATGATGTGTTTGATAACTGTACCGGAAGTTTGTCAAAAAAAGTATTAAGTGTGTCCTTCATATTTTTGGCTTAAAAAACGTTCATTTTAAGTGATAATGAGTAGGAAGAAAGAATGTGGAGAAATTTTGATAGTCGGGACTGGTATGTGAGATCAAAAACTAGATTATTGCATTAAAAGTTTGTCAAAAAAATAATTGCAAGTGTGTCAAAAGAATGATTTTCATTTATTTTTTTAGAAAAAAATAAAATTAGTTATTTGTATGAAATGAAATGTAACGAACATATATTATTATTATTCAGAATTTTTTTTTTTAAATTACCCTAACATACAGATTCACCTATTACATGTTAGGTTTGAACAAAAAAATGGTTATAATATAACACATAATAAAGTTTCAATACGTATATAAATTATTGTACTTTGTTTCTTAATTTATTATTATTTAATAATGATTTAATTTTAAAAATTTATTATTTAATTTACTTGTTTTATTTTTTAATTTATAATTCTATTTAAAAAAATAGAATTTTTGAATTTATATTAATATTTTTAGAATTTTGAAAAAAGTATCAATTTTTGATTTTGTAAGAATTTTTCAATATTTTTAGAATTTTAAATAATTTTAAATTTTGGATTTTATTAGAATTTTTGGAATTTTGAAAAAAGTTTCAATTTTCGATATGGTTAGAATTTAGAAAAATTATATATATATATGATTTTATTCTAATTTTTGGAATTTTGAAAAAAATTTCAATTTTTGATTTTGTTATAATTTTTGAAATATGTATAGAATTTTTGAAAAAAGATTAAAAATCTTTGATTTTTTTTGTAATAATTTTTGGAATATTTTTAGAATTATGAAAAAGTTTGAATTTTTGATTTTATTTAATTTTTAAAATATTTTTGGAATTTTGAAAGAATAATGAATTTGTGATTTTGTAATATTTTCTCGAAACGCTAAATGGAGGTTTTTGAGTAGTTTGCTGAGTGTATCATCTTTTCAATAAATTATGTTAATTTATGATCTGTTATAATTTTCCGGCGACGAATTGATGTTTCGTGTTAGTTTTGTAATAAATTTCTAAACAGAGATGAAATACTTGTACTTTTACAAAGAGTTATGTTTGATATACATCGCTATCGATAACTAAACACAATGTCCTCATAAAAGTTTTATGCCGAAAACTATATCAAAATCTTTAACCAAACCCGAAGTCTTGATACATCAGAGCTAGGAGATTTCAGCCCCTTCATATATTAATTTTTATGTTTGTTAATAATAAATATATATATAATATATATATATATATATATATATATATATATATATATATATATATATATATATATATATATATATATATATATATATATATATATATATATATATATATATATATATATATATATATATATATATATATTTTTATTTATATGTATATATATATATATATATATATATATATATATATATATATATATATATATATATATATATAATATAAATTTATATTAATACATATATATATATATATATATATATATATATATATATATATATATATACATATATATATATATATATATATATATATATATATATATATATATATACAGTAATCCCTCCAACTGCGCGGGTTTTAACTGCGCGATTTCCACTGCGCGAGATGAGTTTTCAATACTAATTTTCGCACTGCGCGATTAAAATTTCACACTGCGCGACGTTTAAAAATTTTTTTTTAGAATATGTAGGTGAATTTCGTACAATTAAAATGAAAAAAAAAATTACATTTGCCATATGGGTCATTTTTGTACAAATCGAACAGATTTGAACAAAATCAAGCATTTGTGATTTGGCTTAAAAAATTTTTAACTGGTATGATATTGAAAAAAATATACGTTTTCGAGGATTTTTTTTTGGAAAATAGAGGCGATCTGAATTTCTAGAATTTCGTGATTTTTGGCTTGACGGTTTATTTTCAAAAATTCATAACTTCGGTTCTATTAATGATAGAAGCTTTTGTTTTATTTTATTTTAAAGTTAAGAGATGGAATTTTAATAAAAAAATATATTCAATAAAAATTAATAGCAAATTCCGATTGTTATAAACAAATAAAATGTTAAAATCGATTTTTAGTGATTGCCCTACAAAAATAAAGAGTATTTGATATAACCATCGTATTCTATGTTCAATGGAGAAAATAGTTTTACTGTTAGAAATAAATTAATTTATCCAGCGCGGGACAACAAAAATTTATGGAATTTTTTGTCTTTCCGCGCTCGATAAACTAATTTATTTCTAATGCTACTCGTACACGAGAGAGCAAAATTGCAGGTGTCAGAGAGAAAGCGTCTGACTTATTGTTAAACTGTTTACACATAGCAATTTGTTAATAATTTTTGTAGATAACAATTTTTTTTAAAGTTCATTTTATATAGCTTTGAAATAAAACAGAAAAAAAATTCTATCATTGCCAGAACTGAAGTTATGAATCTTTGCAAATAAGTCTTCCAGCAAAAAATCACGAAATCCTCGAAATTTAGAACCGCTTTATTTTCGAAAAAAAAAATTCTCGAGCACGTATATCTTTTTTTCTTGGGAAATGGGAATTTGGGAATTTTCCTATAAAAGCCCTAAAAAAATTTCAGCCAAATCAAAAATGTGTTCGGTTTGTAAAAGAATGACCCATATATGTAGCAATTTGCATTAGAAATTCAGTTTATTTTTAACTGTGTGGCTGGAACATTCAATATAGATCAAATTCAATTTCAAGCCAATAAGAATATTCTAAACAAATTCATATTATTGATATTATTTTTTTAAATTTGAGTTGTTTTTTGAAATGTTATTTATGTTAATTTATCTGTTAACTTATGAAGTATTTTCTTTTTAAGAGTTGTCGAAGTAATACATGTTTTTCAGGCTATATATATTCATTTTTGTTTAATTATAACTTTAAATTATTTTTTTTTTGAATTTTTTTCAAAATTTGGAACCGAAACCCTCATTTTCATACAAAATAGGGTTCACATTGCGCGGTTTTGTATTGCGCGCTGTTTTTCTGGAACGGAACTACCGCGCAGTCGGAGGGATTACTGTATATATATATATATATATATATATATACATATATATATATATATATATATATATATATATATATATATATACATATATTATATATATATATATATATATATATATATATATATATATATATATATATATATATATATATATATATATATATATATATATATATATATATATATATATATATATATATATATATATATATATATATATATATATATATATATATATATTAATATAAATATTAGTATGGCACTTAAAAAAACCTCTGTTATAAATTGTTGTTGCTTCTGAAATAATTTGTTATGCCTACTATCTGATGAAGCTGAATACCAAATACCGGAGATGAATACCAAATTTTGACGTTCGTTATGGTGAATATAAATTCCAAAAGACAAAATTTTGATAATTAATAGTTGTCATCTGGCATTATTTCGTCAATTCGGACAGAACCTATGTGATATAATAAATTTAGTTGAATATCGGATATATAAGGGTAATTCTTTTATAAAACGAACAGATTTGGACAAAATCTGACCGACCCATTTTTGATTTGGCTGAATTTTTTTTTATGGGTTTTTTATTGAAAAAAAGATGTACGTGTTCGAGGATTTTTTTTTTTTTTTTTTGGAAAGTAGAGCTGTTCTAAATTTCGAGAATTTCGTGATTTTCGGCTTGAAGACTTATTTTAAAAAATTCTTAACTTCGGTTTTATAGAAGATAGAAGGTTTTTCTTTTCTTTATTTGAAAGATAAAAGATGGAATTTTTTAAAAATAAATATTTTCAACTAAAGTTACTAACAAATTTCTATTGTTATAAACAAATAAAATGTTAAAACTAAACTTTAACCATTGCCCCACCCATGAAATTTGTTTTTAATATAATCATCGTATTTATCGTTTAATTTCCTATAAAAAAAGTATTTTTTTTTAATGGAGAAATGATATTTACTGTTAGAAATAAATTAACTTATCGAGTGCGGACGACAAAAAATTCAATATATGGGTCATTCTTTTACATACCGAACAGATTAGGACAAAATGTGACTAAGGCATTTTTGATTCAGCTGAAAATTTTTTTAGGGGTTCTATATAAACATAACGATATACTTGTTTGAGAATTTTTTCTTATTTTTGCTTTTTAGGGGAAATAGAGCGGTTCTAAATTCCGAGAATTTTGTGATTTTTGGCTGGAAGACTTGTTTTCAAAGACTTATAACTTCGGTTCTAGTAAAGATTGATACTTTTTGTTTGTTTTATTTTAAAGAATAGAGATGCAATTTAAAAAAAAAATTGTTAATCATAAAAATTATTAACAAATTCCTATTGTTATAAACAAATAAAATTTTAAAATCAGTTTTTAGTAATTATCTAAAAAAAATAAAGAGTGTTTAATGTAATCATCGTGTTTTACGTTCAATTTTCAATAAGAAACGTATATTTAATTAGTGGGTAAATGAGTTTTACTGTTAGAAATGAACTAATTTATCGAGCGCGAGACGATAACAAATTTTATAAATTTTTGCCGCCAGGCGCTGGAAAAATTAACTTATTTGTAACAGTAAAACTCATTTTTTCATTAATTAAATAAACGTTTCTTATTGAAAATTGAACGTAAAACACGATGATTACATTAAACACTCTTTATTTATTTTAGATAACTACTAAAAACTGATTTTAAAATTTTATTTGTTTATAACAATAGGAATTTGTTAATAATTTTTATGATTAACAATTTTTTTTAAATTGCATCTCTATTCTTTAAAATAAAACAAACAAAAAGTGTCTATCTTTACCAGAACTGAAGTTATAAGTCTTTAAAAACAAGTCTTCCAGCCAAAAATCACAAAATTCTCGGAATTTGGAACCGCTCTATTTCCCCTAAAAAACAAAAATAAGAAAAACTTATCAAACAAGTATATCGTTATGTTTATATAGAACCTCTAAAAAAATTTTCAGCTGAATCAAAAATGCGTTAGTCACATTTTGTCCTAATCTGTTCGGTATGTAAAAGAATGACCCATATATTGAATTTTTTGTCGTCCCGCACTCGATAAATTAATTTATTTCTAATAGTAAATATCGTTTCTCCATTAAAAAAAAATACTCTTTTTATAGGAAATTAAACGATGAATACGATGATCATATTAAAAATAAATTTCATGGGTGGGGCAATGGTTAAAGTTTAGTTTTAACATTTTATTTGTTTATAACAATAGAAATTTGTTAGTAACTTTAGTTGAAAATATTTATTTTTAAAAAATTCCATCTTTTATCTTTCAAATAAAGAAAAGAAAAACCTTCTGTCTTCTATAAAACCGAAGTTATGAATTTTTGAAAATAAGTCTTCAAGCCGAAAATCACGAAATTCTCGAAATTTAGAACAGCTCTATTTTCCAAAAAAAAAAAATCCTCGAACACGTATATCTTTTTTTTCGATAAAACACCCCTAAAAAAAATTTCAGCCAAATCAAAAATGGGTCGGTCAGAAAGGTGTTCGGTTTATAAAAGAATTACCCATAAGCGTAAACTAAAAAAACGACATTACTTACTAACCCCTTGAATACAGGTACAAGAACATATATCTCCATCTTTCGCGTCGAAAGCCAAAATAAAAAATATTACCAGAATATTCAGGAGATAGTCTAAACACTAAACAAACGATTGATATGTTTTTTGATGATTTTTTTTGTTGGTCATTTACTTTCTGATTCGATGATAGTTTTCACTATTCAATAAACTGAAGTGGTTTTATCTCTAAACTAAAACGGAAACGAACATGAAAATAACAAAAAAATGTATAAATATATTTATATACAGATAGATAGTTACATTACAAAAAAAAAATTATGATGATGATTCATTTTTGTGTCTTGTTCAATCTTAGAGATTGTCGATTCTATTTAACGATTATGATGGTATCTTGATTTGATTTGGGAGGAGTTGGTTAATGGTTAACTATAATTTTAGTTTTTTTTTTGATGTTGTTGTTCTTGTTCATGGTTGAATTGATTAAAATGGTTACTCAAAACTATAAAACAAAAATTGACCTATTTTCCATCGAGTTGAAAAGTTATATAGGGTTAAATTAATTTCTTGGGAATTCATTCTGTAACACTTTTATCGATCAGTAACACATTAAAATCAATATAAAATTGATTTAGACAAAATCTAAAAATATCATAAATTCATTTCCCTACCCACCTTCATCAAATATTATTTTAATTTTATTATGAAAATAATAACTTTTCCCTATATAATACGTAAATCGAAATAATTGTTTGTCGATGACCAAAATTAAAATTAAATTTGCATTAGCATAATCTGATTTTAACATAAAATATTAATGGAATTTTGTGTTATTTTAATAAAATTGATAAAATAATATTGGTTTAATCTCAAGAACATAATATACATAAATGTGCAAAATGTTAGTTTAGTGATCGGAAATAAATTAGCGATATAAATAGTAAGCGTTTTTCAACATTTTTTTTATGATTAATGAGTGATTTTTTTTATTGTATCTTTGTTGTTGCTCATTTTTGTTTATTTAAATTGATGGGATAATGTTTTGAAAGATAATTGGATTAATTTTCACAGAATGTCATGATTTTTTAAGTTAGGAATGGTCAGATCACCCTTGTTACATGGTTTAGTATCTTTTATTAAACCAGCTAGCAAATGATTGTGTAACGTTTCAGGACTGCACAGTCCTGTAATGTTGGCTCACAATATGTTGTAGGTTATTATTTCTTTCTTGAAGAAGGAACATCAGACATGAACAGCAATAGTTTTCAAGCAAATAGTTTTTTTGTGACGAAACGTTTATTGCCTCAACCATACACTAACAGTGTATACTAAACTACTACTAAACAATAAATTTTATTACATAACAAATATAACATAGGCCAATATTTCATGATAGAATAAAAGAATAAAACGCAAATTTTTAGAAAAATGTTCATGAGCGCAACAAAAAGTGGGCTGGGATACCTTTTCTAGGAATACCTTGGTTATGGATACCTTATACTGCTACTGAAAGTGGTACATGATTTCTCATGTTAACTCATATGTTAATAGTAGTGACTGGAGTACGTGGGGCTTTCACACCCATAGATCGGAAAAAAAACTTGCGAATCATCGAAAACTGATCCCTCCATGTGGGAATATAAAAGTACTTTAAAGTGTGCTGGTTTCTTATTGAATATTCGAAAACGGGGACAGTGCGTTTGTGACTATACCTTAAATCGAATTTTCTGATTTTCAAAAAAAAAATTTCTGGAGCTATGAACTTTTTATCTATGCGCGTATAGAATGACGATGGTTATGGATAATGTAATACCATCGTGACCTTACGAACCAGGTTTGTTTGCTTAGTTGACTTATATTTCTGGTAACGTCCACATTCGATTTTCATATACAGATATTAGCAGATGTCGATACACACACTCAAAGAATTTTGTTAGTAAATTTAATAACCGCCCGTTTTAAAAATGTGTAATAAGTTATTTTATCAATCTAATAACGATTTTTATTAAAGTAATTGCCACATTCGTTCGATTAATACTTTTTGTTATTATTTTCATAAAAATGTTTATTAAAATAAAAATACGGTCAATATTATTTAAAAAATCACAACGGTTGATTAAACTAATAACCAATTCTTATTAAAATAATGAATTCAGGCAATCAAATAAAAAATCATGTGATTAACGTAGAGCTATTAAGATAAAAACATAAATTATTATTTTTGTAGTTAATTTTAATAACCATTTTATTAGATTAATCATCGAGGTTTTTACTTTAAAAACGTAGGTTATTAGATAAATAATAGTATACATTAATCTAACCATAGGTTATTATTTTTAATAACGATTAATAAAATCTTGGTAAGAATCACAGTTTATATCCAGACGTTGAATAAACAACAACTTTACAAAATATTTAGCAGTTTTGTGAAAAGCTAAAAGTGTTGTTAAGAAAATTGAAAAATTAAAATTCTTTTATTAAACGATAAGAAATTTTATGATGTAAAACAAAAACAAATAGTTGGCAAGTAAACGAATTCATACGTTTGGTATGTGAAACTTTGTAAATTTTTGTACTGTCTATGCCGTGTTAAAAAAAATGATTTTTCAGTTCCTGAAGCAGATTCATCAGAACATGTAGAAATTTTGTTCGATGAACAGAGTAGTTGGGTTGAAATTGAGTCTGCATGTGACAGGACTAAACAACTGAGACTCAGCGACATTTCAAAATTAAAATCAACTTCGGAAATTTTAACCTAATGGAAGCAATTTAAATTACCGCTTGGTTATAAACTGGTAATTAATAATTCAATATTAGTATATTTCAATAACATTTTAATTATATTAATATTCCTTTTAAAGTTTTCAGATAGACATTTATTTTAAAGCAATGTTTAAGAAAGCCAACGATTTTGGTTGTAAATTACCAACATTTATTCAGAAAACTCAGCCCATTTTTGAAGAACAAATTAAAGATGAAAAATTAAAAGAGATTGTTGAAAAGCTTCTCAATTTACAGAAAGTAAGTTTTTTTCATTTGTTTTTTTTTTGGCTCCAAAAACTTGAAAATCACATACAACAGAAACAGAATTCCATTCAAATTTTACAGCAACAGAATTTTTTGCTGTCAAATTTGTATGAAATTCTGTTTCTGATGTAGGGAATACAATACCGGAGTAAAATCAAATACCGGTATTTCGGTACTCAATACAAATGCCGGTCTGTCGGTTTTAATATCGGTATTTAAAAAAATTTGATTTTCATACAAAAAATGTTGTTTCAATTTTTATTTGAAATAAAAAACATAAATTCATTGATCATTAACATATTACGTAATATTCAAAATAAAAAAAAATATTTTATAAAAAAGAAATATTTTTATCTGACTCCAAATTCTCAATCGATGCTTTGTTTATTTTTAACCTTGGATGGAGTCCTTTTATTTATAATAAAAAAACAAATTTAATTCATCTGTTTATATATATATTTCGTGGTTGATTTTCCACATCTTCAGTATAGTTTTGTTACATTATTTGAAATTAACATGAAAACATTTTTTTAAAAAACTTTTAATAACTATAATATTTTGAAAAAACACAAAAATCTATTATAAATTAAAAAATTTTAAGAAATTAAAAAATATTAAAAACAATTGTACTATGGATGTTCTTATCATTTTTAATTTATAATAGATTTTTGTGTTTTTTCAAAATATTTTAGTTTTTTAAAAGTTTTTTAAAAAAATGTTTTCATGTTAATTTCAAATAATGTGACAAAACTATACTGAAGATGTGGAAAATCAACCACGAAATATATATATAAACAGATGAATTAAATTTGTTTTTTTATTATAAATAAAAGGACTCCATCCAAGGTTAAAAATAAACAAAGCATCGATTGAGAATTAGGAGTCAGATAAAAATATTTCTTTTTTATAGTTCAGTCATATTGAAGTGAAAACTTCTTTAGGCGCGTTGTGCAATTTTGTATGGGGAAACATTTATATATTCGAGTTCTCGAGTTAATCATGAATTGATAAAAATCATAAAAATTTCTTTTTACGAATTTTAAAAAATTGATCGATAATGCAGTTTTTTAAAGTTATTAATATAATTATCTTAAAGGATTTTGCCTAAATGTTGATAATTATTTGATTTGGCTTTATTTAAATATCGTTTTATATGGAATTAGTTTGTTAGATCAATGTTTTTTTTGGCTGAGCATAATTTTTATGAAATTGGTAAAATGAAAGTATAATCTGAAACAATTTCATTTGTGTATATCAAAATTATATGTATTGGAATTTAACACATCATGATGTTACAAATTTTACCATCTTCACCATATATGTTGTTGGTTTGCAATAGTATGTAATACATTTTTCTAAAATTAAGTGAAGATAGTTGATAACATCGATTATATCGATATAAAACTCATAATTACGAGACCGAATTCGCACAAATACTATACAAAGAAGCTAGCTTATGTATGATTAAACATGGATGGCAATCATGATCAATTAACTAATTAAAAATGGTGGCACTTCGCCGATAGTGATTTTCAAACGGTAACAATGCATTAATACCAATGAGTTTAATACTTAGCTTTCCGCAGGAAGATTTGTAAAATTTAAAATTGTGGATCTATATGTGTGACAACCTCGCGTACTTTAGTCCCTGCTATTGGCATACAAGTTAATTTGAGATATAATTTACCACTGGCAATAACAGTGAGATGTCACTAGCCAAAGTGATATCTTAGGGGTGCTGACAGATGAAGTCTTTTCAATCAACGATAGCATCCCTTAGTCTTAGTTATGGAATATTCTTTGATGATGACACGCTATTTTTTTTAAATAAAATGTGTTTGGTAGTAGAAATTACAATGTTCGCTTCAACTTTTGCTTGAGAATAAACTATCTCATTAAACACTAATTGCTTAAACTACTCTTAATTATTATATATACGAAAGAAAAGCAAATATTTAGTTCATCCAACAATACATATAAAATTGCTTACCTTCATAAGTAAAATAAATTCACAAACAAAAACGATTGAAAAATTAAAAACGTTACAGTGAAATTCCAAGTATTTTTGGTTATTTTAATTTATTGCATAAATACCGAAAACCGGGATTCAAATCACTGAACCCGGTCAAAATCTAGCGATATCCCAGTTTTCGGTATACCGGTGTATCGGTATTGTATTCCCTATTCTGATGTATTTGAATACCCGGCTGTAAGTTAAAAAGTTGTTTTTGGACATGTCATTTGTAATTTTTTTGAGTAAAAACAATTAAACCTATTCAATGTTAGATTCTGTAATAATATAATATTTTTCTGTTTTATATTATTTAGATGGTATTCTGCTATTAACTATGTATTTACTGCACAGGATACTCCGTCCAATCAACAAAACTTTGGAGCATAAAATTTATAAGAAATACTGTGTTCGAGATTCTCAAAACAGTTTTGCCATTATAGGTGAAACTGTTCAAAATATTGAAGAGACGTTACAAAATTATTTAGATCAAAAATTACCAATTCAGCCATTTTTGTTAATTACTGGATCTATAACAAAGCCAATACTAGTATGTTTTGATAGTGTATGGTATGAAGTTTATACAACATGAAAAGCAATTGATGTGTGCTTCAAAATATTTTATTTATTCAACTTAAAAAATCCGCAATCAGCAACCAATTTTTGAATTTTATCCAAAAGTATTTTTATACATTGAAAGGCGAAAAAGAAATATATAAATATATTATTGATTTGCTAAACTCAAATCAATTATATATATATTATTAGTTTAACTATGTAAATTAATATATATTAAAAAATATAGTAAAATATAATATATTTTATTATATTTTTTATTTTATATACGAACATATACGAACTCCTTTTGTTCTTTTAATTTTTGTCACATGTAAATTTAAAAATGCTTTAAAACAAAATTATGTATTATTACTTCGGTCTGAAAGACCTAAGTATTACATTCATGAGCTCAAAGTGAAATTCTTACCCCCACTTTTTTTGACATTTCTCGACGTTTTAGGACCTCCTGATTCTAAAAAAGCAAAAAAAAAAAAATGTATGTCTGTCTGCCGGCCGGCCGTCTGGCCGGCCGTCATTACCTACGCTGCAGGGAAAACCGCTGGAGGGATTCCAAAAATTTTTTTTTCTAAAAATAGGTATTCACAAGGGACAGGTCCGAAAGGACGCTGTGTTCGATAACTGTACCGGAAGTGTGTCAAAAAAATCATTATGTGTGTCAAAAATAGCAAATTTTCATATTTTTGGCTTAAAAAACGTTCATTTTAAGTGATTACGAGTAGGAACATTAAATTTGGAGAAATCTTGATGGTCGGGATTGGTATGTAAGATCAAAAACTAGATTATTGCATTATAAGTTTGTCAAAAAAATTTTGTCAAGTGTGTCAAAAGAAAGATTTTTATTTATTTTTTTACCTAATTTTTTGGAAAAAAAAAATAAAATTAGTTGTTTGTTTGAAATGAAGTTTTATTATTATTATTGAGAATTATTGCATTATGAGGTTGTCAAAAAAATGTTGTCAAGTGTGTCAAAAGATTTTTATTTAGTTTTTTACCCTTTTTTTTGGAAAAAAATAAAATTGTTTTTTTGAAATAAAATTTTATTATTATTATTGAGAATTATGGATTATAAGTTTGTCAAAAAAATGTTGTCAAGTGTGTCAAAAGAAAGATTTTTATTTATTTTTTTACCTAATTTTTTGGAAAAAAAAATAAAATTAATTGTTTGTTTGAAATGAAGTTTTATTATTATTATTGAGAATTATGGCATTATGAGGTTGTCAAAAAAATGTTGTCAAGTGTGTCAAAAGATTTTTATTTAGTTTTTTACCCTTTTTTGGAAAAAAATAAAATTGTTTCTTTGAAATGAAATTTTATTATTATTATTGAGAATTATGGATTATAAGTTTGTCAAAAAATGTTGTCAAGTGTGTCAAAAGAAAAGTTTTTATTTATTTTTTATCCATTTTTTTTAGAAAACAATAAAATTAATAGTTTGTATGACATGATATTTTATTATTATTATAGAGAATTATGGCATTATAAGTTTGTCAAAAAATAATGTCAAGTGTGTCAAAAAATGATTTCATTTATTTTTTAGCCAATTTTTTGGAAGAAAATGTAGCTGTTTTTATGACGTAAATGTAATCTAAAATGAAATTAGACATGGAAGTTTTTGAATTTGTTATAGTTTTTGAAAAATTTTTGGAATTTTGAAAAAGTTTGTATTTTTGATTTTGTAATAATTTTTGCAATATTTTTAGAATATCGGAAAAAGTTTTAATTTTTGATTTTGTAAGAATTTTCGAAATATTTTTAGAATTTTGAAAAATTTTAAATTTTTGATATTATTATAATTTTTGGAATTTTGAAAAAATTTTCAATTTTTGATTTTGTAATAATTTTTGCAATATTTTTAGAACTTTGGAAAAAGTTTGAATTTTTAAGAATTTTTGAAATATTATTGGGATTTAGAAAATATTTAAATATTTGATTTTATTCTAATATTTGGAATATTTTTGGCATTTTGAAAAAGTTTGATTTTATTTAATTTAACAATATTTTTGGAATTTTGATTATAATTTTCCGGCAACGTATTGATGTTTCGTGTTAGTTTTGTAAGAAATTTTTTGGAATTTGTTGGAATTTAGAAAAAATTTAAATATTTGATTTTATTCTAATTTTTGGAATATTTTTGGAATTCTGAAAAAGTTTGACTTTATTTAATTTTTACAACATTTTTTGAAATATTTTTGGAATTTTGAAAAAGTTTGTATTTTTGATTTTGTAGTAATTTTTACAATATTTTTAGAATTTCGGCAAAAGTTTTAATTTTTGATTTTGTAAGAATTTTTGAAATATTTTTAGAATTTTGAAAAATTTTTAATTTTGATATTATTATAATTTTTGGAATTTTGAAAAAAGTTTCAATTTATGATTTTGTAATAATTTTTGCAATATTTTTAGAATTTTGGAAAAAGTTTGAATTTTTAAGAATTTTTGAAATATTATTGGGATTTAGAAAATATTTAAATATTTGATTTTATTCTAATATTTGGAATATTTTTGGCATTTTGAAAAAGTTTGATTTTATTTAATTTAACAATATTTTTGGAATTTTGATTATAATTTTCCGGCAACGTATTGATGTTTCGTGTTAGTTTTGTAAGAAATTTTTAAACAGAGATAAAAAATACTTGTACTTTAACAAAGAGTTATGTTTGATGTACATCGCTGCCCAAAACTAAAAACCATGTCCTCATAAAAGTTTTTTGCCGAAAACTATATCAAAATCTTTAACCCAGACCGAAGTCTTGATATCTCAGAGCTTGAGATTTCAGCCCCTCCATATTTTTAAAATTAAAACTGTGAAATGTAAATACCTTAAAACTAAATGAAAATAATTGACATAAATAAACTTGTTAATAAAAAGTTTATATTCTCTTTTATTTAAAAAAAGTAAAATATAAGTTCCATTTTTAATTTAATAAGTTCCATTATTAATTTAATAACATTTTATTATCAATTTAATAAGAACCTTTTATTAATCTAATTAGATTGTATTATTAATCTGATAACCTAATATTATTTTAAAAACAACTTTATTATTCTAATAATATATGTCATTTATCCAATGGATACCTAATATGCAACTAATTCATTATGTTATTAATTCAATAAGAATTTTTATAAATATAAGATAGCTTGTTTTTAGATTTAAAATTAAAAATTTTTTTGTTGGTAAATATTACGAACAAATAATATTAGTTTAATAATGCCTGTTATTACGAAATTAGTGAAAATAATCACAAATTGTGATTAGCTGTATAATAATCACCAAATTATTAATCTAATGGCTGTTTTGGTAGTTTTTAACAACAGAATTCTCTGATTGCATCTAAAGCAAACGAGTATCACCTTTAAAACATGAGAAACTGTAAGATCTTACTACCTGAAGCGAAACATCTGGGGTACGTCATCGGTCAAGATGGCATCAAAATCCATAAAGACAAATAGGCAGCGATTACTAAAGCCTCTAATCCCAGCGTCAGTGCGCCAAGTTCGATCAAGCTTTCGTATGTCAGGTTACTACAGAAAGTTCGTTACTGAGTTTGTGTTCCTCAAAACTCCTATCACTGATTTGATAAACTCATAGAAGTAATTTTGCTGGACGGAGGAAGTTGATGTTGTTTTCTTGGCTATCAATAAAGCGGTAACATCAGCGCCAAACTATGATTTTAGCAAGCCATTCACAGTGCAGGATCATACTAGCAACGTTTGGACAGGATTCGTGTTGATACGATCAGACGATGATGGGGTAGAACGCCTAACGGTATTTATGTCCAAGATGTTGAATGCGATATAATGATATTATGTTGTGGGCGAGAAGGAGTGGGAGCTAGCAACTCTAGGCATAACCAAAGTAAAGCTTTATATTGACAGACATTCCTTTGAGGTCATAACTGACCTTGCATCTACTAAGTTGCTCACACAACAACGAGCCCTGTGAGCCCCTTAGCCAGTTGAAGTCTCAAACTTCAAGGTAGAATTTAGAAAAGGATGCCGTGCTAGTTGTTTTTTCTCGCGTACACTGTATTGACGCAATTACTTTCATCTCCGGCATATTGAAACTGTTACAAAACTTTGAGAACTGTGACGTTTCTACCTGACTAGCGGTGAAAGTTTGGTCGAATTTACAAGAATACCGAAATCGAATTCTCAGAGAACCAGTGGTGCCACCACTGCAAGCAAGCATACACTACAAAAATTTTATGTGAAAATTCTAGGTCAGTATTCCCGATCTGAAGTAGTAAAAATTGCAATCCTAATGTATCTCGACCACTTAACAAAATTAACATTTCTTTTCCGTCTTAAGAAACTAACTGCTGACCCCATTTGTTAAAAACATAAGTATGCAACACTTTTGGCGGTCATTTCGAAACTGTTCAAGGACTTTCTTGCAAGGTATGGTATAAAACATTTTACACCCGCTCTCTACTCACCTTTTGTTAATGCTATGAATTTTTTTAATCAAGATGTCTTAAACGGAATTAAGTCATACCCTAATTTTCTACACTCTGACTGCAATAAGGAGCAGCCTTAGATTACCAGCGCATTACTTAGTATGATATGATCCCTTTTTCCATCAATTGTTCGCTTTCCATCAATTGTCCATGATAATTCATAACTCAACACACTTTTGTAAAATTCATGCACTATTAAAAAATTTACAAAGTCTGGCGACATAAATGGAAAAAACAACCTCAACGGATCAATTAGCTCATATAAAAAACTGCTCAGATTAAAAGGCCGCATTTATCAAAAGCCTTTGCGGAGTCAGAGTTACCTGAATTAACAGCCTTATTGGATTATGTAACTTATTGTTCATATGCTGTACCGATCAGTGCGTTACGTAGCTGAGACTTCAATCTAAATGATTTTCATTTAAGCGCCAGCTCATAAAATTTTAAACACTGAAAACGTTAATTATCTAACACAAGATTGATAAAAAAAGGAATTCGTCTTCTCTTATAGAGCCTGTTTCGTGCATTTACATAGCAGGAAATAAATAAAGGTGCAATCAAATCCCTAATCAGCGGTCACTTATACAAGAAGAAAAACAAATAATCTTAGTTCAAGAAGTAGATATTTTGCAAGATAGAAAAATTTTGGGTTTCTATTGATTAAAAATCTGTGTCGTTATGAAAAATCTGTATCATAATGGATTTCATTATCCCAGCCCATAATCCGGGCTTATAAGTGTATTAAAAAAAATCTGTATCGTTATAAGTGTATTATTATAGTACGGGTGTAGAAAAATAATATTCTTGTTGCAATATGAGTGTTTTAACTTTTGTTTTCCCATCAAGCACGGTTTATGTTTTAAATTTAATTCACTGTAGAAATATCTTATTAAATAACTATTTATTTGTTCCTGCGTTTTATATACTTTATTTACGGATACAATTTTATCAATGGTAATTTGACAAACACTATAGCACTCGTTTTACAAAAAGTTTATCAACCGTAAATAAGAATTAAAGCTTATGAGTTAACTAAACGATTTGGTAATGAGGAGAGGCAGAACGACGATGAGTTCGATAACTTCTATGCAGTGTATCTGAAAATCCGAAAATGTTTTCTGAATAGTTTTCTCGACTAATAAAAACAGTTGAAAAATACTAGGTATTGGAAGATTAAATTTCATTTTTTGACGAAATGAAGCCAAATATGTGTGGTTATTACCAACAATTTAGTAAATTTTGGAAAGAATTTTACTGAAATTTAAACAAAGATTTGTAGACTTTGAAGTACTTCGTCCTATTACTTCATTTTTAACTACACAATTTTCTAAAATAAATGTAGAAAATCTGGATGTACTAATCAGAAAAACATTGAGTATGAATGAGGTAGCCTAGAAATGCAATTAATTGAATTACAAAGCGACTTTTGCTTGAAATCGCGTGATCGATTTGATATATTGAACTTTATTTCCTTTGCTAAATATCCACTTTTAAAAGATGTCAATCTTAGAATGCATTCATGTTTTGGGTCCACATATTTATGTGAATCGTCATTTTCTCATATGAATTATGTAAAATCTAAATAAAGTACATGTTTGACTGAAAATCATCTTGATGATTGCTTACGTTTGGCTGCAAGTAATTATGACCCCGAAAACTCAAAAACCGCTGATGATATTCAATGGCAATCATCTCATTAAATAAAGAATTTTTTTTTCATTGAAAACCATTTTTTTATTATTTTAATTACTACATTTTACTAGCACGGCTATTATTTATTCTCATTTAGTCGATCGCCATTCCTTGGAAAGAAAAAGTAACTCTTTGGGTCGAAGAGGTTGGACACCCTGCACCAGAACATTCGATTAAATCTACGATAACAGCAGTTTATTATCAACAATATTTTGATCTATGTTGAAACTTTTGTAACAAGACATTAAAGACAAAAAGACGTTTAAAACTCTATTTAGTTAACATTATGGGCTCAAGCGACGATTTTTTTTAATGAGATGTAGTTGAAATTACAATATGTGTCACGACATGTAAAAACCTATAAAGATCAAACATAAAAAAATTACAAATTAAAAAAACGATACCTGCATGCGGACTAAACATTTCAAATTATTGTTATAAATTAGTAAAAATTAATAGTCATCTAATTTATTTTAAGCCGGTCACAATATTAGGGCAAGGATGAGGTCTCCATACACTGAAAAAAATAATTTGGTATATTCTACAAAACGGATTCAACCAAATTAATTTTGTACCGTCAACTAAAATTTAGTAGAATTGACCATACGATTTGAACGTTTGACAAAGCATTGTCAAATTTTAAAAACGTATGGTCGATTGTACTAAACTTTAGTTGATTGTACAAAATAAATTTGGTTGAAGCCGTTTTGTAGAATATACCAAATTATTTTTTTCAGTGTACCAAATTGATTAAGTAAATGACAACAGTTACAATATTTGACAGATTCAGATAAAGAATGTGTTTATTCACAATGAAATATGGGAATATGTAAATAGAACTCAATTTAAAGGAGCAGATAATACACCTGCCAACAACACAACGTGGCATAAAAAATGCATGCATCATGGAAAAGATTGGAGCAAATTTTTCAACAAAAAAAAACTCACATCAAAATGTTCTCTTTTCAAACAACTAATGATATTTGAAGAAGATATCAATCAATCAATAAACGAATATGTTAAAAAGCTTAATATTCGTGGTAAAATGTTTGAAAGTTGGAATAAAAACAGCAGATGAAACACTACGTAGTGATAATGCTCCTGAATACTTAAATAATTAGTTTGAAATTGAAATATTTAAAAAGAATCCGGCGTCAAAATGAGATAGGATACGTCGCAAATTTGTTACAATCAAAATACAGCAACAACATAAATTCTAAAAACAAAAAAGATTATTGGTATGACATAAATTTCAATTGCATTAAAAAAAACAACTTACCTAAGACTTCAACCTAAACGACTTCTACATGTCTCTCATGGTCAACTATTTATTTTAGTACGTAAATAGTAGCCTTGAATGAATGTAGGATGCGCCAGTGCTGGCTGGTGAATCTAAACAAGAAGTTTATTTTTTAATTTACCATATTTGTCTGAATTGTTGATTTGGTTTCACAAAAAAAATAGTAAAGTAAGGCCACAATATTAACACCAGTTTGTTTATACCAAAAACATAAATTTTTTATTTTGTAAAATGCAAAAAAATTGTTCAACAAAAGTGTTTTTGGATTAATTTAATTAAATTTATTAAAAAACAAAAGGCGTGATATTTGAATCAACCAAAAATAGAAACAAAATATAATCTTCGTTCAAAGTAAATAAGAGAATGGCTTGTTTTTTGGAATAAACGCTGCTTAGCGTACAGATGAATGTGTACTATATTTGGACTGGGGCTACTTGGAGCAATACAACCTGAGAGATCCAAATGGAAATTTCGATGATATCAATTTAATCCAATGGATGTTAACACAGTTTACTACAACCTGCAGTTATACATCCAACATTCATCCAAAAACAAAAAAGATTATTATTGTAATGAGGTAGATAAAACTAAGCAAAAATTATCCCCAATTCTATGAGCTATAGCCACGAATTTATATCCAGCATTAAATCTATTTTAAAGGATTCGGATTGACAATGTAATCGACTAACAGGATCAAACTTTTTAGTTACCGGATTCATATATTTTATAACAAAAATATCTTCAAATAACGCTTTTGCCATTTTTGTTTATATTGTTGATAAAAATTAAACCATATATGTCCTGAATAAAATTCATTTCTTGCTGATAATTATTGTTTATATATTTTTTTCTATAAGTACGAAATTACAAAAACATCCACAAAATTTATCTACTTGATTAAAATTTACAAACTGATCGATCACACAATTTAATTTGATTCATAGCTAGAATTTTCTATCTTTTGTTTCTTTCGAATTATATTTCCATCACATGATTTGAATAAACAACCTCATGTAAATATAAAAAGAACAACCAGCTTATAATTAATTTTTTTATAAAAACAAAATCTTATGAAAACAAGAACAAACAAGATAAAAACAAACCAATTGATGTATGCTCATTCAATTCGCATTAACTAACTAAAAACTTTCAAAATAATACATGGAAACGCGTTTCATAAATTTATTGATTGTATTATTCATGATTTTTATATGTTCATAAAAGTGTACTGTAAGCTGGTTTCGATTTTAATTTATATGAGTCGGCGAAACCGAAATAGAATAACAAATCGTTTTATCGAAATTCCTTGGACATTGAAAATTCTTGTGTTAGAGTACAAATAGAAATAGGCCCGTCGTTACAATTGTAACATGCGTTAAAAGCTAAATCAAAAAATATTGTATTAAAGTAAGAAATAGTGATCGTTACGCAAGAGCGACCTAGCTTTGACACCCGAAGAGGTCCCAATTTTTGAATTAAATGTATTTGTGAAAATTTAATAAGACGTCTGGAATGCTGAAACTAGTCCAACTAAAATAGTTCAGTGTATGAAGCCCGACTGTGTGCAAGAATCTTACCGTTGAATAAATCTGAGTACTGAACGCGCCAATAGATTATTATTTGAGATGGCACTTTACATGATGTAAGAATCCAGTGTAAATTAGTCTTTTGGACAGAGGCTGTTAGCTCGCTCGTGAAGCTAAAATTCGTGAACACACAAAGATGCACGCGTACCTTATGAAGTATGGTATAAATTTTTGATTCCACTGGAGGAATATTCAATATTGAAGAAATAGGTAAATCCTTCAGTTATTTTTCATAGTTATGAAGGTATCACTTTAGATAATTTTGGAAATCGTAACATTCTAGTTGAAAGAAGTCAACATAAAAATATCATTACAGGTTTTAAATCCCCACCCCTGTTGAAATTTTTTGAACTCAACGATGAATGAAGCCAAAGCTACACAAATCAGAGTAACTAAAAGGACGATAAAATGAATATTTTGTTTCACTTTTGGTGTTGCAGCTCATATCAACAGAGAATGTTTATGGTGCATTATCAAAATCAGATGCAGGTCTTTGGCAAGATGGAAGGATCAGTGAGTGCTTTTAAGGTGATGTCTTAGGTGTATTGGCACAAGAACTTTATTCAATCAACAGTAGCACCCGCTTGAAGAAATTTTAGTCTTCGTTATATAGAAAAATATTGGCACAAGACTACATGAGAGACTCTGACAGAATAGAACGGAAGCTAAAGAGATAAACCATAAACATAACGCGGAATAAACAGCAAAAATTATATCTGGCTTCATAAAAGAGCTGAGAAAAACCATAAATGTTGAACGAAAAATCGAAAATCTCAAAAAGTTTACGTAAATTTTTATCGTTCACTGGGAGAAGGGTTTTATGGTGACATTCGTGTTACCAACATTCTTCTTATTATTTTGAACATGGGCAGGCGTTTAAGTCCTTTGAAGTAAAATAGTGGATTCTCATTGCATTGATTTAATAAAACAAGAAGTGCAAAACCAACCGGGTTCAATGTTTGTCCTCTTTATCCCCAAATTGGATTCTCAAAACACAAATCCAAATCTTATTCCTAAATCACCGTCATTCTATTTTCACAAAACACTAAAACTATCATAATTTATTTATCTGTTATATCAATTACAGTATAAAACTTTTTGTTTTGTTATTTATAAGTTTATTTCCTTGTATGAACTTCCATAAAAAAAATTAAAATTAAAATCTTCAAATTAAAAATTAAAAGAAAAAAAGTGTATAGTTTTTATTGTTTTGAATTAATTATCACAAAAAAAACTACACAAATTAAATCTTAGTTTTTATTGTGACTTTTTTTTGTCTCTAACTATTCTGTCTGCGGTTTTTTTCTACTGTGTCTTAAATATAAATTTTCTACAACTTCAGTATTTCGTCTTTTCAATTTATATAATTGAAAATCTAAAACTTAACGATAGTTTTCTGTAAACTTTTTTTTATAGCTTTTGTTTTGTTTTAGATAAGATTTAGAGATTTATGGATTACAGAAAATTATAGTTGGTTTAGTTTCGGAAACAATAAATCCGTAAAAATATACATAAAAATGATTTAATTAGAAATAAATGGAGTAGAAGAATTAACTTTGATGAATAATATTGACCATTAAATGCAAATGTTTCGTTTGTTGTGTGGAATTAACCGCAAGGATTGGTGGTGTAGACTGTAGAAGGAATAAAGGGTAAAATTAAATTGACCCTATTTTGCATTGAACTATGTCGTTTTATATATTTTGGATAACCGAAAATAGTTTTGTTGAGTTTTTTTATGATTTATGAAAGTCATTTGATGTTCTTTCTTTTAACGTTTATGATATGAATATGATTATGAATAATGCGATGTTAATTTAATGATTTAGAAGAATAACTTATTTCTTAATTAACTAAAAATACTGAGTTTTAGGAATATTATGTTTTATATTTTGCTACACCATAGTACTGGATTGAATCACCCTAATATTCCACAAATCAAATACATTCCAATTACATCAAGTAATAGTGACGATAGTTTTATCAAATTAAAATGGACAATAATCTATCTATCCATGCAATCCATATATCTACTCTCATCTCGAAATTCAATTATATTCGTCTACGAAAATTAAATTAAAGTCTATTATTCCTAAACCAAACACCTACGAATTTATCTTTTCGATATTTCCTCAACGATAATGTAATTTGATCTAAACAGAATGCAACAAATTTGATTAAATTTGTCAGACAATAACTAAATGAAACCCACAAAAAAAAATTTAACAGAAATTTTCCAAAAATTTTAGAAAATTTATAGAAGAATTTTCTTTTTGATTGTGTGTGTAAGGAAAATAATATAAATAAATTGGATCATTGGTGATTAATCGAAATTCAATTTATTTCTTAATGGAAAGAGAATGGTTGCATGTGTGGGGTTTTGAAAAAAATGCGTATCTATCAATGTTCGATTGATAGTAAACACAGAAAAATAATATTTGAAAGTAATCTTTTATATCGATTGTTTGGTAAATATTGAAAAATAAATTTTGTATTATACATACGACTGGAATGTAAATAATTTGTTTGGCTCCTGCAATCGATACAAAAGAATTTAAAAGAATTTTATATTTTTTATGCAAATAAAATTTTATATTATTTGTTGAAAGGATATTGCTAAAAAAATGAAAAGTTTTCTTATCTAAGTATATCCAAACTTAAATAAATATTATAAAGCAAAGAAATCATTTCAATATTAACTCAAATGTAAGCAAATATTTTATCATCATTTTGGTATCCTATGTAATCGAAACTTGTGAGTTTGTACAATGATGAAGGTACAACAATAACGTTGCAGGTCTAATGTACCGTGAAAATCCACTTGTTGATCGTTGCGCGCGAAATCAACCTGCCGCTAACTCACTTGGGAGAAGGTTCTCCTAACCACTTGACAAAAAAAAAATGTAATAAAAAAAAAGAAACCAAGGCGTGCAAGATTCACCATCACTCTTTCAAGAAACCCGAGCATAAAAAATAAAAAAAATTTCCTAAATATGTTGATTTTTGATGGATATAACCACTGTTTTATTTTTGGTTCTTGTTTTTCGATTCTTTTCTTCCGTCATAAATTATCCATTTTCCGTTATTATCCATTTTCAGTTAATTATCCATATTCCATGATAACGTTGAAGCTATGTTTTTTAATCTAAATATACTTTAGCTTTAGATAATTGCATTAATGATCCATATTTTCGATCACTTTGATCTTTTTCTTGCTTGTTAAATTGTTGTTTTCTTACTTGTCAAAGATAAAAACCATATATATTTTAACACCACAAAATGCCAACTTTTCTACCCAACTACCTAAAACCAACTGGCGAACCACTTAAGCCCGAACAATATTCCATCAAAAAGTCCATTAAAAATTTTTAGGGATAATTTTTGTATTTACTACAGAATGCGGTCTTGATCATTACAGGACAGAACGAAAGAAGGAGTCAACAGTTTGCATTGAGTAGGTGCTCGTGCTCCAGTTAGTGTCGTGCCCAAACTGAAAGTTGAAGAGTCTCATGCTCTGCCGACTGATCTAGCCGGGCTTAGAGAAAAAAAACGAATAAATGAAAAAAAAAAAAAATTTTCAAATCATAATTTGACTTAAAAAACAAAAGCTATCTGTGTGTTAGGGCTTTCGCATTTTGCTATAAAGCAGTTATCCGTGAAATAATTTCTGGGATCTGCACTAAATTGGTACTTTACCGATTATACGCTGTCGAAATAATTATAATCGTTAAGCACAAAATAATTACTTTTTTGGTTTTTTGGTCTCATTTGGTGGTAACGCTTTTATTTATTGAATTTGTGTACATACTTGTACGAGTGCACATTTTTAGTTAGTTCGTAAACAATAATATAAAATATAAAAATTGGGTGAAATTTTTATTTCACACAAGTTAAGGCTATTCAATTTTTTTTGATATATTTAAATAACTCAAATTTAGGAAAAGTGCAAGGGAATCGACCACAGCAATTTTAACTACAAGATTATATAGAATTAAGATTTAAAAAAAAAACTATTTCAAGTAGCTTTTATTCCTTTATGCCTACTTTATTTGGTCCAACATTATAATGGCCGGCCGTAATTTACATCCGCCTTGTCACATTATATTATTATTACTATTCCACAACCGCCCATACATTTAGATTACACTTTAAATTTTCACATTTAGATTTTAATCACTATGGTTAGCTAATATTGTAGAAGGATGGAGGTTTGTTTCCATTACAAATAATGGCGTGAGTGAATAACTTTTTTAACGTAATAATTATGTTTGATGTGATGGTGGTGATGGTCTTGGATTCTTTGATTTTTGGGGTTATCTAAGTTGTTATTTCTGTTCTTTGTTCAAGTCAGTCTGAGGAGAGAGGATATTTTAACTAACAAACTGAGCCTAGTTGGAATTTTAATCTCAAGGCACCCAACTCCTCGGATGTTTTTTGTTCTGTTTCCCCATGATCCACGGTGTGGTTATACGACTAAAGGATTAAAACTCAGAACTAAAGTGAAAAAAGCAAAACTATTCTAAGCGATGAGCACATTTTCTCTTTTCACGGTGACCTTTCTGCATAGGATCTTGATGAAACTTTTGCAAATGATACAGGTTCCTTTGAAAACGGAAGATCTGGATTCATTTCAAATTTGGACAAAATGGCGGGAGGTTTGCCGAACACCTCTAAGTTTAAATTTTCAGTAAATTCTAATCCCGGATTTCAATATTATGGAAACTTGGTATATAAGGTTTGAGTACTGTTTCCAATATTTCTGCATACCAACTTCCAGTTTGTCACTTCCGGCTGAAACGTTAGTTAGTCACAGCTTTCAAGTAACATGAGAAAGATTTTATCAGCTTTTGAAGTACATTGGATATAGGGTTGGGGGTCCACCATACAAAAGGTGGTGTTTTCCACTATGTTTTTTTATGTTTGTTGGGAGCTTACTAGATTCGTTTGTGATTGAATTTTGATGACACTTTGTAAAAAGATGCAAATATGTATGGCAAGGAAGGCTCAATAACATCTGTTCCTAATAATCGATTTTGATGAAACTTGGTACATAAGCATTTAGGTTCACAACAGTTCTGCATCCCAACTTCCAGTTTTCACTTCCGGTAAAAAATTTTTTTTGGAATTTGTTAATTTTTTTGCAACTATATCCTACAATGAAGTGATTATGATGAAACTTATGGAAAAGTTTCATTTAGTGTGAGAAAATAATTGTCATATCTTGGGAAGCATTGATCAAAGTGACGGGGAGTCTACCCTACCATACAACTGCTGACTTTTCACACTTTGTTTTCAAAGTTTGTTGGGAACATACAGACTTCATTCATTAATCAATTTTAATGACACTTTGAAAAAGATGGAGACTTTAATAACAAAGAACTGATTAATTTTTGGACAATATTGGGATAAGTGGTTGGGGGCCTCCCGAACACCTGTTTATTGTGTTACCCTTTTTTCAATGTTTTTTGGGAGCATACTAGATTCGTTCGTGAATGAATTTTGATGACATTTTGCAAACAAATGAAAATATGTATGGCAAGGAACTTATTAGTTTTTGAGCGTAAGTGAACAAAGTGGTGGGGTGTGTCTCGAGCATATGTTCTTTTGGAAGCTCAATAACATCTGTACCTGTACCTATACCTGTAATCGAATTGGATGAAACTTGGTACATAAACAATTTAGTAAACATTTAACCTGTTCACAACAGTTCTGCATCCCAACTTCCGGTGTGTCACTTCCGGTTAAATTTTTTTTTCAACTTTACTATAATATTTCCACTGTCATCCTGATTCCCTTTTTCAATAACTTTTAGTTATAAGTATATTTTTATACTTTATTTTCGTTATATAGTTTTTTATTTTTTTTATTCACGGTTTTTGTATATATGTTTGGTAGTATGTGAAATGTAATTTAATGCTGGCTTTTATGATTTATATATGTCTTATAATTATTAAAATATATGTTATTCTTTAAATTTGAGTCTTAAATTTTTGTTTGAGTTTTTTGTTTAATATTTCATTATTTTCTTTAATTTATTTTATTTCCCTTCTATGTCAGTTGTATGTCAGTTTTTATTGGTATTTCTCATTTAAAAATTAGGGATTCTTCTTTTAAGCTTTTAATATCTACAATTTCTGACCGTTCACTATTGTCTGTTTTGTTGTCTTTTTTCATTTCGTATTCTGACTTTTTCTTTAAAATTTCTAATCTTTCTTAAATTTCTTTTCTCTTCTTTATCTTTGTCTTTCTTTTCTAAAATTCTCATACTCATATCATACCTTTTTCCTATGTAAATGCATTCTTCTTAACCTTGTTCTTCATGTTCATTAAATTTTCTTTTCATTTCTGGGGTTCTTTTTCCATCGTAAATTTTTGTTTTTTAGGTTCAACATTTTCTTCATAATATGTCTATTCTTGATTATCATTTCTATCTCCGTTTATCTGTTGTTTTCATTACAGTTTAAGTTTGCTTTTGGTTGATAAATACTTTTTATACCTTATTTCATTTTTTCACTCGCTTGTGCTATGGTTTCTTTGGTTCATCTTTCAAATTTTGTTTTCTTATCTTAGACAATTTTTACTTTGTAATGGGTGTGATGGGTTTGTAATGGGTTCAACATCCTTACCTCAATTTTTAATCTTTCTTCATCCTCCTCACCTTTAAAATCTAGTTTATATTTAAATTTCTTGTTTTTAAAAAAACGTCTTAAGTTTATTTAATGTTTTTTTTGTTTCAATAATCCAACTGTGCGCTATGTTTTTAATTTTAAAACTGAATATTTTTAATTTTTATACTCAAAAATTTAATTTATTGCTCAACTAATACTTTTAATTTAAACTAAGCAAACTTGTGTTTATCAAATGTTTATTATATGATACAAATTTAATTATTAAACATTTAAATTACTAAAATTGCAGTTTCAAATAAAAATAACAAAAAAATTATGCTTAAATATAAATCCGGCTCGAGGGACGAAAATTATGGTTTTTTTGTTTGTTTTAAGACAAACGTATTGAATTCCATTTAACCTAGTGGATTTCCATTATAACATTACGGTGTTGATCGACTGTCTCTTATTAAGCAAGAGATAAAGAATGAATTTAAAAACAAAAATTTAAATCTATCCAAATCGGAAACGCACGGTATTCATTGCAATGTTGCCATTCACCCACAGAACAACAAACTTAAAACTAAATAGAAAAAAGAAAAAGTAAAATAACCAAAATTTAAGAAACAATTAGTGGTTTGGGAGAATGATTCGGTGAAGTCGACGGATGACCAAGAACAGAGACAGTCTAATTATGATTTTAAAAGTTGAGAGCTGGCACTATTCTTTTCACCGTTAACTGGCAACCTAAAGACACCTCCGGTGCGTAACACGTAGTTGCCACGACACGTGGTTGTCATAGCATTTCTGAGAACCAATTAATCTGGTGACATAATTATGTGGGGATGGCCTACATAGTATCCCATTAGCTGTCAACAAGATCCGTCGTGTCCCACTTTACTTTAACACTTCCGACCTCCTCGCAACAGTCAAGAGCTTCCACGAAACTTTTTTTAAAATTAAATGTGTTGTGTTATGAGAATTACAATATGTGTCACAACAACACATAGATAACTTTTAAAACCTAGATCCACAACAACATACGTTCTGATGTGTTGATGAACGACTCTTTTTAACCTTTGTGATTGTAAAGTCCGAGACTATCTATTTTGGGCAAAGCATTCCATTTGTACGATGTACGGAAAAATTAATCTCGTTGAATTCTGTCACTATGACAGTAAGTGATCTCAACAGTTTGACTGTTTTTATAGACCGTGTAAAACAGGAAAAAGAATAAGGTTGAGGCATGATGGATTCGATTAAATCCGAGCACTTCTGGTGACGATATTTATAAAAAAACAACGAGATCAGCAACAGTTCGACAATAATGTAGGGAATCAAGATTTGTTGTAAAATTTTGATCACCTACAATTCACAAAGCACGCTTTTGGATAGAGTCCAAAAGATCTCGAACAATAATTCATACAAGGATGAATATAGGACTTATAAATGTGGAGTTATTGGAACGGAGTGAAATATTGTTTACATTTATTGAGGAGGCCGAGTTTTTTTGACTCGCTTTTTGCTATCGTCATTAAATGATGGTTCCAAAGTAAGGCGTTGGGGTTGTGACTGCCAATAAACGAACGCTTTTACATTCGTATGTTTGTTCCTCACACATGCTGATTGAAATATCATTGGCAATCCGATCTTTGATCTGGAAACAATCAATGGTGAAATTAAATTGACCAAACTTTCGTCACCCCAATCGACGACGGCTTGTCTTATTAATCGTCACCACGCCTAATCGTTACCCAAAACTAAGGTAAGCAGGATCGTTAGCCTGATAGAAATTCGTCTAAAGGACCTTTCCTACCTGCGGTTTTTAAATATTAGACAAAAAGTATTACATCAAATACAGATATTGTCTGGTTTTAAGAACTTACGCATTCTGCATCCCAGAACAATAACTAGCCCTTGAAAAATAAACACCAAAAATTGTCTATTCGTTGATTTACAAGAGTCTTGCCTTCCACCCACAGAAATGCAACTAAACAAAAACTCAATGCAAAATGTTTGCGCTTCAAAGACATACAAGAATCTTGCGTTCAGTCCAGAGAACAAAAACTAAACAAAACTCAAAAGAAGTATGAAAAATTCAAAAGTTTAAAAAAATATGATTAATAATGTAGGACATGACCACAGGACACAAACTGGGTCATATTCAGACCGTTTATTTCCCGAACACATAGATAACACAAAGCACAGTTGACGGCTAGGGAAAAATTATAATCGGAAGCCATAATGACTAAGGGTGTGACGAATGCAAAATAATTGGAAAATTAAGAAATTAAAAGATGAGATCATCAAAGTTGAATTGATCCCGACGGAGATTGACCAATTGGCTGTCAAAAGTTGACAGAGAAAACTTCATTAAAAAATTCAACAAAAAATACGAGACGAACAAAATGAATTGATGGAGGAAAGTTAAGATTTTAGAAGAAATTAAATCAAACGTATATAAAAATTAATTAAATAAGCACATTACATTGTATATTGACCATTACAACTTTTACTCAGAAAAGCACTTAAATGAAAATCTTTTAAGCGAAAATCCCACACAAAAAATTATAGTAATTCATAGTATAACCAAATTCGTTACAATCCATCAATTTAATGAACTGCACTAAAATCATGAAATAATAATTTTCCAAACTTTATCGATTACATAATAATTTCAATTAACATTGTCAATGATCGAAAATAATATTTCTGACTGATTTCATGAGAAAAACCAACAAATTAAGAGAGGGGTTGGGAACCGTACGTTCAACAATAAACAATAGATTGTCCACTTCTAAAACTATTTGACCAACTTAAATTAGTTCATATATTGTGTTTATTATATACGAAACATATCCCACAATATAATTAGTATTCTGGTATGGCAAACAAAGAACATTTCATTTAAATTACCGAATCGAAAGTATTTTAGTTTCACTCTATTGAGACTACAAGTATACCACACTTTCTGGTTGTTAATATGGTCAATTTTTTTTCGCATTTTGTTGTATGCAAAAATTGAAATCGGATGTTATCCAAACAATAAGAATAATCACAAACGAAAGATAAATTATCGACATCAATAATCATAAATAATAAAAAAAATTGAATCGCAGGGTGATCGTTTTGATTTTCATCTCAGGCCTTTTGAATTGTTCAATATTTTGATATCTAAACTGTTCACATCAAATTCGATTCAATTCATTGATTTTTATGATTTTTATTATATTTTATTATTATTAGTTTTAAGAGATATAACATCAACATATATCCCAAGTACGTATATACTTACTAGTCAATCGAATTGAATAGACAATAGATTTAAAGAAAATTTATGCGAGCAATCAAAAATATTGAACGTGTGTCAAACACATCAATGTCATCAAATATTTCAAATTTTAATATCGAAAAGAAAAAACTTAGATTGAATTGATTTTATGGGTTTTTAGTGCATTTAAGTTATGATTTGCTGCAGCAATTGTTTTGCTCGGTTTGACAAAAATGAATTGATAAAAAAGTAGGGTTAATATGGATATTTTTTTTGGTTTGTTGAATATGAATGGACGACTTATACGATTTTTATTATGTAGCTTTCTAATAGCAATAACTTCAATCAAAAATGACATTTTAAGAAACTAGTTAGAAGGGAGTCCAAGAGAGCCATCTTCACATTTATATACTATAGTATATTTTGAAGTACCAAGTTCAAAATGGAGATGGCGTGCTTTAACTAGCACAAGCATTTGCACTAGTTATACAATATGCTATTTCTATTCATTTATATTTATTTCCGATCGTAAAATTAAAATATTAAAATATCCAAATTATAAATTAAAATATCCAGAAACACAGAAATTTCCTTCCTATTTAGAACTAAGCAACCCGTTCTTGCATCTTTAAACTTTAAAAAGAAAATTGATTATTCCGTTTTTATTCCGTATATCAACCCTTAATTTAAATATTCAAATAATGGGAAAATTCTTTTTAATTTTCCATCACAAATTTTCTATCACACAATAGCTAAATCGTAATTGATTCAATCAATGGGTTTGATTGTTTTCACAGTTAAATTGAATAAAATTGATAAGAGAATATGGTTGGAAGTGTTGAAGATTTGTAACGGTTATAAAAAAAAATTGGTGATAGTCTTGAAAAGTTATATGTAGCAGAGAGGGTTGACTGAATTTTATTTGAAATAAAGCAAGGTTTTTTAATGAGATGACTACCGTTTTCAATTATATTGATTTTTAACCAACGTCAATTTACCAGATCAGTGCATCAATAATATTCTCAGGCGTAAATTTTTCTTATGCATCTAATTGTAAGCCTCTGTGTTTTTGTTAATTATAAAAAACAATAATTTGCGCCCAAAAGTTCACATGCATAAAAAATAAAATAAATAGAACAAAATACTGCCAATAGGTAGTGATAAATCGTGTGTTATCAACATTGATTTTTGGGAATAAGCTCAAGGAGAGTTGATAACGAGAGGAGAATGCAAATGAAAAATTAGTAAATGTTTGGCGTTCGATCGATCAAGTCGAAATCAGGGAGCAATTTCTTTCTTGTTAAGTGTTAATTGTAATAAGTGTTGTAATTTTTGTAGTGATATTTTTGGTGGTAGTAGACAACAATTTGGTTAAAACTATTAAGGTAAAGTTTTATAATTCAAATGGTCTATTTACTGTTTATTTAGTCTGTAATCGTTTTTGATTTATGTGTGTTAAGTTTAAACTATAAAATTAACGGTGTGTTAGAAGGTAAAGGTAGTTAAGTTAAATATTAAAAGAAGATCTGTTGTATGTTCGTACATGTATTAGTTTTGGTAATTAAGAAATGTTTTAACTAAGTTTTCCAGAGTCAAATTAAATTGAGTGGGATATTTATTACGGATAATTGAAGGAAGTCTGATGTCTTAATCATACTTTTTTTAGAAATATTTCCGCAGATAAATTAAATTGCAGATGAAACTGAATGAGGCTATAATGCGGAACGGTGGGACCCTGGAATAGTGAGCATACCTGAACCTCAACCCCAAGTAGCACGTACACCGTCGCATCTAGAAAGAAGAAGAACACTGGATACATAAATTGGTACTGGAGAACTTCATTGGACTTAATTAAGACTTTGGGGAATATTTGGAAAGGATTCTAAAGAAAATAAAGTGCAAGTTACATATGATATTTTTGATATTATTGTATTCTCTTATGGTCAAATAAAACTTTTATAATGTGGCAGAACATGTGCGTTTTCTTCAATGGTTTGCTTTCGTTTTCAAGATTGTAGGTTTTGTATTTGTAGTTAGAAAACGTGTTACAAATTGGCGCCGAAACAGGGACTTGAAAGCAACATTGAGGATAGATCACATGTTTTTTCCGTTGCAAAGTTTATGTTTGATAAAATATAATTTGTGTATGTTTAAAATTTTGTGATTGATATAATATATTGTTAACCGAATAACTTTTCTACGACATTTTCTATAAAATACGGTTATATGTTTTGTGACGACGCGGATTTGGAATGGTTTCAGAAAACCGGTTTAGTTTTTTTGAAAGCCGTTAGAATTTGTATTAGGTTGAGAAAACGTGTTTTTTCTCCATAAAATCAACGGTACGATTAAACAATCTATTGTGTTGTTAAAATTTTTTATTGAGATTGATGTTGATGAAATTATTTTATTTTGTGTTAATAGAAACAAATTTTCAACCTTGAAAATATTATTATCCAAGGTGAATGGAAATTTTATCTTTATTTGTTGAAATTGTAAGATCAGAAAGCATTACTGTTGCATAAATAATTTTAAGAATTGGTATACTTGTTCTTTAATTACAGTTGTTGAATTTAAGGCATTTTTAAATTAAGAAACAACGATAGAAGTAGAATATATTTGGTGAAATATTATAATTCGCGAGAAATTAATTTTCAACTTCCAAGTTGAATAGTAGTGGAGTATACGACGGTAGCTTGATAGGTTACATTCATCGTTAATTATATTTGGCGTTGGTTGTAAATGATTGTTTTGAGTTTTTAAATTTTTTTTAATTTTTTTTTTTCGTAATCGGCGTGAAACCCGTTGCTAGAAATTTTCTTGTTTGTAATTTGGGAGCGTGAACAACGGTACAATTAATTATTTTATTCTGGAATTTAATTTTGTTTTTACTATAAATATTAATTGAGATGACACCATTAAATTGGTTTTTGTACGATCCATCGTTTCTAGAACCAAATGAAATCGAATATGATTTGTCGGTGCGGAATATCGTTGGGTTATCCACCCGTAGAGCGGAGACAACAGCTTTGAGAACCTGTTTACAAAATGAATGTAGTGGTAAATGTGAAATACCAACAAGAAATTTGAGAGATCATAAAGCAGAATATGAAGGTGCCTTGAACGCCCTAAAATCAATAAATACCGCAATTAATACTTCAAATCCGTCTACAAGGTCAAGTGTATTTGAATATACGAAAGCTCGTATTGCACACTGGCTTAACCGGTTGCGCACTATTGAATCACCGCCTAGTATTATTGTAAAAACAATTGATGAGTTTCAATCACAATTGGAAATCATTGAAGTGTCGAGTCGTGAACAAATGTTGACGAATTCCCAATCGGTTGACAGATTGTTTGACAAAAATAACGTTGAGTCTTTAGGAGCAATTGGCAAAGATATAAATTCAGCGTCAAATACAAATTTACTCAGTTCAAAGGAAAATCAAACAGGTCGTTTTAGTTTACCGACATATGCTAATGTGTCTGGTCGGGGTCGTGGACGTCGTAGAGATAATGTTCAAAACTCGTTTTTCCTTTCTAATAGCAATTTGGATTATAATAAAGAGAGAATTCGTGGCGCTAGGCAACCATTGAATAGAAACGGCAGTCTAAATAATTCAGCTTCAGAACCAAGTGATATTGATGTTTTATTTAATCGGTTAAATGTTAGTCATAGCCGACCATTGAACATGTATAAGTGGAATGCCACATTTAATGGAACTGGTGAAGGTTTATCCTTGAACGAGTTTCTGACCCGAATTGCTACGTACGCGAGAGGAGAAAACATATCGGAAGTTCAGCTTTTGGCAAATATACACCTCCTTTTAAAAGGCAAAGCCGAGCACTGGTATTGGGGTAACCTTGATGAGCTACGAACATGGCCGAGCTTTGTCGCTGCGATTAAACGTGAGTTTCTTCCTGAAAATTATGACTATTTCTTGAGAGAAGAAATTCAAAATCGCGTGCAAGGACCAAATGAATCGTTCTCTTCTTACATAACCGACATGAAAATTCTTTTTCAACGTGCTGATCCACCCCTTGATGAGGCTTATAAATTATATATTGTGCGTCGTAACATGCTGACCGATTATGGGGCATTTCTAGCTACCATGACAATTAAGTCTCTCAATGAATTGATTGGGGTTTGTCGTAAATTAGATGAAAGTCGTATGATGGCCGAAAGACGAAGAATGACCCAGCCTTATTCTGGAATGTCGCTTGTAGAACCATCTTGCTATCCTAGAAGCTGTTATAAGAATGTTCAGCAAAATCGTAGGGTTTTGTTTAGACCTCAGATTGACTGCGTTGATGAAGACAATTACTATGATCCGTCTCAATTTTATCCACATAATACAGTAGATAATAGTAGGTTTATGCAAAACGAACCAATAAATTATAATTTGCAAGGTAGCTTTCAAGAGCGTGAGAATGTCCTATACTCTAGTTATCCTAGGTCTTCCACATCATATAATTATTATAATGAAAATGAAAATCATGCTTCTGTGTGTGAGATCAATCATCAACGAATACCAGTTCAAGAGTACCCTAGACAAGAGCGATCTCAATTAGTTTGTTTCAACTGTAAAAATCGGGGACACACACATCAAGTTTGTTTAGATCCTCGTAATAGAATTTTTTGTTTCTCATGCGGAAAGGATGGAGTTATAGCATCTAATTGTCCCAATTGTATAAATAAGCGGAAAAACCAAACTGGCGGTGGTGATGTGGCTAATTCTCCGGGAAATATTGAGCGTGGTACTAATCAAAATAAGTATTCAAATCAGGGAAACTTCCGACAGGGAGGCAGACAATAAAAACCTGTTCTCCCGTGAAGAAAACCAATCTTTCAAATTATTGTATGAACTGTCAGAATAAAAATAAAAACCACCTTGATTTTGATATTTTACCGGAAATTATAAATTTAGCTGATGATCTAAACGGATGGAACAGTACACGTGGCTCTTTGTAAAGTTGATGTTCCATATTGTGTAGATAAGGTCATTAAAGTTGTACCTACGCTGGTAATTCCCTCTTTAGCTAAGCATTTGATTCTTGGAATAAACTTTTGGAATATTTTTGGTATACAGCCGACGTTTGTTGCAACTTTGGATTGTAATTTAGTTGACGAAATTATTGATGAAACTAGTAGTAATAGTATTGAGTTATCTGAGTCCCAAAATAAACTGCTCGCAAGCGCGATTGATGAATTTGTTTTTACCAAAGAAGGTGAGCTAGGATGTTCGAATATATTAATGCATAGAATTGAGACAGGAAATGTCACCTCACCTATCGTGAGGAGACCGCATCCCGTGTCACCCTACGTTCAGAAGGAGGTGGACAAAGAACTAAATCGAATGATTTCAATGGGTGTCATTGAACCAGCTGAAGGTGAGTGGGCTAACCCAATGGTTATAGTAAAAAAGGCATCTGGCAAAATACGAATGTGTCTCGATGCGCGTGATTTGAATGCTGTTACTACGAAAGATAGATATCCACTACCACATATAGGGCGTATATTAGGACAAATAAAATCATCGAAATATATGTCATCAATTGATCTTTCCGATGCTTTTTGGCAAGTGAAGTTAGACAACGAATCTAAAACAAAGACTGCGTTTATTGTTCCTAGCCGAGGGCATTTTCAATTCACCCGAGTTCCCTTTGGTTTATGTAATTCTGCTCAAACTTTATGTAAAGCGCTAGATAAATGTATAGGTTACGACTTAGAACCCAATGTTTATACGTATATTGACGATATAATACTAACTTCGGACAATTTTGAGGATCATGTGGCTCTTCTTAAAGAAGTTGCTCACCGTCTAAAAATAGGAGGTTTCTCTATTAGTAAAGATAAATCTAAATTTTGTGCAAAGGAACTTAAGTATTTGGGGTATGTGTTGGATGCAGATGGTTTGTCGATGGACCTTGATAAAATAGCTCCTATTCTCAATATACAACCACCTAAAAATTTAAAAGAATTGCGAAGGATTATTGGAATGGCATCGTGGTATCGTAGGTTTATTCCGAATTTCTCAGACCTTGTTGCTCCGATGACGAATTTAACTGGTAAAGCAAGTATCAAAAAACTTGTCTGGACAACGGAAGCTGACGAGTCTTTAAGAAAGTTGAAAACTGCTTTGGTTTCGGCACCCGTTTTACGTAGTCCGAATTATGAAGAACCCTTTGTGATACAAACAGATGCATCGGATGTAGGGTTAGGAGCCGTTCTGACTCAAGGCGAAGGGAAACAAGAACGTGTCGTGGCATATATGTCCAAAAAGTTGACTTCCACGCAGAAGAAGTATTCCACAACTGAGCGTGAGTGTTTAGCTGTTTTAGAGGCTCTCAATTATTTTAGATCCTACATTGAAGGTTCTTCGTTTAAAGTCGTAACAGATCACTTATCTTTAATTTGGTTGAAGAACTTGAAAGATCCAAATTCGCGTTTAACTAGATGGGCGTTGAAGATGCAGGAATACGATTTTAAAATTATTCATCGTAAGGGAAAGTTGAACGTAGTGGCGGACGCTTTGTCACGTTTTGTTGATTCGGTGGATATTATTACTAATGTTGATAATTTGAGTGATTCTGAGTATGACAATTTGTTGGAAAATATTGAGAAACGGCCTGAGAATTATCCTAATTATCGGATAGAAAACAATAAAATATTTAAGCATTGTGTGAGTCGCGATAAATGTGGCGTCACAGAAAACGAATGGAAACTCAATATTCCCACAAGAGAACGGGCAACAATCTTAAAACAATTTCACGATGATCCAATTGGTGCCCATTTGGGAGTATTTAAAACATTAAAGCGTGTTCAAACAGAATTCTATTGGCCAAAAATGGTTAGCGATATTAAAAATTATATTCAGAGTTGCGAAAAATGTCAACTCAATAAAAGTACTAACCACCCAATAAAAGTACCTATGGGAGCACCAAAAAGAGCTGCTGAACCGTGGGATTGCATAGCAATGGATTTTATTGGTCCGTTACCTCGGTCAAAAACTGGTAATAAATACTTGTTTGTTGTAGTGGACGTTTTTTCTAAATTTTGTTTATTAAAGCCGATGCGTAAAGCAGATGCAAAATCTGTGGTCACGTACTTAGAAAATGATTTGTTTCTCGTGTATGGTGTGCCGTCTGTAATTATTGCCGACAACGGACCGCAATTTATTAGTAAACAATTTAAAAATCTGTTAGAATCGTATAAAATAAAGGCTACATATAATGCAGCTTATCATGCTCAACACAATCCAGCTGAGAGATTAAATCGTGTAATTATGGCATCTATCCGGTCATATATTGTAAATGATTACAGAGAATGGGATCGTGAGATACAAAAAATTGCTTGTGCGATTCGCACATCTATTCACGAGTCAGCGGGATTCTCGCCATATGTAATAAATTTCGGAAAGCACATGAGGCTAGAAGGAAATTCGGATCCAACACCAAACCTCGCAACAACTACTGTAAATAGATTAGAGAGACTAAATCAAATACGTGGAATTGTCAAACAAAATTTGGTTGAAGCTTACAATAAATATTCAAAATATTATAATCTCCGAACGAAGCCTGCAAACTTTGAGCCTGGTGAAGTAGTGAGGCGAAAAGCTTTTTTTCAGTCAAACGCGGCTAATAACTTTAGTGCAAAGCTCGCTCAGCAATACATAAAATGTAGGGTTCGCGAGAAAGTGGGGGCATCAACATATTTGTTAGAAGATATGTCTGGACGAACGTTGGGAAAATTTCATGCGAATGACTTATTGAAATTTTGTCAACGTAATGAACAATGAACGTAAGAAGTTTGAGAACTCTTAACTCTAAAGCATGCTTTCAAAAATTTCAACATTTTTTTTTTTTTTTTTTTTAATAAAACGTGATGTGTAGTAGGCATTACAATATGTGTCACAACAACACATAAAAACCTTTTAAGACCAAGGTCCCACAACAACATGCGTTCTAAGGATGTTAATGGACGCAAATCTGTTTTTTTGTTTTTTTTTTAATATTTTTTGTTAAATAATGGATAACTAAACCAGAAATCCTATCACATATAAAATATGACATAGGCCAATATTTCGTGATAGGATAGGGAAAATAAAAATAAAATAAGAGATAAGAAGCAAATTTGTTTTAAAAACTTGCAGGAACAAAACTAAAATTTGTTTGCCAATAGTCCAGCCAATGGCATAATCCTTGATTATGGGACGCAGTATATTTTTCAATGATTAAAGCTCAGATATATAGTTATATGAAGGCTCGTTCCTTCGAGCAAGCTACAGCGTTCCAGCATCAAGGAATATTCATTAGCTAAGATTGAGAGTGCTATCGTTGACTGAATACAGTTCATCCGCCAGCACCCCTAAGATATCACCTAGGCTAGTGATATCTCACTGCTATTGCCAGTGGTATGTGATATCTCACGTTAACTCATATGCCAATAGCAGGGACTGGAGTACGCGGGGTTGTCACACCCGTGGATCAAAAATAGAAAAAAATTAACAAATTAATAAAAACTGATCCCTCCATGCGTAACATTAAGTAAAGAAAATATATTCGGTTATCAAATTGTTGGTTATCATATTTTTGTTTATTGTAACTTTTGCATGCATATGCACTAAGCTTGTAATTAATCTTTTTCAAGCAATGGAATTGTGACTTAGTGTTCGAGTCCCGTTTCACTGATAGCTTCAGAATTTAATAAATTAATGAAAGCTGACTAAGGGTTTACACCCGTAACAAAATTGTATGGATACATTAGGATAGTTTAGATAAGTTTTTGTTATGTGTGTCTTGATTTTTGTTTTTTTTTGGATATAATAATTTGTTATTTGTACGTTCAACGGTACATAAATTATTATTTTTGTTCTTGTAAAACATTTGGTTTTTTTGTATTGATGTTCGTGAGTTTTTCGATTAAAACTAATTCGAAACTCAAACTGTGGATTAAGTTTGTGAATTGGTTGTTTTTAGTTATGTACATTTATCTATGTAAATTTTTTGTCTTGATTTCAAATTAATTTTGAACTTTACTTAGCTGGGCTAAATGTTGATTGAATATATAATATCGTTACGATATTAAAAGGATTTCCACCAAGAAATGTTTTTGTAAATTAAAAACTTGTCGATTTGCGTGTTATCGTTAAAGATGATAATTTTTACGCAAGAAAAGTATTCCAATAAGAAAAATTATTGGAATAAGTATTTGTATTGTTCTATTGTTTTCGTTTCGTTGTCCATTAGGTGGTTGGAAATATTCTATTTACGATATTAAAAAGATATTCCACCAAAAATAGTTTTAAAAATTTTTCGATTTGCGTGTTATCGTTAAAGATGATAATTTCTACGCAAGAAAAGTATTCCGATAAAGGAAAATTTATTGGAATAAGTATTTGTTTTGCTTTATTGTTTTTTTTGGCTGTCAATAAGTTGATTGGAAATAATATCTTCAAGATATTGGAAGATTTTCCACCAAAAATAGATTTTAAAATAAAAAGTTTGTCGATTTGCGTGTCATTCCTATGGAAGGTGATTCAACGCGAGAAAAATATTCCAAAAAGAGTAAAATTTTTATTGGAATAAGTATTTGTTTTGTTTCACTGTTTTTTTGTTTGTTTGTCATAGCTTGGTCGGCTGAGATATTGTGTGAAAATAGTACGCTAATCTCTGATTTTTTAAGTTGTAAGATCCATAATTTTCAATTGATTCGGGATGATGTTGGTGTGATGGAATTGACCTTGGGCTGAAGAACTGTTGAATGTACCCAAAAGTACTGTAAACAGGAGAGCTAGTGCTTTAGACGCAAACTAGATAAATCGTGTCGTGCTTTTATCAATCCTGATCACAAGATAATCCTAGCCTATTTAACCTTTTTCCATTTTGTCACGTATATGTTGTCGAGGACCTCAATCTAATACGCAATGTTTTTAGGAATCATCCGTGAATGTAACATGCGGTAACCAACGCTAAGGGTTTAACGCAGATTGTTTATATAGTATAACAAGTCGATCTATTTAAATTTATTAACCTTTTCACATTACGCTTTTATTAACACAAGCTCTCAAGCTCTCAGTAGAACTTGAATAATTTTTTATTTTTTCCCATCAATTAATAATTTACATTTTTTTTACTAATGATAGAGCTGCAATGGAGATTCATAGTCAATGAAAAATTTTCCGCAAACATTTTAATGTTTACATAAAATTTTTCACTGTTGGGAAGGGTGAGTTGTAAGCCTCTGTGTTTTTGTTAATTATAAAAAACAATAATTTGCGCCCAAAAGTTCACATGCATAAAAAATAAAATAAATAGAACAAAATACTGCCAATAGGTAGTGATAAATCGTGTGTTATCAACATTGATTTTTGGGAATAAGCTCAAGGAGAGTTGATAACGAGAGGAGAATGCAAATGAAAAATTAGTAAATGTTTGGCGTTCGATCGATCAAGTCGAAATCAGGGAGCAATTTCTTTCTTGTTAAGTGTTAATTGTAATAAGTGTTGTAATTTTTGTAGTGATATTTTTGGTGGTAGTAGACAACAATTTGGTTAAAACTATTAAGGTAAAGTTTTATAATTCAAATGGTCTATTTACTGTTTATTTAGTCTGTAATCGTTTTTGATTTATGTGTGTTAAGTTTAAATTATAAAATTAACGGTGTGTTAGAAGGTAAAGGTAGTTAAGTTAAATATTAAAAGAAGATCTGTTGTATGTTCGTACATGTATTAGTTTTGGTAATTAAGAAATGTTTTAACTAAGTTTTCCAGAGTCAAATTAAATTGAGTGGGATATTTATTACGGGTAATTGAAGGAAGTCTGATGTCTAAATCATACTTTTTTTAGAAATATTTCCGCAGATAAATTAAATTGCAGATGAAACTAAATGAGGCTATAATGCGGAACGGTGGGACCCTGGAATAGTGAGCATACCTGAACCTCAACCCCAAGTAGCACGTACACCGTCGCATCTAGAAAGAAGACGAACACTGGATACAGAAATCGGTACTGGAGAACTTCATTGGACTTAATTAAGACTTTGGGGAATATTTGGAAAGGATTCTAAAGAAAATAAAGTGCAAGTTACATTTGATATTTTTGATATTATTGTATTCTCTTATGGTCAAATAAAACTTTTATAATGTGGCAGAACATGTGCGTTTTCTTCAATGGTTTGCTTTCGTTTTCAAGATTGTAGGTTTTGTATTTGTAGTTAGAAAACGTGTTACATAATGCATCTAATGCTGACGGTTGATTGCAGAAAAAGTTGGCAAATCCGATGGTTAATACTACTTCTCACTGTATATTATATCTATTTTTTTTTTTTTTTTAATAAAATGTGTTGTGTAATAGGGTTTAGAATATGTTTCACAACAACACATAAATACCTTTTAAGACCTAGGTCTAGACCTGGGTCCCACAACAACTGGCGTTCTAAGGTGTAGATTAACGCTTTTTTTAAACATCTGTGGGTTGAAGCCACCTGAGACTAAGTGTTTCGCAAACTATTCCATTTGTACGCAGTTCGGACAAAGAAGTCTCTCTGCGATCTGCCAGTATGACAGCGCGGGATCTTTACCGTTTCACTGGTTGCGGCAGTCGATTGCCGAGTGGAACGGGGGTAAGAATAAGTTTGAGGCATGATGCCGCTGATTTCATCTGAGCACTGCTGATGACGATATTTGTAAAAAACAACGAGGTCAGCAACAGTGCGACGATGTTGTAGGGAATCAAGTTTTGATGTCAAAGTTCGATCACCTACAATTCGTATAGCTCGCTTTTGAACAGAGTCCAAGAGGGCCAAGATGGAAACAGAGGCAGCACCCCAAACTTGACAGCAGTACTCCATACAGGGACGAATATAGGACTTATAAACATGGAGCAATTGGTATGGAGTGAAAAATTTTTTGCATCTATTTAGGAGGCCGAGTTTTTTAGACACGCTTTTTGCCACTGCCATTACATGGTCGTTCCAGAGTAGGTCATTTGAAACTGTGATACCCAATAAACGAATGTTTTTACATTCACCTATTGGTTCATCACACATACTAAATAAAATATCTTTGGGGAACTCGGTCTTTAATCTGGAAACAATCAATAGCTGTGTTTTGGTGGAGTTGAAATTGACAAGATTTTGGTCACCCCAGTCGGCGACTTTATTCAGGTCTTTGTTCACGTTTATGGCAGCGTCTCTCTGGGCAGGATTTATTCGTTCGTGCATTTTACCTTTTGAAGGAAGGGGCTCTAACAACTTATGCAGAGTACTATCATCTGCAAAACTATTTATTGGGTTACTGGTGATTTTCAACAATTCGTTGATATAAATCAAAAATAGGGTTGGGGACAATACTGAGCCTTGGAGTACACCAGCGTTAATTAGTTTAGACTCAGAAGAAAATCCGTCTAAGGTTACCGAAATGTATCGGTTGGATAGAAAATTTTGAATCAGCTTCACAACATTGGGATGAAAACCGTACGCAACGAGCTTGTTGATTAAGTTGGCATGCCAGACTCGATCGAATGCCTTGGAGATGTCTAAAGCGATAACGTATGTTTCACCACCTTTATCAAGTATGCTGTTCCAACAATGCGCTACATAGTTTAATAGATCGGTAGTTGATCTTTTGTTTCGAAAACCGTATTGGCTGTCGGATATTAAATGATTTTTATCCAGAAAATTTGAAATATGTGTATTAATATAATGCTCATAGACTTTGGATAGGACCGATAGTAAAGCTATTGGCCTATAATTTGAGATATCGGATTTTGGTCCCTTTTTGGGGACGGGCTGGACATTTGCCAACTTCCAGCACGAGGGAAATATACCAGATTTGTAGGATTGGTAGAATATTTTAGTTAAAGTTGGTGCAAGTTCTTTGGAAAAGGTTTTTAAAATAATGGGTGGAATATTGTCCATTCCTGATGCTTTGCTGATGTTTAACCCCTTTAAAAGTTTAGCGACTATTTTGGGTTTGAAGTGAAAACAGAATAAAACTTCTTTCACTTCTAAACGAAAAATTCTAACTTTTACCAACTTCCCGGTATCCCAAGCAGGGCTTGTCGGACTTTGGAATACGGCCAAGCACTGGCACATGAATGGTTAACAAGACTTGGTTATTGATATTTGGCTAGTACTAGAACCATATATCGGCCTTTCTATGGTTAACAGAAAAGAGCCAGTATGTAGTTACATTTGAACGGCCGAGTATTGGCCCATATAAGGTAAACAGTACTTAGCAATTGTTATTGGGCCATTACCGGAACTCATGAGTTGGTCGATCTATACAGTTGATAAAAAATATAACAGTACAGTTTACATTAAATGGCCAATCAATGGCCCGTTAATGGTTAACATTAATTGGCTAATTTTATTTGGCCAGTACTACAGCCATGAATTTGCCAATCTTTGTCATTTGGCTAAATTTTACTAGAGTATTATCCTTTTTAAAAATATATAGTTTGGAAAATTTCACATTAGACAGGGAAATAAAGCACCAAACCTAAGCAAGTCGGCAGTGTAAGATGGATCGAGATCCGGGTTTTGCATTAGATTCAGGAAGCCGTTAGGAAAGTTTTCGAACATAGCCACTTTTCGGCAAATGCATATTGCACCCGTGCATAAGAAAAATGCATTTTTCAAAAGTGCATTTAGTGATTTGATTAAAAAAAATTCATAGCTTGGTCAGTGATCACAGAAATAGACACATTTTTGGTATTCTGCGGTTTTTGGGGTCGCTAAACACGAATATGATGTCGGCGATTGCCTCCGAAGTTCCTAGATCGGGGGGGGGGGGGCACCTCATCTCCTGGAACGTTCCATAAATTCAGCTCGAAATTGATCGAGGCCCATTACTCGGGGGTCTTGGGCAGCCTTACACGAATATGATGTCTGCGATGACCTTTGGAGCACCTAGGGGCTAGGGCGGGTTATATAGACCTTATCTTCAGGAAATTTCCATAAATTCAGCTCAAAATTGTTCGAAGTTCGTTACTGGGGGGGTTTGGGGCCACTGAACACGCATATGATGTCTGCGATGACCTTCGAAGTACCATAAAAACCTTTTGAGACCAAGGTCCCACAACAACATACGTTCAAAGATGTTGATGAACGTAAATCTTTCTTTTTTTGTTTTTTATATTTTTGGTTAGAAAAAAGATAACTTAACAAAAAATCCTTTCACTGACAAAATATAACATAGGTCAATATTTTATGATAGAATAGAGAAAATAAAAGTAAATTAAAAAGTAAATAGCAAATTTTTACAAAAATTTGCTGAAACAAAACAAAAATGTAGTTGCCAATAATCCAGCCGGTTGCCTATTCCTTGATCCTGTGACGCACTGTTTTTCTTGAAGATCAAACCCCACACATAGTTATATGAAGGCTCGTTTCTTCAAGGAAGCAATAGCGTCTCATCATCAAAGATTATTTCACAGCTAAGATTGAGGGTGCTACCGTTGACTGAATACAGTTCATCCGCCACCACCCCTAAGATGTCACCTTGGCTAGTGATATCTCACTGCTATTGCCAGTGGTATGTGATATCTCACGTTAGCTCGTATGTCAATAGCAGGGACTGAAGTACGCGGGGTGGTCACACCCGTAGACCAAAAATAAAAATAAAATAAAAATTTTTGAAAACAATAAAAACTGATCCCTCCATGCGGGAAGTGATTATTAACCTATGGTGATTATTACATGGAGAATATTATATATGTGGAACAATACTATGGTTATCATTAAGCATATTTTATGGTGGATGTTATAGATACACAACCTTAGTATGGTGATATATAAACAGTATTTTATGGTTAATATTATGCATACAGAACAGTACTATGGTTATCATTAAGCATATTTTGTGGTTGATGTTATAGATACATAACCGTACATACTATGGTGATATATTAGCTAAATTTTATGGTTAATGTTATTTAAAGAAAACAATATGATGACGATATTTGAACCCTATTTTATTTAACTTTTATGGTTGAATATACTATTATTTTATTTAGTATACATCAAATATAATCAAAAAGAGAAAACCTGGGGCCCTATTCTCAAATATCACATCCATTTTCCACATGTGGACATCTGTCAAAATTATTATTTTATTTTATCTTATCTTATTTTTGCTAATTCTGCAGTGGAACAGGCAGAGGCAATGGAATTTACCCGAGGTATTCATCAACGACAACACTGTTTCGATCTGCCCGAAAATAAATTTATTGAATTTTTTCGAATTAATAAATCTATGGCTGAAGAGTTCATAGAATATATATCGCCCCATTTGAAATTTTTACAAAATAATAATAATTATAAAATAAACACAACTTTCCAATATAAATTTTTACAAAATAATAATAATTATAAAATATACACAGCTTTCCAAATATAATTTCCAAACATATAACAAGAATGACAGTTAAAAATGTTTGATATTTGATGTACATGGGGAATTTTTCCACATACTTTATACCCATTCGGAAATATTCCCTTGGTAGGGAAATTTTTCCTTGGTAGGAAATTTGAGAATACATACATTGTAAATTTCGAACATTTTTATGAATTTTGACAGTATTCTACATGTGGAAAATGGATGTGATATTTGAGAAAAGGGCCCCTGTTTGACAAAAAAACGCAAACAAATGTAATGTAATTTTTTGAAAATATAAATATTTATTATGAAATTCATTAACTATATATTTCTAATTACAATACAACTATTGTATATATCTAACTATATTATTACAATTAAAAATCCATTAAACAAATTTCATTATTATTTTGATGTATTTCATGAAAGATATAATTCGATTAACTATAGTTGTTGACCATCTGAAATGAAAAAAAGACAATATCAAACGAAGGACTTTTCGTATTTAAAATTTGTAATAAAATGGTGGAATTTTAGTTCAGCCGTAAAATTGTACATTATGATGCAAGGACGTAACGCTAGGTTTTTTGGACGTATGTGGCACCCACGTTAAGTCCAAAATTGCTTACGTGCATCATATACTATTTATAATTCGCCACAAGCAAAATATTTAAAAAAAAGATTGTTTAATCTAAATCAAAATTAAAAATTTTACAAATTTTGAAATAAAAATATGTTGAACAAGAGTAACCTTTGACCAAAGTATTTTTTATTTTTTTCAAACAAATCGTTTAACTTTGACACTATAATAAAAAACAATTATTTTGATTGGCTCTTTCCTCATGGGTATGCAATGCAACGCTCACTTCTTCCTTTCTTGCCTCTGCTCTATAAACTAAACTCAAATATGACAACCCCAATTTAGTTTATAGGTAATTTTTAGGCAAAGACGTAAGAAGCGAAGAAGTGATGCGTTGCACTGCATACAAGTTTGGAAAGGACCATTGGATTATAAAGTTTTAAAATTGAAAGGTGGCTTTGACAAACATTTCTATTTCTTATAGAATTTAAAGAAATACAAATGTTTTTTACTCTTTTGGACGTAACTATGACAACAAAATACATATTAAAAATTACATATTTAATATGCAGGCGAATAAAATATTTATTTATTCTGCTTTTCATGTTTTCAAACTAAAGCAAACTGAAGCAAATAATATATTTTTTGTACGAGTAAACCGTAAAATGCCCTTTTATGATTCAAAATTTATGCGTAAAGCAGGCCATTTTTTTCTATTGAAATAACAATGCACAAAATTGAAATAACAATGCCCAAAATTACTATTTTACGCCCTAAAGCGTAAATATTTTTGACAACGTCAAACGAACTCAAAAGAACAAAATACATTATGGCTATTTCCAAAAAACACACATACATATGTTTTGTGAAATTTTATTTTAAGAAAATTGTTAAATCTAAGCATTTTTTTGTTTGTTTGTAATTTTACATATGCACAATTTTATAATTATAATTATTATTTTATAATCTTCAATCCACAGAGGTTTAAAAAATGTGTTCATCAACAGCTTAGAACGCAATTTGTTGTGGGACATAGGTCTTAAAAGGTATTTATGTGTTGTTGTGACACATATTGTAAACCCTATAACGCAACACTTTTAAAAAAAAAAAAAATAAAAATTACATAAATTGGTTGCTAAAGAAATTTAGAAAAAAAAATTAACAAAATATTCCGTGAACTTAACAAATTTCTCAAAATATATTTTACAAGAAATATGCATACTTAGCAATACGATAGATCAAATGAAACTGAAAAGCAAAATGTTTTAATTTAAATAAATTAATATGTATAGAAATTTTAAAAAAAATTGGTTGCTATAGAAATTTACGAAAATAATTATCAAACGAAAAACTACTTGGATTAATCAATTTTCTCAACAAAAATTTTACTATTTGTTGTAAATGTATGTATTTTAATTCATGCAAATAATACAGAATTTTTTTACTCGTATAAAAATCTTGTATGAAATTCGGGCATAAAGCATCTTTTTTGCTTTCGCTTGATTGTTTCTCTCGGCCAACGCCTCGAGCAACAATTTCACTCTTAAGCGGAAAAGACATAATTTACGCCCTTAATATAAATAGCTATTAAATTCAAAATATGTGGAAGGCCTCAAACAACGATTTTCTTTTTAGGGCTCCGTTTTTTATACAGAACACTATTGGTGAGAGTAAAACGAGTTTTTCACATTATATCGATTATCTCGTAAACTATAAATGCTATGGACTTGAAATTTGAGGTGCGTATAAAACTAATCTGTCCACATGAAATGACGGATACAAATAAAACTAAAGTGGTTTGCGTTTGGTTTACAAGTACGATGTGAGGCCTTTGAGAAAATACATTTTTTTATAAATTCAAGTAGGGTATCATATGAAAGGGTTTAATATCAGTATTCCTTTAAAATTTATTTTGGAATTTTACACCTCACCATTTTTTGTATAATTTGGAATAATGACGTTTTTTTCGTGTTTTCTTACCTCGATTAGCTCCGAATCTAACTGATCGAAAATTTTCAAATGTATTTGGAATGATAGAAAAATTAGTAAGCTTTTAATAGAAAATATATAAAAGTGTCATATTCTCATAATTAGATATATTATAGGGATGGAAATGAGGAGGGGTAAAAACACTATTTAAAATGTGGTCAAGTCATTTGAAATAGCACTTTATTTAGAAAAATTAGCAATTTTTTTTAGAATTTTGCGATGCACAGATTTTGACTTATTTTTAAAAGTGCAACTTTCAGACCCCCCTCCCCCCTACGTTTCGACACTGATTGACAGAAAAGTTTATAAAATTTCAGAGCTAGAAAATTTGGTAAATTTTGTATGAAAATTATAGCGAGGTCTCAAACAATTATATTTCTGTGTATTTAGGGGACCGGTGTAGTGAGGGTAAAAAAAACCTTTTTGACCCAAGCGAATATGGTGTCATATAAAAAAAGCACCTAATTTAGAATTTGTTGCAATTTTTTTTTAGAATTTTGCGGTGCACAGTTTTTGAGTTATGGACAAGAAAGTGCAAAATTCAGACCGCCCCCCCCCAACGTTACGTCACTGATTCACAGAAAAATTTTAAAACATTCACAGAGCTAGGAAATTCGGTAAATTTTGTATGAAAATTATAGGTCTTGGTCCAACTTTCCCAATCAGGTCCTAAGCCAGCTATTCCAATCCGGGCTTGATCCGGCTAGTCCAATCAGGATCTAAGCCTGTTATCCCAATCAGGACCTGATGCGGTTATCCCAATCAGGACCTGATAGAGAAAAAATGTTACACTCGTGATCAGGGTTCACTCAGGGTTCAATCCATACCAATTCTTGATCCGTATTTGGGCACACCTAATCAGGACCCTATTTGAGCTTTGCCAACTGCTCGGGATGCTAACTGGATGAGTTTTGATTTGTATGTCCATATATTTACTTTAAGTGATTGAAGCCATAGAAGCCGTTCCGGTTAAAGTCTTAAGTACAGAACGGAGATTGAGTGAAATTGAAATGTGATTTCCAAAGCTCTCCAAACTGTCCGGCAAAACAGTTGTGAACTGCAATTGAAGAAAAATTTGACGCATTTGTAATTTTGAAACCAAATTTTTTTTACTGACTTTGTTTTCACTATGTTGGTACGGTTTCATTGTGTCGTAAAATGATGTTGTTTTTTTATATTTTAGAGATGACGCACAAAAGTGTCCGAATATTATTTCACAGCAAAATAATGTTTTGGAAAATAGCTGTGTGTTATTCATTCGACTCTTGTAAACTTGTAAATTGCATTTAATTTGATAAATATGAAAGTCAATATGAAATTAAATAAAACATTGCTATATTTTCATCATAAAAATATCAATATGCAGTGTTAATGATAACAAATTTTTAAAAATTAAAAACCTTAAAAAAATATTGGAAATATCGAAAAACTATGTATGTGTCATATCTTGAAAATTTATTTGTGGTTGTTGTTTTTACGTGTTAAAAATCAAATCTTGAACCTCCACCTGATGAATAAAACGCAGTTAATCACTGCAGAATTTTGAAATTTAATTTGTGTTATGTAATTTTGTATAATACTAAAATTTGCTTTCGATTTTGACTACACTGAAAAAAATAATTTAATACAATATACAAAATGGGTTCAACCAAATTAAGTTTGTTGCATCAACTAAAATTTAGTTTAACTGGTCATACGTTTTTAACATTTGACAATGTCAATTGTACATGCTCAATTATACCAAACATGTCAAAATTCTCTCCAATTTCAGTTGACGACTTTTTCACCGGGTATTTTAAAGAGCTTTGAAGATCACGATAAGATTTCACTTCACTTATTATAAATACTAAGCAATTAACACTGTTCAAAAACATTATTTTGACGTGAAAAATTATTCAGAGAATTTTTTGCGCCATCTCTGAAATCTAAAACAAACAACTTTATTTTAAAACTTTTTCACGACAAACTGCGTACAAACATATTTAAAAATGAAGCATAATTTTTACAATTGATATCCCAATGTTGAATTTGCATGAAAATTTTAATCCCTTTAGTATAAAGTTAATTACAGAGATTGTGCAGTTCAATTTTCATATAAATTTAACATTGTGAAATCAAATGCAAAAATGGATACACTTGCACTATCATATGACGAAATAGCTTTGTCTAATCCAACCGGACCTATCAACTCATTTTACTTCAGGAGTCCGACAAAGAAATCCAGAGGTTATTGCTTGTTCGAAAGACGAAAACTTTGAAGTACATCCATAAGCCTATTTGTTAATTTTGGTTAATTAGTTAATTAGTTAATTTTGTGTAGGTTCTTTGGCCATCTATAAATATTGACGTTAGCTTGTGGTCGAAAACATACTTCTAATGTTAACGATTCATAATAAACCGTTAAAATCTATCGAATACTATTCATATAGACATCGCAGTGCATCTTTTTTCTTCTTGTAAATATGAATATTAACTACTGTCGACCATTTTAAGAGAACCTGATGCGTTTCTGATAGTTGACATGCGGGCAACGACTGTACACTCACAGAATTTTGTTAGTAAATTTAATAACCACCCGTTTTAAAAATGTGTAATAAGTTATTTTGATCAATCTGATAACGATTTTTATTAAAGTAATTGCCACATTCGTTCGATTAAAACATTTTGTTATTATTTTCATAAAAATGTTTATTAAAATAAAAATACTAGGTCATTCAATAAGTCCGTAGGATGACACATAGATGGCCTATGTCCTATGACCTATGACCTGTTACGGTCCTATGGCCTATGACCTGTTACGGTCAATATTATTAAAAAAATCACAACGGTTGATTAAACTAATAACCAATTTTTATTAACGTAGAGCTATTAAAATAAAAAAATAAATTATTATTTTTGTAGTTAATTTTAATAACCATTTTATTAGATTAATCATTGACGTTTTTACTTTCAAAACGTAGGTTATTAGATTAATAATAGTATACATTACTCTAACTTTAGGTTATTATTTTTAATAAAGATTAATAAAATCTTGGTAAGAATCACAGTTTATATACAGACGCTAAATAAACAACTTTAAAAAATATTTAAAAGTTTTGTGAAAAGTTAAAGGTATTTCAGTTCCTGAAGCAGATTCATCAGAACATGTAGAAATTTTGTTCGATGAACAGAGTAGTTGGGCTGAAATTGAGTCTGCATGGGACAGGACTAAACAACTGAGACTCAGCGACATTTAAAAATTAAAATCAACTTCGGAAATTTTAACCTAATGGAAGCAATTTAATTAATAATTCAATATTAGTATATTTCAATAACATTTTAATTATAATAATATTCCTTTTAAAATTTTCAGATAGAGATTTATTTCAAAGCGGAAACATTAAAAGCCAGCGATATGGGTTGTAAATTACCAACATTTATGTAGAAAACTCAGCCCATTTTTTAAGAACAAATTAAAGATGAAAAGTTAAGAGAGATTGTTGAAAAGCTTCGCAATACACAGAATATACGACAGAAAGTAAGTTTTTTAAATTTGTTTTTTTTGGCTCCAAAAACTTGAAAAACAGAATTCCATTCAAATTTTACAGCAACAGAATTTTTTGCGGTCAAATTTGTATGAAATTCTGTTTCTGTTTCTGATGTATTTGAATATCCAACTGTAAGTTAAAAAGTTGTTTTTGGACATGTCATTTGTAATTTTTAGGGTTCCGTTTTTTATACGGAATACTTGGTGAGAGTACAATGTGTTTTTCACATTATGTCGATTATCTCGTGAACCATTGATCCGATGAACTTAAGATTTGAGGTGCTTATAAAACTAACCTATCCACACAAGATAACGGGTTAAAAATAAATAAAGTTGTGTTCGTTTGTTTTACAGAGGTACGATGTAAAGCCTTTGAGAACATACATTTTTTTATCGAGACGAGTAGGGTAGATGTATTTTGGAATTTTACACCTCACCATTTTTCGTATAATTTTGAAAAATGACGTTTTCTCTATGTTTTATTGCCCCGATTAACTCTGACCCTACTTCATCGAAAATCTTGAAATATATTTGGAATGATAGAAAAATGTGTAGGTTTTTAATGAAAAATATAGAAAAGTGGCAGATACTCATAACTATATTTATTAAAGGGGTGGGAATGATAAGGGCTAAAAACATCATTTAGAACCAGGTCAAGTGCGGTGTCATTTAAAAGAGCACTTGATTTTAGAAACATTGACATTTTTTTTAGAATGTTGCAATGCACAGTTTTTGAATTATTGTCAAAAAAGTGACACAAAAAGTTGACCCCCCCCGCCTTGCATTTCGAGCTTTATTAACACAAACATTTGAAAAAATTCACAGAGACAGGAAGTTTGATAAACACTGAACGAAAATTATAGCGAAGTCTCAAATAATTATTTTTTTGAACTTTTAAGGGATTGGGGTGGGGAAGGAAGAAAAAAACTTTTTCTACCCAAGCAATTGGGGTGTCATTTGAAAGAGCACCAAATATAAGAACAATTGCAATTTTTTTTAGAATTTTGCGGTGCACATTTTTTGAGTTATTCTAAAAAATGTGCAAATTTCATGTCGTTTCCCCCATACGTTTCGACACTGATAGACAGAAAAAATTGAAAAAATTCACAGAGACAGAAAGTTTGCTATATATTGAACGAAAATTATAGCGAACTCTCAAATAATTATATTTCTGTGTGTTTGGTTAAAGGGTGAAAGGGGGGTAAAAAAAACTTTTTTGACCCAGCGAGTGGGATGTCATTTGAAAGAACACCAAATTTAAGAAACATTGCAATATTTTGTAGAATTTTGCGATAAACAGTTTTTTAGTTATTGTTAAAAAAGTTTTATTTTAAGTATATGTCTACCACCACCACCCTAAGTTTTGACTCTGATTTATATAAAAAATATTCTCAATTTAAACCATTTAAACTGGCTACACTGGCTAAATCTTTCTTTAGTTAACATAAACAGCTATGGATAAGATTTAACCTTAATACCGCATTTACAGCGACATAGCAAATTAGTAGATGTAATTTAAATCAGTGCTATAAACATTTTTTATTTTAAGAGCTTGCAACTAATTTGAGATCTAGTTTTACTAGTAAATAATTTTCAAATTAATATTGACGTAGTAAACACCATTGCAAATAAACAATTTTGATTTCTACACCGTTTCCTGTTCCTAAAAATTTTAAATTATCAAATTTCTTTTCTCCGTCAAATATTTTTCAACAATCAGAGAAAGAACTTGAGGAATGGTCTAGTTATCATATTTTTATTGCTTTTTTAAAAGTTTGACAGATGGCAATTTAAACTAAACTAAATTAAAATACGTTTATGAGATTAAAAGATTTATTTTGCAATCTACGCTGTAAACTCATATTAAATATGACAAGATGCAAATTAATATACTATCTTCTAGTTTGCTATGTCACTGTAAATGCGCTATAAGTAACAATTTTTGTGTCATTTTTAATCAATGTATAGTAGAATTTTTTTGCCAGCGAACACGAAATTTGTTTGTTAAGCGCATATTGTTTGCACATGCGCATATTGTTTGCACATTCAGTGTCTCGATTAAAATATTGAAAAAAACTATTACGGTCCCAATGAAATGGACAAAAAAAACACATAAAATAATAAATTACTATTGAAATTCAACCAATTATAATAGAAAACCAAAAACTAGTAAAAATATTAATGATTTTGTATGCAATGTAACAAAATTTTGATAATTAAAAATAATTATAATAAAAATAACGACGCCTATGGAAACAAATATCACAACAAACAAATGGTACGAACTAGAAGTAAAAATTTAACTAATATAATTGTTTTGAAAACAAATTTATCCCAAAATAAATAATACATATCTGTTTTACTTTTTGTCTCATCTTTTATCTCTTGCTGCGTCGTATCCGTCAAAAATTCGCGGGCAAAAAAATTCTACATAGATGTGATTGACATTTACTATTGACGTCTACGATTAAATATTTATTCTGTTATGCGTCAATAGTCTGGCGATATAAAGACTTTACAACACAACTTTATGTCATTTATTTTTGATATTGTGTTCTTTTACATTCACGGAACCCTTGGCGAGCGAATTTTATTCGCACTTGTCCGACTTTTTTTGAGTGAAAACAATTACACCTAATCAATGTTAGAGTCTGTTATAATATAATTATTTTTCTGTTTTATATTATTTAGATGGTATTCTGCTATCAACTTTGTATTTACTGCACAGGATTCTCCGTCCAACCAACAAAGCTTGAGATTCGAGATTCTCAAAACAGTTTGGCCGTTATATTTGAAACTTTTAAAAATGTTGAAGAGATATTACAAAAGTATTTGGATCAAAAATTACCAATTCAGCCTCTTTTGTTAGTTACTGGATCTAGAACTAAGCCAATACTAGTATGTTTTGATAATGTACGGTATGAAGTTTATACATCATGGAAAGCAGTTGATGTGTGCTTCAAAATATTTTATTTATTCAACTTAAAATATCCGCAATCAGCAACCAATTTTGGAATTTTATCCAAAAGCATTTTTATACATTGAAAGGCGAAAAAGGAATAGCACATTATTCGATCAATTTGTTGATTGATTGGTTAAATTAAAATTAATAATATATATTATTAGTTTACCTATGTAAATTTATTTTTTAATTAATAATTAATAGAAAATATAGTAAAATATAATATATTTTACTATATTTTTTATTTTATATACGAACATAGTTTCCCTTTTTTTCTTTTAATTTTTGTCACATATAAATTTAAAAATACTTTAAAACAAAATTATGAATTATTTTAAAATTAAAACTGTGAAATATAAATACTTTAAAATTAAATGAAAATAATTGAAATATGTATATAAAATTGTTAATAAAAAATTTATGTTCTCTTTTATTTAAAAGTGTAAAATATAATTTCCATTATTAATTTAATAAGTTCCATTATTAATTTAATAACATCTAATTATTAATTTAATAAGTTCTATTATTAATTTTAAAGCATCTTATTATTAATTTAATAAGAACCTTTTATTAATCTAATTAGATTGTATTATTAATCTGATAATATAATATTATTTTAAAAACAACTTTATTATTCTAATAATATATGTCATTTATCCAATGGATACCTAATATGAATGTAATCCATTATGTTATTAATTCAATAAGAATTTTTATAAATATAAAAGCGATCGTTTTTAGATTTAAAATTTAAATTTTTTTTGTTAGTAAATATTACGAACAAATAATATTAGTTTAATAATGCCTGTAATTACGAAATTAGTGAAAATAATCACAAGTTGTGATTAGCTGTATAATAATCACCAAATTATTAATCTAATGGCTATTTTGATAGTTTTTAATAACAGAATTCTCTGAGTGTAGCTAGAGAATATGTCGATCAGCACATTTTGCGGTTTAGGTTATTTCCACTACTACTGAGCTCTCAAAAAATGTGAACAACAGCTTAAAATCCTAAAGCAAAAGGAATTGTGTAAAGATCTATACATAAATACGCAAGCAATATTTTTGCGGTACAATTTTAAAATATTTGCTCCATCAAAAGTGTGGCAATATGTATATTGTAGGCAAGGTCTTGAGTAGTATAGGTGTGCCGAAAAATATTTTTTTTTGAATTTTGACGATTTTTTCAGCAAAAATGGCAAACATGTGATAATTGTGTTTTTTGCTCGGTTATTTTGTTTTTTTTTTCAAGTTATTTGTTTCAAAATTCAAAATCAATCTATATCAATTGATTAAACTCTGAAATAATGTGTTGTAGCTATTTAGTTAGGAGGTCTTTTTACAATTTCTATTTAGAATGGCCGAATTTCGGCCACTGGGCGATTCCTAGTTCCAATAAATACCCTTAATTCGAGTGATGCACTCCCAATAGTTTTACTCGTCATTTACTCGTCGATCAAATCTGATATTAAATGCATTACAGTTGATTTTGTTTACGGAGAAAGCTTTAGGATCTTTGGAGCACCTACCATGCATTCTTAAGGTAATTCATTAGATCATTGGTCGGTATCTAAAACTCAGGAAGGTTCACAAGACAAAATTAATATTCCTAAAAAATTTTAACAATGTGACAATGTTTTTGTTTGTGTTCATAAATTCAAATCTGGCCTACCTTTTCCATATAATAGCCAATTTAAAGTAATTAGGCGTCTTACGAAAATACTATGTAATCGAAAGAATTGGGAAATTTGCAAACATACCATTTTTGTAAAAATAACTTTATATTTTTGTTTATATTTAAATTACGTGATATTTTTTTCCGAAAGGGGGGGTTTGGTGGGACTCCTATTTTATAATCACCTCACAAACATTTAACAACAACTTTAAATAAAATATTAACCTACAGTACGAAATAAAATTGGTAGAACCGCTACAATAATGTTTTGCTTCAGTGGTATTCTTGTTTATGGGTTGATTTCCGAAATGGGAATTTTTATGATATATTTACGTTTCACGACCTCCTGATTCCTGAAGCTGTTTAGTCTACTTTTAGCTAGCAGTCTGTATGTGTGTGTAATTGTGGATATTATAGTTTGTGAACCATTTTAGACTGACTATATGGGCTTGATTTTTATACAATTTATAACAACGTTTGTTACAGCTTAAATTACACACTCGGTTGTGTAAACTTGAGCCAGTAAAGATTTTTATTTGCAACAATAGTAATGGTCATTTTATTTACCAAATTAAATTCCTCTATCTCACATTCAAAAAGGATCAAATAAATTGCTAATAAAACCTACTTATATTAAATTTATAAGATTGAGTATGTTGTTGTTATTATTACCATCATTGTTGTTGATTATAAAATAGCAACAAACAAAAAAATTTTAAGAGATGCTGATGATGATAAAAGATAGCAACCTGAAAATCCCTCTAATATAATATTTCTTTGTATTCTTTAATACTTCTATCTTTAATATCCATCATTTACCTTCTGTTTATCATCAATCTATTTTCAATGCACAAAGAAGAATTGAGATGTTTCATGCTTTATTGCTATTTTAGTTGAGTTTTGTACTAAATTCTTATCATCCCACTCTCTACTATGATTCATATGAAAGAAAATCTAAAAAAGAAAATTTATGATATATGAAAACATAGACAACACAAAAAAAATAAATAAAGGAAAATAGAAAAGTTATTTATCTATTTATTTTTCTGAAGAGTTTTGATTTTTTTTTTTGTATCTTTTCATGTCACATATGTGATGGATTGAAGATGTTCATGTTATTAAGGATATAAGGAAGAAATTGTTGAATGATTTCCTCTTTGAGTCAATATAGACAATTGAGATATTTGTATAAAAAAATGTAAAACAAAAATGTTTGCCTTTTCAATTTCTGCTTTTTGATCTTATATTAAATAGAATTCTTTATGATTCTATTTGATTTTTTTTTTTTTTCTAAATAAATTTTTTAAATCGAAAATAAAAATTGTGGAAAATTTGAATAAGTTGGAGATGATTATATCAAGGGTTCTTATGGGTTTACCATATGTTGTCAGTAAAGTTAATTAGATAGAAAAACTATAATGTTGATTTTATATCAATATGACGACCAGTCATTTCTTCAGCTTTTCTTTTTTGTCTAAAATTCTAAGCTGTTTTTAAATTAAAAGTATCGACACACAACTGATATCGAATTACAAATGCCGGTATAATTCGGTGTTATTTTTTATCCAAAAGATTTTTAATAATTATTTATCCTTTCTATGCTCATCGAAGAATCGATTATTAATTACTAGGTATTACAATCTCTAGTCAGAAGTGAAAATCTTACCACCACCTTTTTTTTTTTTCATTTTTCGACGTTTTAAGGCTAACGGCTCTAAAAAAGCACTAAAAAATTGTCCGTTTGTCTGCCGGCCTACGACCTCACAACCTACGAAAACAAGAAAACTACTGTAGCGATTTCAACATTTTTCTAAAAATAGTTTATATTAATGGCAAGAGCCAAAAGAACGATGGATTCGATAACTGTACCAGAAGTGTGTCAAAAAAATCATTAAGTGTGTCAAAATAGCAAATTTTTATATTTTTGGCTTAAAATCTTTTATTTTCAGTGATAATGAGTAGTTACTTTGTATCTAGAGAAATCTTGATGTATCGGCATCTATATGTGAGACCTAAATTTTTGTGTTATAAGTATGTGAAAAGAAATTGTTATATGTGTCAAAAGAATGATTTTCATATATTTTGTTACCCAATTTTTTTGAGAAACATATATTATGGGACACATTTTCGACTCGACATTTTTGAAAACATAAAAGTAATTATTTGGATGACATGAACTGTAATGAAACACTAAATTTGACATGAAGTGTGTCAAAACAATCGTTAAGTGAGTCAAAAAAATGATTTTCATTTATTTTTTAACCAGTTTTTGAAAAAACGTAAAATTAATTTTTTGTATGACATGAAATGTAATTGATCATGAAATTGGACATGAAATATTGTTCTATCCAGAGTCAACTTACAGAAACAGTTGGTAAACATCAAGTAGTTGCAGATTAAATGTCGTTTGTTAACAAATTTTGAAATTACTAGAGACACGATCTTGAGTAGTTTTTTGTGTGATTCCAGATTCCACGACTTCTGAATAACAAGAACAGTTGGAAAATAAGTTTGAATTGTTGATTTTGTTATAATTTTTGCAATATTTTTGTAATTTCAAGAAAAGTTTCAATTTTTGAACTTGAAATAATTTTTGGAATGTTTGTTTACCTTTTTTTTAATATTTGCTATTTACCTTTTCATTTTAATTTTATTTCCTTTATCCTATCATGAAATACTAGCCTTTGTCATATTTTATTATCGCGTTATTGTTTATTTATTGATTTTTAAAAAAAAAAACATTTAAGAACAAAAACGTTTGCGTCACTCAACACCTCAGAAGACAGAACGTATGTGTTGTGTGACCTGCGTTGTAAAAAGTTTTTATATGTTGACACATATTATAATTCCTACTTCACAGTATATTTTATTTAAAAAAAATGCAGCAATTCAAAAATTTGGCACTATCTGTAATATGGTTATATGATTATATGGTTATATGTTTTTTTATATTTTATTTTTTTCAATCACCTTATTGAGCCCACTCTTTTTATAAATAAAATATAAAATTTCAATAATTATTTATTATAATAATATTTTTTATTTAAATAAAATTAAATGCATTTCGGGTTATATGCAATCCATCATCAGCAAACTCGACTTTAAAAAAGTCGATTTTTCTGATGATGGGTTGCATATTACCTCAAAATGCATTTAATTTTATTTAAATAAAAAATATTATAATAATAAATAATTATTGAAATTTTATTGACTGAGAAAATGTTAAAAATTGGTTAATTGACCCGATTGCACCCATAAATGATTTTATGTTTGTTGAGATGGATTATAAGGTAATCGAATTATTTTAATGATGTTGTATTGTATATAGCTCTGATTCTTATTTTATAACAATAATCAAATCAAGCCATCTGTTGTTAATTAATCGTAATTTTAACTTTATCCAAGTAGCACACGAAATATTTTTGCCTGTGTACTACTCAAAGCACGAAAAGAAAGTGAAGTTTCCTAACAAAAACTTTTTTACGGCCAACCAATAATGGATAAGAGACCGAAATCGATTTTCGAGGTTTTGTTCGTTCGTTTTTCGAATTATTTAATTAATTAATCGTATGGCACTGCAATGTGACTTTATCAATTATTTTTTAAGGCGGTTGGGGTCACAAGTAAGTTGATCGTTTATGTTTGTAGAGATCAATTATTTAGACTTAAATATATTAACCTCTACAGATCCTAAAACATCGAAACTTTCAGAACATTTTGTACAATCCGCTGAAAAAGACACATTATTTGGACTAACCGAAGTTCTAAAAAACTCTTGTTTTTTTTATATTTTCTTAACCCAAATAGCAATTTATAATGGAGCCGACATTGTACAGAATTTGTAAAATCTTGCTCCTTTGTTATGATGTTAAAAATGAGCCAAATTTACCAATTTCAATTTGGGATGGTTCTACTCAACTTTGTATGCATGATTCAGCAATTCGTACAATTCATTAGATAGTGGACGAAAAAAAAGATGTTCACATTCTGAAACATTTATCACAGATGATAATTTTATCTTAGAGTTGAAAAAGATGATCAAAACGATGATGAAGTAAATAATAATATATATATAGGTTGAGAGTAGAAATTTCGAAAAAAATCATTTATGATCATGTCAATGTAAGTTGATTTTTTTAATGTTCAAAACAATTTTGTTTGTATTATTCGAAACCACAGTTTTTAACTTATTTTCGAAAATGTGATTTTTTTTGTCCTCCTTCCCTTATCTACGTAGGAATTTTGCTTAAAAAAACAAAAATTTTTTTCGTTTCTTATAATTTCAGATGTTCTTTATAGAGGGTTTTGAGAGTGGAAATTTTGGAAGAAAAATTTTTTTTTTGTAGTTCAAACAATTGTTTCGTAATTTTTGAGAACACAGTTTTCCACTCCTTTTCAATACTATGAAAATTATTTCCGGTACCCCCTCCCCCCTCTTATCAACGAACATTACAGGACCGAAAAATTTAAAAAATTCTAGGTTATAGGTAATTCTAGGTAATGATTTAAAGATTGAACGAAAACTATAACGGCTCACCCAGAGAATTTTGTTAGTAAATTTAATAACCGCCCGTTTTAAAAATGTGTAATAAGCTATTTTATCAATCTAATAACGTTTTTTATTAAAGTAATTGCCACATTCGTTCGATTAATACTTTTTGTTATTATTTTAATAAAAATGTTTATCAAAATAAAAATACGGTCAATATTATTAAAAAAATCACAACGGTTGATTAAACTAATAACCAATTCTTATTAAACTGATGAATTCAGACAATCAAATAAAAAATTATGTGATTAACGTAGAGCTATTAAAATAAAAACATAAATTATTATTTTTGTAGTTAATTTTAATAACCTTATGTAGATAATTTTAATAATTTTATTAGATTAATCATCGACGTTTTTACTTTCAAAACGTAGGTTATTAGATTAATAATAGTATACATTAATCTAGCTTTAGGTTATTATTTTTAATAACGATTAATAAAATATTGGTAAGAATCACAGTTTATATCCAGACGCTGAATAAACAACTTTAAAAAATATTTAAAAGTTTTGTGAAAAGTTAAAAGTGTTGTTAAGAAAATTGAAAAAGTATATGATTCTTTTATTAAACTATAAGAAATTTTAAGATTTAAAACAAAAACAAATAGTTGGCAAGTAAACGAATTCATACGTTTGGTATGTGAAACTTTGTAAATTTTTGTTCTGTCTATTCTGTGTTAAAAAAAATTGGTTTTTCAGTTCCTGAAGCAGATTCATCAGAACATGTAGAAATTTTGTTCGAAGAACAGAGTAGTTAGGACAGGACAGGACTAAACAACTGAGACTCAACGACATTTCAAGATTAAAATCAACTTCGGAAATTTTAACCAAATGGAAGCAATTTAAATTACCGCTTGGGTATAAACTGGTTATTAATAATTCAATATTAGTATATTTCAATAACATTTTAATTATAATTATAATAATATACATATAATAATTATAATTAATTATAATAATATTCCTTTTAAAATTTTCAGATAGTCCTTTATTTTAAAGCAATGTTTAGTCCAGTAACTTTGTCGCCTGAGAGTATGGGGTAGTATGCGTCAAATCCGGTAGTTCTGATTTTGTACAGACTTATTTGTGATGTTGGTCTAATGAATAATTCAAGTTTGTGACCTCGAGCGCCGACGCAACTTTGTCAAAAATCGAAAAAACAGCGAAATTTCGCCATTTTTTGCAATATTTTAGACGTCACTCGAAAATTCATTCAGAACGACAGAATTGCAAAAAATTGCAATTGAAGTTCGAAAAAAATGATAAACTTTGAAAAGCTTAATCTCAGAAACTATTGGGTTTACAGAGACAATTCTAGTATCATATTGTAGCAAATTTAGTCTACTTTAAGAATGTCCTAAGAAAGTTTTTTCTAAAAACTAGTCCTTTAGGGTTATAATCGCCAAAATTTAAAAAATTACGATTTTTTCGTTGTTTTTTCGATTTTTGACAAAGTTGCGTTCAGCGCTCGAGGTCACAAACTTGGATTATTCATTAGGCCATCATCATCAGAACTACCGGATTTGACGCATACTGTGATGTATAAAGTTACTGGACTAGTTTCCGAAAGCCAGCGATTTGGGTTGTATATTACCAACATTTATCTAGAAAACTCAGTCCATTTTTGAAGAACAAATTAAAGATGAAAAGTTAAGAGAGATGGTTGAAAAACTTCGCAATACAGAGAATATGACAGAAAGTAAGTTTTTTAAATTTGTTTTTTTTTTGGCTCCAAAAACTTGAAAATCACGTACAGCAGAAACAGAATTCCATTCAAATTTTACAGCAACAGAATTTTTTGCTGTCAAATTCGTATGAAATTCTGTTTCTGTTTCTGATGTATTTGAATACCCGGTTGTAAGCTAAAACGTTGTTTTTGGACATGTCATTTGTAATTTTTTTGAGTGAAAACAATTAAACAAATATGCAATGTTAGATTCTGTAATAAGATATTATTTTTCTGTTTTATATTATTTAGATGATATTCTGCTATCAACTATGTATTTACTGCACAAGATACTCCGTCAAACCAACAAAACTTTATAGCATAAAATTTATAAGAAATACACTGTTCCATATTCTCAAAACAGTTTGGCCATTATAGGCGAAACTGTTCAAAATGATGAAGAGATGTTACAAAAGTATTTGGATCAAAAATTACCAATTCAGCCTCTTTTGTTAATTACTGGATCTATAACAAAGTCAGTAATAGTATGCTTTGATAATCTACGGTATGAAGTTTATACAACATGGAAAGCAATTGATGTGTGCTTCAAAATATTTTATTTATTCAACTTAAAATATCCGCAATCAGCAACCAATTTTGGAATTTTATCCAAAAGTATTTTTATACATTGAAAGGCGATAAAGAAAGAGCACATTATTCGGTCAATTTGTTGATTGATTTGTTAAATTCAAATCAATAATATATATTATTAGTTTAGCAATGTAAATTTATTTTTTAATTAATAAAAAATATAGTAAAATATAATAAATATTACTATATTTTTTATTTTATATACGCACATAGACTCCTTTTGTTCTTTTAATTTTTGTCACATTTAAATTTAAAAATACTTTAGAACAAAATTATGAATTATTTTAAAATTAAAACTGTGAAATATAAATACTTTAAAATTAAATGAAAATAATTGAAATAAATAAAATCGTTAATAAAAAATGTATGCTCTCTTTTATTTAAAAAGTGCAAAATATAAGTTCCATTATTAATTTAATAAGTTTCTTTATTAATTTAATAACATCTTATTATTAATTTAACAAGAACCAATTATTAATCTAATTAGATTGTATTATTAATCTGATAACCTAATATTATTTTAAAAACAACTTTATTATTATAATAATATATGTCATTTATCCAATGGATACCTAATATAAATATAATCCATTATGTTATTATTTCAATAAGAATTTTTATAAATATAAAAGCTATCGTTTTTAGATTTAAAATTTAAATTTTTTTTGTTAGTAAATATTACGAACAAATAATATTAGTTTAATAATGCCTGTTATTACGAAATTAGTGAAAATAATCACAAGTTGTGATTAGCTGTATAATAATCACCAAATTATTAATCTAATGGCTATTTTGATAGTTTTTAATAACAGAATTCTCTGAGTGCTGGCTCATAATTTCAAATGTTCTTTAGAGAAGGTTGAGAGAAGAAATTTCTCAAAAAAATATTTTTTATCTTTATAAGTGGGGTGTCATATGAAAGGAGAATTTTTTTCAAGTTCAAAACAATTTGTTTTTGTAATCTGCGTTTTGTAAATTTGTGTTTTTAGAAGAACTATTCTCGTAGAATATTATATACACGGAACCTTTGGCGAGCGAGTCATATTTGCACTTGTCCGAATTTTTTTATTTGAATTTATATAATTTTTGTTTGTGTTTTTTTCTTATTAAATTATTTTCTTTGTAATTTTGATTGCGTTCATAAGGCATTTTTCTTACAATTTATTTTATGTTAGCAAAAATTATATTTATTCCCAAAACTAACCAACTCACCTCAATACTTAACACCAATCAGTTCTATTCGAATAAATTATTTCAATTTTCCGTAAAAGTTTATAAATTTTTTTCAAAAATTCATATAAATCACAAAGGACCATAACGGAAAAAGCCTTATTTGTGCTATTTTTCTGGAATAATTTTTCAAATCAAAATAATTGTTTTCAAATCGATTAGTTGAAAATACTACAAGCCAGCTTTTTAACTTTTTTTGATAATTGAATGGAACAATGATCGGTTGATATGAAAAAAGCTTTATCCAAATTATTCGAAAAACGACGCAACATCACTCGAACAACATATCAAAACGTTCATAATAGTCATCTCGATGCAACAAATTTTCTGTTAATTTATTTATTTTTATTTAATTTTAATTTAGTGGTGAAATCGATTTTAAATATATTTGCATATACAAAAAAATATCACAACAAATTAAATTTGTAGATTTTGTTGTTTTTTTGTTCGTTGCAATAAAATTAGCATTAAAATATAAAATTGAATGTCCATTTTGAAAAAGAGGAAAATTAAAGTGGAAATGAATGTTTGTTTAATTAAAATTTTTTTTATTTTAATTTTCGATTCAATTCAATTTGAATCACTTTGTTATTTTAAATTAATTGAATTTTTATTTGAGTTAGAATAATCGAATTAGAGTTTATTCAAGGTAAAAGCTTTTTTTATGTCGATTTTGTTCTAATTTGTTAGCCGTGCATTTGCAAATAATATCAATATTATAAAATGCATTTTGCTATAGCTAATGAGATGAATCGGAATTTTTATACTAATCTGACTAATCTCTGTTTCAAGTTCAAAATCATATTAAACGCAATGAAACAATAAGAATATATCAAAGTTTCAACTTGACATTCAATTGATATTGGTAATTATAGCAAAAGTATTCGCGATTATTTTCTTATACAAAAGAAAATTTAACAAAAGAATTGATGTAATGGAACGTTATTAATCATTAAACATTTTTATTTTATTAACTAATCTGTTAAAATTATGTAAAATAGGTTTTTGAATGGATTATGGAATATTTTGATTTCCGTAATGAATATTGAATGAAAAGTATTTTTTTGAATGAATGAGATATAAGGAAGTACAAAGTTTTGATTTAAAGACAACATTTCAAAAATAAGTTACGACAGAAAAATGGCAACCAAACTCCGTAAAAAATAAAAAAGTAATAAATACGTCAGTAATAATACAATAACAGCAACAACCATATGTGTCTTTCTATGATATCCTTTTGATTTCATTACATCCTGTATCACTCCAAGAGAAATAAAAACACTAAAATAGTGAAAACAATAAATTTTAAAAGGAAAAACTCGGAAAATTTCTATTCTTTAGTTTACATAGATTTTCCGATCGTAAACTTTAGTTTTATGTATTTGATGTCTCTTCTCGACTGGTATCCGTTCGTTGGAAAATAAAATGATGATGAATCTCAAATCTGAATTTGATTTGAAGAAAACTAAAAACTGATTTTATGTTCCAGATTTTTTATTTATATTATTTCAATTCAATTCAATTCAATTGAATTCAAGACATCAAGTTATTATTATACGTTCTTTTTGTTTTGTTAGGAATTTTATTGGCTTCTTTTGGCTTTTTAGTTTTTAAGGAAAAGTTAAATTTAACGTTTGCAAGAATATGGGTTTTTATATTAGTAATCCAACCTGAAAAAAAATCAAAGCTTAAAGCTTAAACGAATAAAGAAACAAAACTTATAGATATACTAAACCGGCATGTATAACTTTTAGTTAGTAAAAATCAACTTAATTGCAATTTTTTTTGTTTTTGGTTTTCAACGTTTGTGTCATACTATTAAAACTGTTCAAAATTTTAGTCAAAAAATTTCCAATAATATTTATCATTAATACGCCAGTTTTAATGAATCACAAGGTTTAATGATTTGAGAGATCCATACAATGTTCTACGCTTTTTGTGAATTTCATAATTATTTTTTTTCTTATGTCCGAATTTATTACGAAGCAGTTGTCCTTAAATAATTTTATCATCGTGGTAAATGTATTTTAACGATTCGACGCTGTCGATATAATTCTTATCGTTCTCTCCATACTGAACAATTTGTTCAATGGGTTTTTTTGTCACATTTTTTTCTCTTGCGTTTTCATAAACTTTTGTTTCTTATTTACTTGTACTAGTGTAAATTCTGGTATAACTTTGATAGTGAACAATCTTTCAAAAACGCAATGCGTTTAAAATTGTTAAAAAAATAAAACGGATTAAATCTGTTTAATATTATTTTTATTGAAATAAATTCAAACTAGTTTGCGTTGTAAATTCTGTTATATCTATTGGATATCATTCATATTATTGTTGTGTTCGACCAAAAAAAAATAAAGTGATCTAATAAAACAAAACTTTTTATGGATAGTATGGAGAGTATGATGACACTTTAGAAGTCATATGTTTTGCCGTTTTTTTTTTGAATTTTTAACATTGTAAACTAAAGAAAAATAATCAAAGGAAAAAATTTTTTCATGGGCTTACGGCGCGTGAAAATTCAATAACCTCCAAAAATATAAAATTTCGTAACTAAATAAAAACATTGATTCTTAGTTCAAATTTATTGGTAAAATTTGTATGTAGCTAGCTTAAACGATTAGATATTACATATATTGATTTATTTTTATTCATATTTAACATTCGCCGATACCATTGGCGCACCAATTGCTAATTTATTGATTTATTATTCGTATTCAACAATCGCCGGTACCATTGGAGCAACGATTAGTGGTTTTAATTGATTAATTATTATATGCTATTCACTATGCTTGGCTGGTGTAGAGGAAGCATGAAAAGTGGGATCAAATTGGGATGACTGATCAGTGAATAATTTTTAATTTTTAAATGTTATAATTATATTGTGGATGTGGTGTGTACGATGGCCTCTGTTCCTCTGACTTTTAGGTTTGTCTGAGTTCCTATTCTAATCGCTTATTTTTTCCATCTACTTGTGAAACTTTTGCGTGAAATTTGGCATTTGTGATGGGCTGAGGAAGATAGATAGATGAACTCAAAGACTGCAGTAAGTCGGAAATTTAAATCTTAAGGCCTTCCACTAATGTTCCTTGAAAGTTTTTCCTCTATCAAAAATGCACAATGTTCATTACGGGATCCACGATCCTACCCACAGCTAACAAAAAATAAAGAATTTTTTTAATATAATTAACTTGACAGTAAAGTATGAAACATAGACTATTATGGCTCTTAAGCTCCTTTACAAAACAACATTGACTTTTTCAGTCTTAAAATATTTAACCAATTTGTTTAAGGTTGTTCGTTACGCCGGTGTAGTACTCTTTGCAGTCTCTTTTAGAGCATAACGTTCCCGAGCAGAAATTAGTTAGGGAAAACCTGAATACAGTCAGGGCGTGTTCAGGGCCGGGTCAGTCCTACAAGGGCAATGCCTATTAGGGCAATCTGATGTGGGCCTGTTCCAGGCCTGATTTAGAATACCATTTTAGGGTTAACCTTATTTCGATATATCCGGCCCTGATCAGGTTTTTTGTATTTGACCCCTAGCCGAAATTACAATTGGTTAAAATTCACTAGAGTATTATCTATTTTAGAAATATATAGTTTAAACCGTTTCATGTATATTTTAGTTATCGCTTCTCGGCTGAAAGACTATAATAATAGTGATTAAGGTGGTATATCTTTCAATATTTTTCATGGTTATTATTTTATTTTATTTTATTTTAATTAATATTTAATTTATGTATACAATATATAAATATATATCAGGGTTTGGTCCAGATATCCCAATCAGGGTCTGATCCGGTAATCCCAATCAGAACCTGATAGGGCAAAAGCGTTACACTCATGATCAGGGGCCAATCAGGCAGCCTTACCAATGCCTCATCCGGCTAAGGTCAAACCTGATCAGGGCCTTACCTGAGCCCTAACAAATTTCTGCTCTGGTAAATTACATCAATTTTCTGTACTGTAAACTAGAGAGGGTCAATAAATTTCAAAATTTTGCAATACTCTTTTAAAATAATCGTTTTGAAACCATTATTTTTTTTTATTCTAAGTTAGGCATAATAAATTATTAAATTAAAAAAGTTTTTTGGTTAAAGCAAATTGGCTTTAACCAAAACACATTTTTAATTAAATAATTTGCAAGTCAAATATCATATCATACATAATAAATTATTAATTAACGTCTCTGAATATCCGAAGATAGCATGCCAACTAGGGATTGGGATTCAGTTTGAATAATTTAAGTTTCTCTAAGAAATTTATGGATGCTAACTTTAAAATTTTGAGGATTAAAGCTTTCAAGAAAAACCCATGAAGGAAAGGCGTTCCAGAGATGAGAGACTCTGTTGAAAAAATCACTGAAAATCATTGAAAAGCAACAGTTCTGCACCTTTTTATATGAACCGTATAAGGATGGGCTACAACATTTGCGATGTGTTACGCGATAGGTTTGCTAGTTCAGGTAAAATTGATTTAGTCTCTGCAGAAGTTCGTTCATCCTTAATGTATTTGTAGGAAATTGTCAGATCATCAACATTTCGTTTGTGCTGTAAAGAATCAAGCTCATTAGTAAGAGTTGAGTTGCCAAGCATTGAGTTACCAATCAATTTAATAGCTCTGCGCTGAACGGAATCAACACTTTCAAATTACTATAATAAGATCCACCCCATATGTGAGAACAGTGCTCCATGCAGGAACGTATATATGATTTGTAAATACTAAAAGCTGTTCGCTATTAAAAAATTTACGACATCGTCCCAAAAAGCCCAATTTTTGAACAACGTTCTTAGCTAAGTTAAAAATATGAGAATTCCATTTCAAATTATTTTCAACTTCTACTTCTAGAAGTCGAACAAATTCTCTCTCTACAAGATCTTTAGAATCGAACTATAATGGAAACGGATTAGGTATGGATAATATAGAAAAATTACAAGCTTGTGTTTTGCTCGTATTGACTATTAGCGAGCCCCCAATTCAAAATAGTTTTAAGGTCATGGTTTAATGAATCTATCAAATTTGATCATATGTTTTTCATTTCTGAAGTTTTTGTTTATCAATTGTACTGTGCATCAACGAAGTAGTATTTATAGTAGATGGACAGATCGACAACCATTGTTTGGTGCTTGAGTGAATTTAGCTGATCAGTTAGCTCGGCATTATCACTCAATCTATAAATATTTTATTGTAGACTAACAAAAACCTCCCAAAACATGACAACAATATGCCATGTATGAGCAAATAATTGACCTTTAGATCAACAAAATTTGTACCTAGTTAAAAGTTTATTTACATCGGCTCATGAGTTCCAGTTTTTGGATTGTTTATTTAGCAAGTTTGAACACATGTTTGTTCCATTTCATTTTTTTTTTTCATTAACATTGCCCAGAAGTTTAACTTAACTTAGTCATCTTAGTGTAATGCCTCATGGTTTTTCTTAATAAGAAAATTTTAGATGTTGCTGCATCCTTATTAGGATGTTGCTCCATCCGTAATAACCGATAACATTTAGTTTTGGTTGGATTGTAACTCAACAAAATTACCCACCCTCTATCCTATTATGTACGTTGTTGGTCTTCATGGATAGAATTGATTACTAAATTTCTATCATTGGTGACTGTAACACGAGATCAAAGCTTAGGAGAAATGCTTGAGCGACACGTAATATTCTGTCATCGGTGAAATTGTGAATTCCGGTGAGGTGTGAAAATGTTGGATCTTAATTAACATAATTATCTTAATTAACATAAAATCAAGAAACTAAAATAGCAGTAATCTGTCAGATACGTAAAAAACAATTTAGAAAGGATCAATTATAGGGCATTGCAAAGAGGTAGCTAAAATAATAAAATGCGAGCAGAAAAATATCAACAACTCGGTAAACACAAAACAACAGAGAGCTGAAATGGAACAACTAGTGCAGAAATGGACAAAAGAGCATTCAAGAGAGCAGAAGAAGGCAGCACGTCAATTGCTTAAGCGATACAAGTCTGTATGCAGAAGTACACCTGAAGGAATCACTAATATAAACAATTAAAAATTACTAATATTAAAAATTCAAAGATCCCGTTTATTTTTTGTATTTTTTTTATTACATTTACTAAAAAAATTTCTTTCGCACATATTGTAGAAACAAATATAAATTCAACAATTTAATATTAGGAAAACGAAACTATTATTTCATAAAAATGTAAACGAACCCAGGCATTTTAGAAATTGTAAACAATTTTGCCATTCTCTCATTCCATTCTCTCATTCGGTTGACATTTGTTTACATATATATGCATGACATATGTTATGTACAATTTCGTTCACGGGGATTTTGTATCATGCTAATTTCATGCATTTTTTTTTTTAAATTGTTTTACGTGGGGTGGAGGGGTGTTCTATTTGGTGTGAATTTCAATTTGTATTGTCAAAAACGATCACTGAAGAGAAAACCAGTATCAAGTCCTGTTCTAGACCAATGACTTCAATTCTAAGCTCTATTTTTTAATTAATGGCCTTGAGTAGCGTCATCCAACCAAGGTTTAAAATACGTTCATCACCACCTCAGAAGGTATTTTGCTGTGGTGTTTGAAGTTATGCATGTCTTGTTGTGACAAATATTGTAATCCCTATTGAACACTTTTTATTAAAAGCAATACCACGACAGATCATAATATTTATATTAATTCACAATTTGACATTAATAATCGTAAACTTCCAATAATGAGTTATATGCCAATTCCACAGATACATAACTCTTCATTTTATGATCACAGTTGAGATTATAAAATTAATCAATTACTACCAATAACCGATTATGTTGAGAAAATCATATGAATTCTATGTTACACAGAAAAATATCAGCTTAAGGATATTTAATAAAAATGAATAATTTCGAACATACATGATAAACAATTTTTGTTTACAGTAAAAATTCAAATTAATAGATCGGAAATTTGATAGATTTAATTGTTTGTCTTATTCATAATATATTTTTCATAAACCATCAACATTCCGTACTCACCTCTTTCTCAAATCGCAACGAACGAAATATATATTAAATTTCTCTAACCAGATTCTACATCAATAGTAACATCCAAACAACAGATTGGAACACAAAAAAAAAAAATAAATAACGTGAAAAAAATTAAAATAAAATAATTCACCCTTTCAGTTATCTCAATTTCAACTTATAAAGATGACATGAAGTAAACACACAAAAAAACGTGAAATTATCCAACAATCGCAACTTTACAATATTTAACGTATTCCACGGAATGAGAAGTAAATAGAAAAACCATAATTCTACAGGATTTTTTTTATTAAAAACTTAAAAAAAATTGCAATGGTCTTTTGTACAGGGTGCAACAAAATTCACGAGCTTCAGACCGTCGATTTTTTTCAGTACTAGAATTAATGACAGGTATAAGCTGAACACATAATGTGATCGACATTGCATAAGTGTAAAAAATTAATTAAAATGAATAAACTGAATAAATTGAATAAATTGAATGAATTGAATAAACTGAATGAATTGAATGAATTGATTGAATTGAATGAATTAAAAGAATTGAATGAATTGAATGAATTGCATAAATTGAATGAATTGATTGAATTGAATGAATTGAATGAATTGAATTAATTGAATGAATTGAATGAATTGAATGAATTGAATGAATTGAATGAATTGAATGAATTGAATGAATTGAATGAATTGAATGAATTGAATGAATTGAATGAATTGAATGAATTGAATGAATTGAATGAATTGAATGAATTGAATGAATTGAATGAATTGAATGAATTGAATGAATTGAATGAATTGAATGAATTGAATGAATTGAATGAATTGAATGAATTGAATGAATTGAATGAATTGAATGAATTGAATGAATTGAATGAATTGAATGAATTGAATGAATTGAATGAATTGAATGAATTGAATGAATTGAATGAATTGAATGAATTGAATGAATTGAATGAATTGAATGAATTGAATGAATTGAATGAATTGAATGAATTGAATGAATTGAATGAATTGAATGAATTGAATGAATTGAATGAATTGAATGAATTGAATGGATTGAAAGAATTGAATGAAATGAATGAATTGAATGAATTGAATGAATTGAATGAATTGAATTAATTGAATGAATTGAATGAATTGAATGAATTGAATGAATTGAATGAATTGAATGAATTGAATGAATTGAATGAATTGAATGAATTGAATGAATTGAATGAATTGAATGAATTCAATAAATTGAATGAATTAAATGAATTGAATGAATTGAATGGATTGAATGAATTGAATGAATTGAACGAATTGAATGAATTTAATGAATTGAATGAATTGAATGAATTGAATTAATTGAATGAATTGAATGAATTGAATGAATTTAATGAATTGAATGAATTGAGTCAATTGAATGAATTGAATGAACTGAATGAATTGAATGAATTGAATGATTTGAATGAATTGAATGAATTGAATGAATTGAATGAATTGAATGAATTGAATGAACTGAATGAATTGAATGAATTGAATGATTTGAATGAATTGAATGAATTGAATGAATTGAATGAATTGAATGAATTGAATGAATTGAATGAATTGAATGAATTGAATGAATTGAATGAATTGAATGAATTGAATGAATTGAATGAATTGAATGAATTGAATGAATTGAATGAATTGAATGAATTGAATGAATTGAATGAATTGAATGAATTGAATGAATTGAATGAATTGAATGAATTGAATGAATTGAATGAATTGAATATAAAAACTGTAAACGTTAACACAAAAATAAAGATTCCTGTAAATTTTGTCACTTTTGAACTGTTAATGCAAAAACTTTGCAATGGGAAAATGTTTTGTGCAGAATCACCCTTTAAATACTCCACAAAAAAACAAATTTTTGTATAACAATTGGAAATAAATAACTTCGTAGTACTTGGTATACTTCTGTTCAATTAGAAAATCTGAATTTCAGAAAATGACTTTTATAAATAAAACAAAAGTTGTGGAAATGTTTGATGGTGGGGAACTGACTATCAGGTAGATTGTTTTTTCTACGTTTTATTTAATAATTCAAATGTTTATGTTATGTAATATTATTGTTATTTATAGAAAAAATTATTTGAAATTTTTTGTAAACACAAATATTTTTAAATTGCGAATATAATATCCAATGCCTTAGGTGAAATTAAAAAAAAAACATCATGGAACTGTTTGAGACAGCAGGGTAAGTATATGTTATGTACAAATAATTAACAAATTTTGATCTTGTGAATCAATAATAATTAAATGATGCTACATTTTCCTAAATTTTCCTTAATTACACAGATATGGACAGATAGAGGGATCCGTTTTTGTTAACAAATTAATTTTAAAAAATGTTTGATAATATTGTGCGACAAGCCCTTGTACACCAGTCACTGCTATTGACACAGGGCCGGCGCTTCCATGGAACAGTACGAATAGTTTGACGGGGCGCTAAAATTGGAGGGCGCCAAAACCCAATTAATAAATATAAATTTAAAATAATAAAATAAATATTTTAATTACCGAAACTTATTACCAAAAATATTTTTTTCACTGTGTAAAAATTCTTAAATTTTTTTTGTAAAATTTCTTTCAATACAATCTTTAGCATTCAGGGGTGGGTCAGACAGGTTATACGACAAAAATAATGGTAATTTTCTCAAATTAGTAGAAGCAATTGCTGAATTTGATAATGTTCTTTCAGAACGCCTACGACGGATAACTAATAATGAGACGCAAAACAAATATTTGTATAAAAGCATTCAGAATGAACTAATTTCAATCGTGTCTAAAGTTATTCAAAATAAAATCGATGATATGATGAAAGGTGCAAAATATTTTTCGATAATTGTTGATTGTACTCCAGATCAGAGCCGCAATGAACAATTATCACTCATTGTTAGAGTTGTTCATAGAAAACAAAACAAACATTAAATTAAGGAGCTTTTTTTGGGTTTTTTAAAAGCTACAGATACGACGGGTAAGGGCTTAACGAATTTAGTTTTAGACCGACTAACTTCTCTAAAGTTTTCAAATAGTGATTGCAGGGACAAGGCTATGATAACGGCTCAAATATGAAGGGAAAAAACATTGGAATGCAAGCTCAAATTAAACAAATAAAACTCCGAGCATTTTTTGTGCCATGCGCATCACATTCAGCTAACCTAGTCCTTCTGGATTCAGTTCAATGTTCACTTCAAGCTGTAAATTTTTTTGATACTGTCCAAAGTTTATATGTTTTTTTTTATATGTTTTAGTTCTGTATCAAGATGGGACATTTTGAAACAGAATGTGAAAACATTAACTCTCAAGCCACTCTGTACGACAAGATTGGAAAGCCGCATAGAAACTTTAAAACCCTTAATGTGTAGTTTAGGTAATATTTATGACGCTTTAGTTCAAATAGGAAGTGACAAGGATAAGGACGGAATAACAAGAAATAACGCGAATAGTTTATCTCTCAAAATTATTCAATTTTAATTTATTTATTCAATAATTATTTGATATAATATTCTTGATAAAATTAATATATTTAGCAAATATTTACAAAGTCCTGCTATTTGTTTAACGACGGCAGTACAATTGTTAGAGGGCACAAAAGAGTTTTTGACGAACTTACGAAATGAGGAAAAATTTCTGGGGTTTATCTTGCAAGCTAAAGAAATAGCTTTAAAATTAGATGTTCCACCAAATTTCCCGGATGCTCCAAGGCGCCCTAGTCTAAAAACCTCAACTTTTTTCGTACGAAGGTAGAGACGAAATTATATCAAATCCTGAACAAAAATTTGAAGTTAAATTTTATTTTCAAATCCTTGATCAGGCGATTCAATCTGTTAGCGAACGGTTGTGGCTTCATTAAATGCTTCTGATCATTTAAATAATTGTCTTTCCCTAGAAAAGCATTTAACTTTCAATTCAAAGTCTGATATAGTAGGTTTAGATTTATGGGACGAAATTAAAACATTCCTAAGTATAATTTCAGGAACTTTTAAGCCCTATAGAATCATTAGATTTTATATTTGAAAAAAAATTCGACCAGATATTACCAAATTTAGTTGTAGCTCTTAGAATTTTATTGACAATACCAGTCACAGTAGCTTCCGGTGAACGTAGCTTTTCTAAATTAAAAATTATTAAAAATTATTTACGTAGTACAATAGGACAAGAAAGACTGGTAGATTTAGCTAGAATATCTATAGAAAGTAAATTTCTGAGCAACTTGGATTATAGTGATTTGATAGACGACTTTGCAAGAATCAAAGCGCGTAAAATAAAATTTAATTAACTAATATATTTTACAATTTAACGCACGCTTGAATTTTAGTGCTATTTATCCAATTTTTTGTTATTGAAATTCGTACGCTATATTAGTAAGTACGATAGCAATATTAAATCTTTATTTATTTCTTAAATATATTTTTAATATTAATTTTTTGTTATTGAAATTCGTACGCTGGATTAGAACGATAACAATATTTAATCTTTTATTTATTTTTTTAACGTTTATTTTTGAGGACTATACCTACGTGGGATACCTCGTTAAAAAAAATGCACTGCATATCCTACCTTTTGGGTGATGTGGAAATGGATTATTTACGACAAATAGATTTTTTAGGGCGGCATTTTTAAAAACTGCACCAGGGGCCAAAATCACTAGCGCCGGCGCAGTATTGACATATGTATTACGTAAAACAGTGTTCATCACTGGCAATAGCAATAAAATATTAATAGCTTTGGTGATATCTTCGGGGTCCTGGTGGATGAAATTTATTAAGTACTATTGACTAGCCTTTAATCTTAGCTATGCAATACTCCTTGATCATAATTTATGACACGCAAATGCTTGCTCGAATAAACGAATCTTCATATAGCAATATATCAGGTCTTAATTTGTTAAGAAAGACAGAGCGTCATATGTTCGAGGAATACTACCAGCGGAATTATTGACGACCTAATTTATGTTTTGTTTCTGCAAGGTTTTAAAAAACATTGCTTTTCACTTCTAATTTTATTTTTATTTCCTACATCTCATTATGAAATATATCAATATGTCATATTTTATTATGTAATATGATTTAACTTGAACCATTCTTAAGAAACAAAAATGTTCCGCCAATCAACAGTTTCGTGAGAGTCCGTGTTTGAGTAATCCTGGTAAATATTAATGCTAAGGATACTCTGTCATAGAGGACATGCTCTTACTTTTTTACTACACTCGACATCCACTCACGTCCAGCCCTTACAAACAATTTTTAGGCTTTCCCTGTTTCTGAAACAAGTATGTTGATCATTTAAAGAAAAAATAGCATTAATAAGTAGTTTAAATTAGTAAGAATCAAATATGTCAAATTAACTTAAAAAAGTCCCACCAAATTTAAATCTCTAAAGTACAATTCTACAATATGCTTTTATTGTTCCTAGTTTGTCACTATACCGCCGTTCCAATATTTTTATAAACTCAACAAAAAAATTTCAAACTATAACAATGAAACAAAAAGTCAATCAAAATAGCAATAAATAAAAAAATTAAAACCCTTAATAATATTTTATTTTATTTTACTTCCTGCATGTTCCCCTCTCTTCAACCCTTAAAAACATATTTTTTTTTGTTATAATTTTACCTTTTCTGATATCTGGTTGCTTGTTGAAAATACCTTTTCACACAATCCATTGATTAAAAAAATAAAAAATTTGACAAAACGTTGATGCTGATGATGATCTGAACCGAACCAAATAAAAAAAAACATCATCCCTATCGTTAGACCCTAGGGGGACAATAAAATAATGAAACTAAAAAAAAAATATCTCTCACGCTTTATTTTTGGTCACTTTCGTTTGCATTGTCACTCTCGTTTTTTTAGATTTGAATTTTTTAATTTAATTTACTTCACTTTTATCTTTTTTATAAAAGTTACAGTTTCAGATGAGCTAAAATTGTTGGTGAATGTACCAGAGAAAGTTAGCTAGATTGTTTGACTCTTAATAATGTTTATCACCCAACCCTCACAAAAATTTTACTTCCTATCTTCCTCAAGGGACAAGAGATGGAAATAAACTTTAATATTAAAATTGAAATTGTCACTCATTCCCACGAAATAGTGTGTGTTGTTTGTTTGATTCTATTTTGACAGTTTCACTTATGGTTTTTATGATTATCGGAAGGTGAACCATAAAAACGAAATTGCATAAATAAAATAATTAAATCCAAGTCACAAACTTTGATTGATAAACTGAAAATTCTTTTTGGATTTGTAGCGTTTTTCCGGTTAAACGAAATAAATGGAAGACGGAAATGTTTATAGATTAGAGTTGTGATGTCGTCATCCTTGTTTTTCTTGACCGGATCTTAATTTATTTTAAGGATGGAGAGGTAAATTTTATTTTGAAATTTTATAGTATGGTACAACAATTTTATTCAGGGTTTATTTCATTTCCAATATCCTATAATGATTTAAGCTCTTCCTCATGAAAATGATTAGACACCTCTACAATAAAACTTAATTCCAAGAACATCGTGACTCAAGTCTAAGTGTAAATTATTTATAATTATTAATGTAATTTCATCGTCTAAAAATCTAAGATCACGAATTCAATTAGAAAAAATTATTTATTACGAACAATATGATAACGACAATGGACAGAAAAAAAAATCATGTATTTTAATGTAAGAATTATAATTATTTAATTTATTTTTATGACAATAAATTTTCTTTACTCCATCATCGTACATATTCCGTATTCTCCCTACATTTTTTATCTTAAGTTTTTTAATTACATTTGGTGTGATATGATTTTTAAAATTATGTCTATGGTTGGATTGAAAATTCCATCCTAGCTTACGAATAGTTTCCCTATTAATTTTTTTACTTCAGTTATTCCATTAATTTCTAGGTCATAATTTTTCTTTTAATTTTAGGTTTTCTTTTGTTATTTTAAGAAAAGAAAAATTAAAATTACAGAACAGTAGGGATTTGACATGGGGTTGAGTGAAGGAAGATTAAAATTGTACGTTGTAATTTATAAAATTTACTGTAAGACTAGAACATGAATTAATTTTTTTTTCATATTTTGTTGTTTTGCACTAATTATAGTCATAATTAACAGGGTGATTAACATGTTGACATTTTATGTTAATTATTATTTCTTGGGGATAAGTTACGTTTTTGAAATAAGAAATGGATAGAGGGAAAATCTTCAATTCAGGGAAATATGTAAAGGTTTTTAGTTGTTGTGCAGAAAAATTTCATAATATACAAACACATCAAACTAGATTAATCAAAAATATTTAAAAAATTGTAAATTTAGGAAGCAGATGATTCACCAAGAAGTAAGTGCTATGCAGCTACAAATAACATACTTAGCTCAAGATGTTTTATTTTATAATGTGATTAGAATCTTTTGATTAAATTCAGATCATTAGGTAAATCACAAGTATTTTATTTTATTTCTATAAACTTTGTCCATTAATTTGTTTCTCTGCAACAAAACTACTTAGTGTATTATCATTAACAAAACTATGTATTAGATTTTTTGCGAATATTTTTTTCTAAATAAAAAGTGTTGTGTTATAGGAATTAAAAAATTTGTCACAACAACAAACAAATAAATTTGAAGGCCTAGATCCAACAACAATATGCTTTCTTAGATAAAAAATGCTTCGATTCTCATGAATTGTTTTATTTATCGACATTTAAGAAAATTAAAATCGTAAACACCTTACAACCTTACTCCTTAAACACAAAACAAAATTAAAAACAAAACATATGTTGGTGTAGACCAAAGTACACAGCATGGAAATTCAACTTAAAACTAAACAGCCGCAAAGTGCCTTTCATATAAAGCAAAATAACCACAACAAGCCAAAAATAATCAAAACTCATAAGTTATGAAGAAATGATAATGATGGCTAGAAGTTGCTGTAGATTTTTCTTAGTTATAATATTAGAATAATTTATCACAGGAAAAAAGTACAAAACAAATTATTTACCGTGTGTGGTATATATCCCCATCATCCTTTTTACCAAATCATCGTTCCGTTACTCATACAATATCGTAATAAATCAAAATAAAACAAACAAACAATCAATTAAGTTCAATCCTTATAAAACGTCTTAATCTAATTTTCTTTAAACCAAAAAACTAATTTCTTAAAAATTTTTCCTTAATCAATTAAAATGAAACACATTTAAGTGCTTTCTTAATTTAATTTTATTAAATTTATCATATATCTTTTCGTCTACCTATATGTGCCATTTTAAAATGAATATAGATAACTATAAATTATCGTTTCGAAGTCAGTAGTAATTGTCTTAGATTTAAAGTTTTATAAAATATTTTAGGATTTGTATTAGATTTTAACCTGTTGTTGCTTAGATGGGTTTTGCAAAATTTAGAGCAAAGATTTAAAGCAGAATTAGCTTTCTAGAATTCATTATTATGAAGCAATTTTGGAGAATAATTTGTATCCGTTTAACATAGCAGCCAAATTTTAGTTATGCAACTTCGGTTGAATGGGTTGAGAGCCGTTTAAAGTTTTTCCCCGTTTCTGTTTATCGTGACATTTGATTAAAAAAATTTTTTGGTAGTTACTATCCTATTACTGTCAATATTTAATGTTTAAACAGATCTAGAAGAATATTTTGATAATTACGTTTATCAATCAATCAATCTAATTATTAAGCAAAACCCACCAGGTTCAATCTTAAAAACACTTTAAAACCGGTTATTAAAAACACTTTAACTTTTATTCACAAAAAAATTATAACTTGAATTCTATTTACACGGCTTTATGTTTCAGACACAGAGTTTCATTTACAATTAATTCACGTAACATCGCATCGCATCGCATTCTACTTAAACTGTTTACAATATCGTAGTCTAATTAAAATTTATTCTCATTTTGCAAAAGTTCTCATATGGCAGAATAATTCCTTTAGAATTCCTTCTACTCAGCCTCCTCAATAGATATAAAAAATATTTCACTCCCTATCAATTTCTCTATATTTATAAGACCTATATTCGTGCATGGAGTATTGTTGTCAAGTTTGGGGGGCTGAATCTGTTACCATCCTGGCTCTTTGGACTCTGTTCAAAAGCGTGCCTTAACGAATTGTTTGTGATTGAAATAAATATCATCACCAGTAGTGCTCGGATGAAATCAGATCCATTATGCTCCAAACATATTCTTTTTCCCGTTTTACTCGTCAATCGGTTTGCGCAAATAGGAAAAATGTCGAGATTCCTCACTGTCATAGTAATAAAATGCAAAGGGACTTCTTTGTGCGTACATCGTGCAAATGAAATGCTTTGCCTGAATCATTAGTCTCGAGTGTCTTCAATTCACAAACATTTTAAAAAAAGCGTGCATTATCACCTCACAACGCATGTTTTTTTTGGAAGCTAGGTAATAAAAGGTATCTATGTGTCGTTGCGACACATTTTGTAATTGCTATTACACAACACTTTTTATTAGGAAAAAAAATACTATTGTTTTATTTCTCGATAGTTCTAGGTAAATCCAAAATGTTTTTACAAAAAGACTCAAGAAATTCTAAATAATTCACGTCATTATTTTGCGTTTTTTTTAATTTAATTTTTTGGTTTTACCCTTTTTCTTGGAAATATTGTGACGTTAATTAAACTTTTAAAATATTGTATAAGAGAAATTTAGATTGAATACAGTTTTGTTCTGTATGTCGTTGCAATTATTTAGAAACATTTAACATGATGCCAATCTTATGTAACTTTTTTGAAAACTTATATGACAAGTGCTAACGAACGGCACTCAGTGTTAATTATGTTATACAATATTTACGAATTCTTAAATGCATAATTTATTAAAATTAATATCAATCTCTGAGAAGATATTTAATAATTTAAAGTTTAACCTTAGTTAATAATAGCACTAATGCAAAGAACACCCTCAGATCAAACAAAAAGGTTTTTAGGTCAAATATCGCCGGCTAATCCTACTGAAAGCAAACCAAGGATAAAAAGTGATCTAGTGAGCGCAGATGAACATATATCAACAAGTGCACTGTTAGCTTTTAAGGTTATGTTCAAGTTTTTATTTCTTTATTTGAAATTTTTCTTACAATTTTGGGTTCTCTTTTTTTCCTTATTAATTATTTATTTACAAAAAATATAATTTCCTTATGTTTTGGATACAAAAACAACTTCTCCAAAACCTCAATTAATATTTGGTTTTATCCCATTAAATCAAAAGTGTATTTAAAGTGAATTAAAAGTGAATTTTACGTGCATTAAAAGTGAATTAAAGTGAATTTAAAGTGAATTTAAAGTGAATTAAAAGTGAATTAAAAGTACATTAAAAGTGACTTTTAAAGTGCATTAAAATAGAATTTCAAGCGAATTAAAAGAGAATTAAAAGTGAATTAAACATGAATTAAAATTGAATTAAAATAAAAGTAAAAGTGAATTTAAAGTGAATTTAAAGTGAATTTAAAGTGAATTATAAGTGAAATAAAAGTAAATTAAAAGTGAATTTAAAGTGAATTAAAATTGAATTAAAAGTGAATTAAAAGTGAATTGAAAGAGAATTTAAAGTGAATTTTAAGTGAATATAATGTGGAATAAAAGTGAATTTAAAGTAAATAAAAAGTGAATTTAAAGTGAAATTAAATTTAATTAAAAGTGAATTAAAAATGCATATAAAGTGAATTACAAGTGCATATAAAGTGAATTAAAAGTGAATTAAAAGTGAAGATAATGTGAATCAAAAGTAAATTAAAAGTGAATTAAAAGTGAATTTAAAGTGACTTAAAAGTGAATTAAAAGTGATAATGTGAATCAAAAGTGAATTTAAAGTGAATTAAAAGTGAATTGAAAGTGAATATAAAGTAAATTTAAAGTGTATTAAAAGTGAATTTAAAGTGACTTAAAATTGAATTAAAAGGGATAATGTGAATCAAAAGTGAATTAAAAGTGAATCAAAAGTGAATTAAAAGTGAATCAAAAGTGAATATGTATAAAGTAAATTTAAAGTGTATTAAAAGTGAATTTAAAGTGACTTAAAAGTGAATTTAAAGTGAATTAAAAGTGAAATAAAAGTGCATTAAAAGTAAATATAGAGCGAATTAAAAGTGAAATAAAAGTGAATTAAAAGCGAATTTAAAGTGAATTAAAAGTGAATTAAAAGTGGATTTAAAGTGAATTTAAAGTGCATTTAAAGTAAATTAAAAGCCAATTTAAAGTGAATATAAAGTGAATTAAAAGTGAATTAAAAGTGAATTGAAAGTGAATTAAAAGTGCATTTAAAGTGAATTAAAATTAATGAAATAGTAAACACAAAGTTTTTTTTAAGGAATAGAGTTTGATTCAGAAAAATCGAAAAAGATTGAAATATATGTAATAAAATTCAATAAATTATGGAGTGGTGGGTTTTTGAGTTATAACCAAGAACGTGAGTTCTTTTTTCTGTCCTTCCCCCTATACTTAGAACGTTACAAAAATAAAAATTAAAAAAAATCACGGTTATAGGATAATGTAAAAATTGAACGAAATCTATAGCGGTTGTCTCATCATTTAAAATGTTATTTGGAGAGGGTTTAGATTGGAAGGTTCTTAGAGTGGGGAGGTTTTTCAGTCCAAAATAATTTTTTTTGTTTTTGATTTATTTCTAAAATTGTGGTTTGAGAAGAACTATTCTCGTAGAATATTATATAAACGGAACCCTCGGCGAGCGAGTTATATTCGCACTTTTCCGACTTTTATAGTTAAAATTTAAATGTTTTATTATTTAGCTAATCAATTTTCCAATTTTGTATGTAATTTAAATTTTAATGTCACTTATGCTTTCGTCTGTTTAAGATATATCGTTAATTTATTTTAGGGTTATTTACATAAAATGCAAACCACTCATACTTAAACGTTATAAATATTATTAAAAATTATTATTAGATTTTGTGTGTACCTATATCTCAACAGGGTAACAACATATATTTTTTTTTATTTTTGAAACAACAGTTTCCTTAATATTGACATGAGGGTGTTCAAGTATTACGTAAGCAAACTTTCTATGATTTTAGAACCTCTTGTATAAGCAAAAATAAAAAAGTGGCAAACGCTCTTCTCTTCCAAATGATAAGACGTAATCATTTTTTCGAAACCTTTATTAAACATTTAGGTTAAAATTTAAAAGACTCAATTGGTTTTAAAATGAAAGTATTAATGTTTTTATAAAACCAGAAAACTAAGAATCATTTATTGTCCACGGGCTCTGTTCCCAAGTTTCGACAACAATTTTTTAACTCATCTTCACAATTCAAATTAAAATTAGTTGAATCGGTTGAATTATTAATGTCATCTTCATTTAGCCATTCAGCATCTTTGCATGGGATCTTGATGCGAAAAAAACGCATGAAATCTTCTTGAAACTTTTGCATATGATCCAGAATCACCTGAAAATGAAAGATCTGGCTTCGTTTCAAAATTGGACAAAATAGTGGAGAGGCGCTCAAACCATTTTAAGTTTAACCAAAGAACTGATTGGTTTTTTGGACAATATTAAGATAAGTGGTAGGGGGCCCGAGCACCTGTTTATTATGTCATCATTTTTTCAATGTTTGTTGGGAGCATACGATATTCGTTCGTGAATGAATTTTGATAACACTTTGGAAAAAGATGCAAATATGTATGGCAAGGAACGGATTAGTTTTTGAGCGATAGTGAACAAAATGATGTGAGGTCTCCCGAGCACGTGTTTTTGTAAAAGTTTAATAACATCTGTAACTGATAATAGAATTGGATGAAACAAGGTACATAAACATGTAGTATGGTTCACAACAGTTCTACATACCAACTTCCCGTTTGTCACTTCCAGGTAAATTTTTTATTGCTTTTCCCAGTACAATAGAATTTATGTTTGTTGGGATACTAATGCTTTCTTTAATATTTTTATAATTAGAGCTACGCGGAATCTATAAAATTGGTTAGCCTTTAATTAAAGCATTCGATGGATATTAGCTCACTATAAATCCAGAACACTTTGTTTCCAGAGCTGTGGTGAAATCAGCATAGCATCAACGTCGCAATATTTTTTTTTGTTGCGTTTGTAAACAAATTAAAAATGTTGAACATTAATTGAGAATAATGTTTTGTGTCCTAGACTGAAATTGTCTGAACTATTGATGAGTTTTTTTTTATGACTCAAAAGAATGTTATCTTGTTGTGACTAATTAATTATCTACAAATCAATGTAAAGACTTGCATTGATCTTTTAATGTTTTTTTCTATATGATTTGTATTATAAAAATGCAAATTTTTACACCGATTTACATAAAAATTATTGAATATGAAAAATAAAATATTTTATTTTAAAATTCGTTAATGAATAGTATTAGAAGTATATTCGCTATCACTTTTTGACAAAACCCCCGATATATCATAGCCATACCATTTCACGCCATTTGCAATAAACAATGAACATTGCCATATGCAAAAAATTGGATTAGTGTTTTTGATTAAATATTTTTGAATTTTTTTTATATGGAGTTTTATTTTTCCAGATGGCGTTATGAGCGTTATGGCGATTTTTTGAATTTTTTTTATATTGAGTTTTAATTTCAAAATGGCGCTACAAGTTCACGATTTTTATTGTGCTAAAAAATGTAGATGGCTTCTATACCGGGGGTTTTGCTTTTTGATGTAAACAAACTTTGACGTTTGTTGAAATGGGTTATGATGGATCGAAATTTGTCTCCACCTATTGTTGGATTCTTGAACTATCAAAATATCAGCCATTTATCGGATAAAAAAGTGCTGAATTTCCAAATTTTTAATACGCCGCATGAAGATGTAGCAAGATTGAAAGAAGAGATAAGGTCTACAATGGGATTGATATAAATCTCGGTCCCATAGCATTACTCTCAGTTGTGTGGTGGCTTTCATAAATAAAATATAACACGAAAATTTCAGTTTGCGTCTTTGAAAAGGGAAGCAACTAGAAAATTTCTGTGATAAAAATGACGCCAAATTTGTGTTGTTAATTTTCAGAGAACCAAAACAAATAATTCTCAAATGATTATTAAAATGTATTATATTGTTACATATAGTTATTAAAAAAATTATAATATTAATATTACTTCGGTCTGAAAGACCTAAGAATTACATTTTCGAGCCAAAGTGAAATTCTTGCGCCTTTTTTTTTTTGGCATTTCTCGACGTTTTAGGACCTACTGATGCTAAAAAAGCAAAAACGGCCGACCGTCACAACCGACGAAATCTAGAAAACCGCTAAATGGATTTCAAAAATTTTTGTTTCTAAAAATAGGTATACTAAATGGTAAGAGCCGAAAGGACGATGTCTTCAAAAGTTTTCTCGGAAGTGTGTCGAAAAAATCGTCAAGTGTGTCAAAACAAGGAAATTTTCATATTTTTTGCTTTAAAGACGTTCATTTTAAGCGATTACGTTTAGGAACATTGAATTTAGAGAAATCTTGATGGTCGGGATTGGTATGTGAAACCAAAAACTAAATTATTGCATTATAAGTTTGTCAAAAAAAGGTTGTCAAGTGTGTCAAAAGATTTACATTTTTTCTTACTCAATTGTTTGGAAAAAAACTGAAATTAATTATTTGTTTAACATAAAATGTTATCGAACATGAAATTGGACATGGAAATTTTTGATTTTGTTATAATTTTTGAAATATTTTTGGAATTTTAAAAAAAGTTTGCATTATTGATTTTTTTATAATTTTTGCAATATTATTCGAATTTTGAAAAAAGATTTAATCTTTGATTTTGTAGTAATTTTTGGAATATTTTTAAAATTTGGAAAAAAGTTTAAATTTTGATTTTATTTTCATTTTCAGAATATTTTTGGAATTTTGAAAGAAATATGAATTTTTGATTTTGTAATATTTTCTTGAAACGCTAAATTTTGGTTTTGAGTAGTTAGCTGAGTGTATCACCTTTTCACTAAGTTATATTAATTTATGATCTGTTATAATTTTTCGGCAACGTATTAATATTTCGTGTTTGTTTTGTAATACATATCTAAACAGAGATAAAAAAATTCTTGTACACAAAGAGTCTTATGTTTAATATACATCGCTGCCCAAAACTAAAAACAATGTCCTCATAATAGTTTTTTGCCGAAAACTTTAACAAAAAGCCATCGAAAATACTGGAGATAAGATGCTCGAGGGAATGCTGAAACCAACTTATTTTTATCAAGAAATTCTACACAATCAACATCTGGATTAGACTAGTTAAATTGTCAGTCATTTTTTGATGTTTTTTTATGGTTCATAGTTCATTGTTATAGATATTATTTTTGTTGTCAATCTATAAATTAAATATGTTATAACTTTTTCAAAACTGGTATATAATGAGGTTCGACAAACCTTTGGGTTTCTTTCCTATTTCCCTTAGCGTACAGGTCCGTTGAAATAAATTGCGCTCCCATTTTTTTGCTAGCCATCGTGTTTTTTTGTTTGTTTTAATTTTATGGCAGTCCTCAACATCGAGATGCGTGTAACTAAATCCCACCTTACTGTGAGCAAAAATCGTGGCATAGATGGGTATGGATTCGGCTGCAACGTTGCTAATGGCAGCCTTAGAATTACCAGACAGTCAGTTTTAGACCAATAACCCTAAAACTAATAATGTTTGTACTAGTTAAGTGGCATATAATGTTAGTTGCTAAACCACCTAAATCTCAAGAAATTTTGAAGGATATGAATTTCAATTGATGCCGAATGTCAAAAACATAGCTAAGTAAGTGATTAGCTAGTGTTTAGCTAATAAAAAATGTTTACCCGAAAATCTTGCTGGGGATTCAAGTTTTTGAATTTTGATCCTGCGTTTGCTAACACTTAATGATGTCAATATTGTAGGGAATGGTACAAATAGTTTACAATTTCTGCCTAAAATGAAATGGAATAGTAATGGTGTAAATGAGTATATGAAATAAGTATTTAAGGAGTTTTTTAGAACATAAATGTCCTAACAAAACTGGTACGAATGGTGAGTGCGAAAAATATTGAAAAGAATTTTCTTAGATACTTAAAAAATTTAGAAACAAAAGTGATAATGCATTTAAAGTTATGTACCTGAAAGCCAATGCTGGATCTAAAAATCTTTGCAAAACCAAACGGAAGAATTGTATGATTTTGCACTTGCAAAAAATCTCCATACACTAAGTGATAGTCAGGCGTGGTGGCAATTGGTCAACAAGTTTAACAACAATATATGTGTTCTATTTCTAGGTATCAACTTAAAAATTGAGGATTTGAGGCCAGCTAGATTCAGAAACATTTTTAAAGCCACTGCGAAAATCATAAAGATGTCAAAGACAAAGAATGGTCAGAGAAGTGACAATAAAGGAAACATAAATGACGTATTTACAGGCGTTGATTGATGCTATAGCTAAGTTATATATGGGCATTATGTTAGAGCAGCTAACTGAGTGAACTGAAAAAAATAATATGCTACATGAAAATCAAGCTTTTAAACGAAATTTTTTCTAATTTCTCAGGTACATCTAAAACAGAATTCAAATGCTGTCTTTAACAAATTCACAACATCTACACTATTGGGTTAAAACACAAAACCGCATAATATCTACCGTTCTTAAAACTAAATACGAAAACCTTTCAACCAATTTTACTTTCTTAAGAATGAAACAATGCAATTTCCTTATATAAATAAAATGTCCTCTTCAAACCTATTTCTTAAAACCAAATAATTTATTTACAAAATTGAATTAAAAATAGTTAATAGATTTGAAATGAATTAGTTTTATTGTTTATATCCGATAAAAGGTAGTTTTCCTATTTATCCCAACAAAACTACAAAATAAAAACAATAATAGTTACGAGTTATAGAAAAATTTTAATTTAAAGGATCTAGTTAACAAGAGGGTTGGTTGTTATGGGTGAAAGTCAAAGTGATTTATTCGTTAACAATATGTTAATGGGTTTTCTGTTGTTCTTGTTATACAGTTATTCGAATGGTAATGTATGGTTCGACTAATAAATTTTAAAATATAACAATTGTACGGAACACTATGATTATGATGTTGATTTGATTTTAATTTGATCAATCGATCAACTGTTTTTTTATTTCAGTGTTTTTTTGTTCATTTAATTTTGACATTAAGTTGTGTAGGATAAAGGGTTTGGTTTGAAAATTTGAAAATATTTTGTAGTTTTGTTCCCATGAAACTATAAAAAGTTAAATTTGGGAATGTGTGAAAATATTAGTGATCAATCAAATTGAGTCAAAAAAATGGAATTTGTGGATCAAAAAGATTTTCATGTTGGTTAGTTAGTATATGCAAGAAAGAATATTTTCTATAAATAATTATGTCAATCAAAAACTTTTTGTTGTTGTTGCAATTACTTCTTGTGTAATCCTTTTCTTTAAAAAAAAAATTTTTAAGTGACTATTAAAACTTATTATACATATTATTATTCTGTTAGCGCAATTTAATTTATTCAAAACAATTCAAGATCTAACACCTTTACAAACCAAAGAAAAAAAAAATAACGGTCATCCCATATATTTAACAGGAAAACAACAACCCTTTCCAATAAACTATTAATTTCTTTCGAGGTCATTTCACTCAACATAAATAAAAGATAAGAAACAAAATAATAGAAAAGAAAATGACAAAAGATTTTTCCGTTTATTTATTTTTTTTTTCATCCAGATTCTTTTCTTTCTTTTTGTTCCTTGATATTTTGTAAGTTGGTTTCTTGATGATGGTGATTTACTATTGTGATTCGTTTTTGTGCTATTCAGGTATGCTTAGGTACAATAAGATGTTTGTTATTCTGTTTGAGTTTTTTATTTTTATTATTATTATATAAATTACATAATGATGTCATTGAACGGGAAATGGATGAATTCAATTTGTTTTATTTCTCTATCCTGATTGAGTATTGAATTCGTTTTATTTTGCTAAAGGGAGGAAAAAAATGCAAATGCATTTTCTGTTTTAAAAAAAGTGCAGATAGTTAACTATAGAATTTATACTGTTGACTAATGGGTCATTCCATATGAAATCATCAAATTGGCAAAGCCAGCATATTTTAGATTTTGCTCAAACTTCATGGAAATGTTCTTTAGGGTTTCAAAAACCAAAATCCATAGGGATTGAATTTTCGCACACGCCACTTCGGGTCCACATAAAATAAAGCAATGGAAAAGTCTTATTTTGGTGTTTTGCGGTTTTAGCTGTAAAAACTTTTCTAATAAAGATATCTACTCAACTAAGGTGGAATTGAAAAGCGGAAATATGATTGTTTTTAAAACAAAGATAAAAATTCACATAATTCATACAATTGAAAAATAACAGGGTTTTGAAAATACGTGTATTTTGTTGATTTCTTGTGATTTTCAATTGACACCAGGATCTGCACTGTTGAATTTAAAAATCTAATCGTTCTCAGATATCAAAGTGCACATATTGTAAGATAATTAAAATTAAAATCGACTCGTTTGGACAACTCTTAATGAAAAAAATCTTTGCTTGAAGTTTTGAAATTTTAGCATATTTAGCATATTTGCATATTTCAGGCTACAATTTGGACGTGTTTGATAAAAGACAAAAATTTGAAATTTGCAGGATACTTAGTTCTTACCTTTAACTTTAAAAAACTTCAAGGTTAGTTTTGTTTTTTTGTCATATCGCACATTTACAGGCGTTTAAAGAGAAGCAAACATTATACTCTAAAAATAAGAATATTCATATTAATTTAAAGAAATCCTCTAATAATTTGCTAATTTGTTTTGATTCGATAAAAGGATTTATGTGTGTCAATAATATTTAAACATGTTCTTCTAGTTAATTGCTTTGTTGCGTCATTCAATGTCAGTCAATAATAGAAGTTTATGTGTAGTCAAGAAATGTTTGTTATGAGAAGTGTTAGTATTTTATGGTGATATAATTCGAATTTAAAAAAAATAAAATGGGTGTCTTTAAAGAATATTGTAGAAATATTCAGTGAAAAATATAATAAAAATAATGGAGTGCTCGATTGGCTTGATACGAGAAAATTGTCATAAACTGGCGTATTCACGATCATCGAAATTAATCAGTGAAGATAAAATAAATGAAAGTGATAAATTTTTATTCAATAAGCGATTGCCACTTCTCATGGAAAGAGTGCTTGTGATGGTGCAGGAGGTACAATTAAACGGACTGTAAGGAAAGCTAGCCTGCAACGAACTGCAGATCAGCATATACTTACACCTAGAGCGATGTTTGATTTTTGTGTTAATCAAATGCCTGGTATAGAATTTTTTTATATCAAATTCTGGTGTTGATGCTACCGAAACATTTTTGTCAAGGAGATTTATGGATATTAATACAATTACAAGTACGAGGACTTATCACAGTTTTGCTCCGCTTTCCCGTGCAGTCAATTAAGAGTTCGAAAGTTTTCAGCTTCTAATAACTTTGAAACTGTGAATATTGTAAGACCATGGTTCCTAATATCATTTATTTATCAACTTATCTCAACATGAAAAAGTTTTATCGACAAGAATTAAATAAACTCTTTAAATTTGAAACCATTTTTCTTTATTTTTATTCAAAACTGTAGTGTTGTGGACAAAACAAAAGCCTGCAAGTTTTAGTGAAGACTAATTATAGCAGTAAAGTTAATTTTTTAGTTATAGAGATCTTCGTGTTTACATTATTAATACTTATTTTTAAACAATAAATTTGTCCGTGGATAAGTACTCAGGTCAGTATAAAAATATACTAAAAAATAAAATTAAAAAAAAACAAATGGCTATGATGTTTGCTTCTCTTTAAACGCCTGTAAATGTGCGATAAGAAGAAAAAACAAAACTAACTTTGAAGTTTTTTAAAGTTAAAGGTAAGAACTAAGTATCCTGCCAATTTCAAATTTTTGTCTTTTATCAAACACGTCCAAATTGTAGCCTGAAATATGCAAATATGCTAAATATGCTAAAATTTCAAAACTTCAAGCAAAGATTTTTTTCATTAAGAGTTGACCAAACGAGTCGATTTTAATTTTAATTATCTTACAATATGTGCACTTTGATATCTGAGACCGATTAGACTTTTAAATTCAACAGTGCAGATCCTGGTGTCAATTGAAAATCACAAGAAATCAATAAAATACACGTATTTTCAAACCCTGTTATTTTTCAGGTATATGAATTATGTGAATTTTTATTTTTGTTTTAGAAACAATCATATTTCCGCTTTTCAATGCCAGCTTGGTCGAGTAGATATATTTATTAGAAAAGTTTTCACAGCTAAAACCGCAAAACACCAAAATAAGACTTTTCCATTGCTTTATTTTGTATGGACCGGAAGTGGCGTGTGCGAAAATTCAATCCCTATGGATTTTGGTTTTTGAAACCCTAAAGAACATTTCCACAAAGTTTAAGCAAAATCTAAAATAGTGTAGCTACTTTTTTTTGTTTTTTTTCGATTGTTAAAGTGATTCAATTGTGTGTAAAGGTATCTTCCGCCAATGACTTCAGGAAATGGGGTTTCTGGAGTGGAGTTATCCGGATAATGAAAAACCGGCGCTACAATAAGAATATGGAAGAATACCATACTGCAATTTTCTACCGATACCAACTCTTGAACAAACACACTCGTCTCGTTTCACATCACAGAATAAATGGTCTGTAAATGGCACCATATTTAGTAAATATACTAGTTTTTTATGTTTTTTTTTTTTTTTTTAATAAAATGTGTTGTGTGATAGGGTTTAGAATATGTGTCACAACAACACATAAATACCTTTTAAGACCTAGGTCTAGACCTGGGTCCCACAACAACTGGCGTTCTGAGGTGTAGATTAACGCTTTTTTTTAAACATCTGTGGGTTGAAGCCACCTGAGACTAAGTGTTCCGGCAAACTATTCCATTTGTACGCAGTTCGGACAAAGAAGTCTCTCTGCGATCTGCCAGTATGACAGCGCGGGATCTTTACCGTTTCACTGGTTGCGGCAGCCGATTGCCGAGTGGAACGGGGGTAAAAATAAGATTGAGGCATGATGCCGCTGATTTCATCTGAGCACTGCTGATGACGATATTTGTAAAAAACAACGAGGTCAGCAACAGTGCGACGATGTTGTAGGGAATCAAGTTGTGATGTCAAAGTTCGATCACCTACAATTCGTATAGCTCGCTTTTGAACAGAGTCCAAGAGGGCCAAGATGGAAACAGAGGCAGCACCCCAAACTTGACAGCAGTACTCCATACAGGGACGAATATAGGACTTATAAACATGGAGCAATTGGTATGGAGTGAAAAATTTTTTGCATCTATTTAGGAGGCCGAGTTTTTTAGACGCGCTTTTTGCCATCGCCATTACATGATCGTTCCAGAGTAGGTCATTTGAAACTGTGACACCCAATAAACGAATGTTTTTACATTCACCTATTGGTTCATCACACATACTAAATAAAATATCTTTGGGGAACTCGGTCTTTAATCTGGAAACAATCAACAGCTGTGTTTTGGTGGAGTTGAAATTGACAAGGTTTTGGTCACCCCAGTCGGCGACTTTATTCAGGTCTTTGTTCACGTTTATGGCAGCGTCTCTCCGGGCAGGATTAATTCGTTCGTGCATTTTACCTTTTGAAGGAAGGGGCTCGAACGACTTGTGCAGAGTACTATCATCTGCAAAACTATTTATTGGGTTGCTGGTGATTTTCAACAATTCGTTGATATAAATCAAAAATAGGGTTGGGGACAATACTGAGCCTTGGGGTACACCAGCGTTAATTAGTTTAGACTCAGAAGAATATCCGTCTAAGGTTACCGAAATGTATCGGTCGGATAGAAAATTTTGAATCAGCTTAACAACATTGGGATGAAAACCGTGTGTAACGACCGGCTTTTTTCAACTCATACTCTAGAGTCTAGTGAATCAAAATCAAACACAAAAACAAACATTTCCTTTAAATAATGAATAACGGTTGCTCATTATTTATTTTTTGATTTTCGTGTTATGGCTTGGTTTTTTTTGATGTATGATAATATTGAGGACATAGAGATTATCCCACGTTTTTATGACAACTTGCACTATTCCTTCATCTTGGATAACCGCCATTGTCCATTCAATTCCAAAAAAGGAATAAAAAATCGGTCCTTCCAACTATAGACCGATTGATATTGTCTCCATACTCTCCAAAGTAATGAAGTCAATAACAAATTTTTATCAAATGGACTATTTGGAGCCATGCTATTTTTACTATCGGATCGCCAAAATGGATTTCGAAGAGGAAAATTTGCTAGTGATTTAATGGTTTATTTGAATGAGTAATAGAACCGTAATATTGTTAATAAAGGAGAAAAGCAAATAGTCGCTTTGGATATCTCCGAACACTTTACTGTGTTTAGTGCAACCTCAAAGTTCAACATTTTTTACGTTGGTGTTCATCAAGGACGCGTTCTTTCTCCCACCCTATTCTTGGTTGTCATAAACGATCTTCTACTATTCAATCTTAATCCAGTCTATTTGTATACGGATGATAGTACTTTATCTTTTGGATATAGTTTTCGCAACCGTGCCTCATCAACTTAACCACAGTCACTTCAAAACGAAAGGAAATGATGTCTTCTTTGTCACAGGACATCAATACTAAATTTAAATGGGAGGCAGCTAATCTGGTCGAATTCAGTACATCTAGATTTCAAGCGTGGGCTTACACATATTAACGTGACAGACCGAATTTTTCACCCAGCATTGAGGATTACCCAATTAACAACTCTCTTTCGGCTTAAACGTTCGGTCTAGAAATAGATTCCTCCTTTCTTCTACCATCCCTTGCATATCTAGCTCCTTCAATTTCCACTGCTCTCCTCCACTTAATTGCTGTTGTGCATTTAATATTAAATTTTATTCTCTGCATTATGGATACATTTTATCTAAACAAACACATTAACAAAAAAATATGAAAAAATTGTTGTATTGAGCGTAAGAGTGACCAAGTTATATAAAAAAGAAACAAAATATAGAAAATTCTAGTTATAAATAATCGATTTATCATTATGTAAAGGGATATCAAAAAGTGAAATTGTTATCAGGAGTATTATTGTGCCACAGGCGTTTTAATTATTTAAATACTTAATTGTTTATATCGAGTTGGTGAGATTAATTTCTTTTTGAATTAGTTAAATTTTTGTGGAATTTTAATTAAGTATTTGGAATAACTCAAGCGTCTGTTCTCCATGTTAGGGGCGGCTTGCAGCGGGCGTCTGACTTGGATCAAGCGGCTCGCTATATAAACGTGTAAAAAGGTTGTTTCTGGTGACCTTAAGATGCAGAACGAACCCATTCACGAAACTTTGGGTTGGGCGAAGGGCTAACACCCCATTTCCGTAAAAAAAATTATTGTCATGAATTCTGTACACAGGCCTCGGAATATCTCCGCATCATTATTGGAACGACCTCGGAAACTGTACCCGGACTACGATTTAAAAATGGGAACCTGGAACGTGCTAAGCCTTAGAAGACCAGGAGATTTCCTAAAACTCACACAACAAGTCGAGAGCTACACACTGGATATAGTGGCATTACAAGACCTAAGATGGTCAGGTAGTGGAATCCATGAAACAGCGAAAGGATACTCTCTTTATTATTGCGGTCATCAAAACGGAGGAAAATTTGGAGTAGGCTTTCTTGTACACCGTTGCGTGAATCAGCATGTTATCGACTTCTGCCCAATTAATATGCGGTTATGCACACTGAGAATCCGAACGCAAAAATTCAATGTAACGATCGTCAATGTTCATGGACCTACTGAAGATAAAGCAGATGATATTAAAGACCTGTTCTTCCTAGAACTGGAAGAAGTCATCAATAACATCCCGCGGCACGATATAAAAATCGTGGTAGGTGACTTTAATGCTCAAATCGGTAGGATTGCAGAACTTAAAACACATATCGGCCGTAACAGCTTGCATCATACCAGCAACAATAACGGTTTTCGCGCAGCCGAGCTGGCTATGATGTATGATCTAGTAATTTCCAGCACTTTCTTCCCTCACAAGAGAATTCACAAGGCAACGTGGAAATCAAATGACGGAAGAACGGAAAATCAAATCGATCACGTCATGATTTCTAAGAGACACTCCACAAGTGTAACTGACGTTCGATCATACAGAGGTGCTGATATGGACACCGATCATATGCTTGTCATCTTTAAGTACAAGTGCAAATTATCATCTACATTTAACAGACAAGCAAAAAAGACCGTGCGCTGAAATGTCCAAGCATTTAAACATCCGGAAACGCTGAATAGATATAAGGAAATAATAACACAAAATATAGAAGAACATGACATCTCTTCTGAGATGCCATTAAACATACAAGAAGAATGGCAAACGCTTCAATCAACCATTATAGCCGCAGCACAAACTACAATCGGAAAACGACCACCGAAATCACACAATGAATGGTTTGACGACGAGTGCCGCCAATTCGTTGAACATAAACAAAAACTGCGAGAAAAATGGTTAACAAGGAACACCCGAAGCTCCCAAGCCGATTATCTATGCGCCAGGAAAGCCTCAGCAAAACTTCTACGTAAAAAGAAACGCGAACACATGAAGAGCTGCATCGAAAACATCGACCAACATGCGGCCAACGGAAATTCAAAGGAGTGCTTTGCCAATGCACGGAATCTGACAAAAGATTTCCACCCAAGATCTACAGCCATCAAAAATGAAAATAATGAACTTACAACAAGTGAACGTGATGTGCTGGCAGTGTGGCGATCCCACTTTCAAGACCTACTGAATAGGACGAACGAAGTTCATCCTATTCGAGCAATTGCTTCATCAACTGAGGAGATTTTTGTCCCTTACCCAGCAATAGAAGAAGTGGAAGCTGCCATTAAAAAACTGAAAAATGGCAAATCACCAGGTTTCGATGGAATTCCCGCAGAACTTTTGAAAAATGGAGGAGCAGCTCTGGTCTCACGTATATACGATCTGATTCTTGCAATCTGGGACCAAGAAGAACTACCTGCTGAATGGAATACAGCTCTCATTGTGCCACTACATAAGAAAGGTGACCGTCTAAAGTGTGCGAATTATCGTGGCATCGCACTGTTGAACACAGCATATAAAATCCTAGCTAATGTCGTACTTGCTCGACTCATCCCGTTCGCCGAATCTATCATCAGTGACTATCAGTGTGATGTTCGTCCCAACCACTCAACCACAGATCAATGTTTTACATTAAGGATGATTCTGGAAAAATGTTGGGAGTACAACATCAGCATTCACCAGCTCTACGTTGATTTCAGGCAAGCATATGATAGTATCATCCACGACAACCTCTGGTCCGCACTCATATGCCTTGGTATCCCAGAGAAACTTGTTTCTCTGTGTAAACTCACAACATCGGGATCAAATTGTAGAATAGCAATCGAAGGGTCAGTTTCTGATCCTTTCGATATAACATCAGGTGTTCGACAAGGTGATGCACTCGCGCCTGTGCTGTTTAATTTGGCGCTGGAGTACGCGATAAGAAAAAGCCGAATTGAGACGCAAAACTGCATATATAATAAATCTAGTCAAGTTCTTGGCTACGCAGATGATATTGTGCTTCTCGGACGTAGAACGAGCGATTTTAAAGATAGTCTCTCTCAGCTGGAAAGAAATGCAAAACGACTTGGATTATGCATCAACACCGGCAAAACTAAAGTGTTAACAACATCTAAGGACATACCTCCCGGAAATCTGGATACTGGCGACTACGAAGTGGAACGCGTGGAATACTTCAAATACGTCGGGTCTGTAATAACATCGTCAAATGACATGCAGGCAGATATCAAAGCCCGTGTCTCTGCCGCATACAGAGTTTTCTACGCATACTCAAAACTTCTGCGATCAAAACATCTTTCGCGGTCGTGTAAACTCACACTTTACACAGCATTCATTCGACCTGTGCTTACATTTGGAAGTGAAAGCTGGACACTGACTTCCTCCGATTGTAGAATTTTATCAACATTCGAGAGGAAGGTCATACGAACAATTTATGGTCCATGTAGAGTTGCTGAAAATCAGTATAGAATCCGAATGAATCACGAAATCAGACAGCTTCTTGGAGGCTGCGATGTAATCGGATTCATTAAATCTAACCGGATCAGATGGTTTCGTCATGTAGAAAGGGCTCCATTAGATAGAATGATAAAAAAAGCGTCCCAACAACAACCAGCTGGTGTTCGTCGAAGAAGAAGACCTAGACAACGCTAGCGTGAGGACATCATACCAGACCTTCGTGACATAGGATGTCGAACCTGGGGTCAACTGGTTATGGAACCAGATGATTGGAAGCTTATTGCACAGACGGCAAAATCCCTTCATGGGATGTAAACGCCAGAGAGAGAGAGGGAAATTTGGAATAAGAGTTATTAACTGGTAACCATTTTTGGAAGCAAACAAATAAAAATTATCATTTTTGAAATATTATTAATGCCATATTTTTTTATATTTCCAAATATGAGTGTGTTTGTTGTTATACCATATACCGGTTATTGGGAAAAGAAAACCACATCGATTGAGGCTGAAGAAAATGTAAGGGGTGGGTTGCGAATTGGTTGAAAAAATTGTGTGCCAAAAGGAGATAATTCTTCAAACGTGTTTCTCATTAATGCAAACAAACAAGAAGTTGTGTGTAAATAATATGCTCAGCTTAATTTGTAAATTATCGCATATAAATATAGCTTGTCGTCAATAATTAGATGTTTAATTTAATTACCAATGATTGTTTTATGTATGATCTAGGGTTCGCAAAATACCGTGGGATCTCAATACCGGTATTTCGGTATTTTCAGTCATGATACCGGTATACCGGTATTAGAAAAATTCGATACAAATCTTTTTTTTATTCGACTTAACTTAATTTTTATTCGACTTAGTTTAGGTTACAAAATTCGGTTACAAAATCAACACATTAATAATAAATAAAAGTACATATGATGATTCACTTATAAAATAAATAGCAATTAATAAAATTTAAAGGAACTATATTCAATAATTCAGTTAACTTATAATTCAATATCACATATAATATAAAAATAATTGCATTTGGTTGTTGAGCTAGGCTTATCTAAATTTTTTGATGATTTACATTAGAAAAATATGTAAAAAAAACTTAAATGGTCAATGCTCTCATCAGATAATTGCGAACGAATTTTTGTGCGAATCAGACCAGCCACTGAGAATCCCGATTAGCATTTTGTTCAGGCATGCCCTATTATGATCCGGCCCGGATCAGGGTGTATTAAGATAAGACCTAATAGGGCATCCGCATCCGGCTCCTATCAGAAATCATACATGATTTCACTAATAGGGCACACCTTATTTATCCTGATCCGACCCGGACTGCGAAAACCTATCTCATCCTTAGTAGTAAATTCCAGATCTGAGCCGGATCAAAATAATATTTGATAAACATTTAAAATTTTTTTAATTTAGTTAAATAAATTAAAAGTATAGTGGTTTGGTCTCCAAGTTGTTTAAATTAATTTTATAATAATTTATTTTAAAATATTTTCAAATGATTGAGAATGACTATTTATGGTTGAAACATGTTACAAAATATTATTTAAAAAAAGTTGTCAATGCAAAATTATTAAATTTATTTTAAACAAACTATTATAAAATAAATATTTGATTTTTCAATTAAGGTACGCCCTATTTGTCCTGAGCTGAGCCCTATTTCATTTGGTTAAACTTCACTATAGTATTATCCATTTTAGATATACATACATATATAGCTTGCGAGCTTTCATTTATACTTTAGTTATCGCATCTTTGCGTTTTGTTATATAGGTAAGTATAAAGTTAAAATATTTTATAAAGGAATTTGTTGGACATTTTTAAATTAACGTATTTATAAAAATTGTACATTTTGTCATTTATTTACTAGTAAATGTCTTATTTGAACTGATCCGGTGCTGGTACGGTTCTAGTAGGGCACCCTGATCTGGTTTGGATAATTTACGTTACATTACTGATCAGGACCTGTTCAGGGTACCTGATCCGGACCCTATCAGTGGTAGGGAAAGTGGTATCTGGTCCAGATCCGAGCCCTTACATACATACTCGGCTGCCCTCTCAGATTCAACACTAGTAGGGCGGATTGTTAACAAGTAGTTGTATACTGATTCTAAATATTTTACACAAAAATTTAAACGAAATTTCACGAACATTTTTCTATTCTTTCTCTGTCTTTGTTTAGAAAAAGGCAAATGTTTTCTTCGTTACTTTAAAAACGAATTGTGTTTTTATAATACCGAAAATACCGGTATATTTCTAGTTCAATTCCGGTATTTCAAACAATTTTTTTTAAGGGCGGTATACCGGTATTTCGGTATTCGGTATACTGGTGTTGCGAACCCTGAGCTGTTTTAACTGAGCATGTTCATCTTAGGTGTTTACAAAGCGTCAATGGATGACTACTCAGATTGTTGCATTGGCGATTTTAGAAATATATTTTGGGTTGGGCTGCAATTAACAATTTTTCACAGAGCTGGTTTTTGAAAAACGTTAATGTAAGCTTTTTGATTTAGTTTATACAATTTTTGTTCGTTTTTATGAAATTTTTTTTTAACCTTGATTACCATGAACCCCTTTCAACCTTGATTTGATTTTGGTTATGTTATATTTTTTTATTAGACATTTCCATCGTCTAGATTCAATAAGAGGTACAGATCCCTTTATTTATTCAGTTATTGGTATATAAAATTTGACTGTTATACATGGAAAATTGGCATTTGTTGATTTTTGTCAATTAATGGCCAGTTCTATGATCCAATCGTCTTATTTTGATAAATTTTGATTAGATGCATCTCCGAAGTTTTCTTTTAACATATTTTTTTTATATTTTGTTTATACAAAAATACCGCAAAAACTGTAAAATGGGTGAGGGTTAACCTATGTTATTTTTAAGTCCAGTGAAATGATTTATCACAACTCTTGGCAAAAGACGCATATGAAAGTTAAGTTCAAAACATATATTGATGAGAAATTTGAGTTTAATCGAACAAAAGATCTGTGAATGGCCACTACATATGTACCCAAGTAGGTTTTGCCAGACATTGACGTACGGCCAAGCATTGGCCCATTAATGGTTAACAGTACTTGGATATTGTTATTGGGCCAATACTAGAACCATTCATCGGCCGATCTATGGTTTACAGAAAATAGCCAGTATATTGTTACCTTTGAATGGCCAAGCACTGGCCCATGAATGGTAAATATTACTAGGCTATTGTTATTGTGCCATTACTGGAACCATGAGTCGGCCAATTTACCGTTTATAGAAAATTGCCAGTGCAGTTTACTTTGAATGGTTAAGCAATGGCCCGTTAATGGTTAACATTAATTGGCTATTGTTATTCTGTCAGTATTGTAGCCATGCATTTGCTGATCTGCGCCATTTTTTTAAATTTCGTTAAAGTATTATCCGTTTTAGAAATACATAGTTTGAAAAATTTCACATATAGTTTAGTTATCGCCTTGTCGGTTGAAAGACTATGATTATTTTATATTTTTTTTAATGGCTGAGTACTGGTAGTCATGTTTGCCATTACTCAGAAATTCTTGCAACTGAACCAGTTGTATGGGGAGTTTTGAATTTTTTTCGTCATTTTTATTTTATTTTAAATTAGTTTGTATTTATAGTGAATGTTTGCGCTTCGTTTAGAAAATTTGCAATTGCATGAATTTTGTTGATTAATGGTCAGTTTTATATAGTAATCACAACAAAATCATACAACAAAAGCTTTACTTATTTTACCACACTTCCAAACTGTTATTAATTGAGAAAAATATCAAATTCAATAAAAACGAAAAAAACCAAATATGAATCAAGAAAACGAGAGTGGAATTATTTAAATATATTATCATTAGTTTCAACAAAAGTTAGGTCATCCGTACTATCAATTGCATTTTCTTTATTAAGAAGTATAAAGAAAAACACACAAATCAAATAAGACAAAACAATTTTTTTATTTTACTTAAACAAACAACAAAATTTTTACTTACTATATACCACACTTACACATCACACTTAAACCGAAAAAAAATCAAATTTAATAAAAAAAAAATAAACAAATAAAAAAAAAAGAATAAGAAATAAGAAAATAACAAATAATTACAATTTATCTCACGCTCTTTTAATATTTATTTTATATTTATATATTTATTTAGCTTGATGATGACTCGAATATATAAGTTTTTCCTATACAAAAACAAAAAGCATAAAAAACAGAATAGCTACTAAATATTTTTTTTAGAACCTACAGTAAATATTGAGATTTCGTAAATATCACCTGAATGCATTTTAAATTTTATTTTGTATTGACGACACACTGTACTGAAAGAAAATGATTTTGATCATTGGCGCAAACGTTTGAAAATATGACGGCAACTTTTAGACAACAAATTGAAAAAAGCAAACGGAAACTAATTTTGATCGAATCAGATGACCGAATTTGAAGGTTACGTTATAACAAACAACTATAAATGTTCAGATCAGTGACTATAAAGCAACTGGTCTAAACAAAACACTATTGAAACAATAAAGATGACTTTATCCCTGACCCTTATGGATATTTTTTTAAATTTTTGTTGTCTCACTCTAAATAACTGATTCAACATACGTTAACAATTCTTTGATCATTTAATAAATATAATTCCTTTTCATTGTATTCAAATCGTAAAAGCGTGCCATAAGCCAAAGTATATTTTATAAATTCCCGTTAACCTTCTATTTTTCATCGATAATTTTCCATTTCTTTCCATTAACCACGAAATTGATTGGAAATTATTATTTCGATTATCAAGATTACAGTTTGACAAACCGAATGACAGTCCAATTAAAATTCTTCAATAGAACATTTTTTTTGTAAGTTTTTAAACAATGAAAATCCTTTTGGATTTTCCATTCCTATTTTTTTATCAAAAGTTTTTAATTTTAAATTGCTTGGAAAGGAAAATTGAAAATTTGCAAAATATAAAAAAATGGTAAATCTACGATAAAAGAAACATGAAACGATGTGAAAATTGGATTTTTTGGCAAGGGATTGTATCCTAGTCAACACGTGCAATTTATTTATTTTTAACAATAAACCAGAAAAATTGACCTCCCTTTTTTTCCTTTAAAATTGTGATTAATACTAAATTTTTTTTTAAACTGCAATCTGTAATTTACAAAATGCAATTTAATATTGAAGTCAAACAAAAACCTTACCGGACTATGTTGATGATAAACTTGGTGATTTTGGGGTTATAAGTAAATAGCCTAATCTATGGATAACAAATAAAAACATATTTTCACATATCAACCATCTCTAGTCACTTGCATATATTTTATTTGTAAATAACTGTAATGCATCCTTTCATTGCATTTTTAATTTAATTATCTTAGGGTTGATTTGATCATAATAAAACAATATGGGTTTAGATAGATAGATGATATTGTATGGTATGTTCGTGACTGATAGGTGTCGAATTTTAGCTTTTTATTTTTAATTAATTTAAATTGAAATCCATCTGTTTTGTTTGATATAATTTGCATTCTGCATTTTTGCATCCAAAACTAATATTACATTGAACATAGATGCATTGTTTTGTGTTTGCATATTATATTTTGAGTTTGTTTTGGTTGCTTTGGTTAGTATAGATTTTACTTCCTTAAGGGTTAAGTGTAGTTTGAGGTAATGATGATGATGGATAGGATGGGATTTAATTAAATTGCATTTGCTGCAAGGGTTAAATTGAAAGTCAATTGTGCAAGTGCAAAGTGTTAAATGTAATTTAAATTTAATTTGATTTATTTCGTGGAATTTAATTTCTATGGAGCTGGTAACGATGCTGTGATAAAATATTGATGCATTTAATTTTTAATATTATTATTCAAGATCTAAACACAATCACTCCCACCGTCGGACTTTCAACATAATATATTCAATTCCATTATCCTAAAAAAAATGACCTTTTAAGTAAAAATCACTTACAATCAAAACATTAATCCTCTCCTTATTTTGTCCAGAATTTTTTTATGTTATTTAAATTCTTGAAAAAATCACGTTCCGTTATAGAGATATTTCTTTTCTTTATTGTAAATTTTTTTTGGTTGTTGTCGTTTTTTACTCTATTGAAATTGATCACGTTCTGGTGATACCCATTTCTCTTATTAAAAAGAATTTACAAATCTTCATTTTTTTAAACAAATTATTTAAATTATAATAAATTTTTTATTGCATTTTGTTAGGAAATAAATGAAAATATGAGAAACACAAGTAGAACCTGGAAATCGGACTTTTGATGTCTTGGAGTATATGGATGGAAAAAAGAAAATCATTATATGAATTTTTTGTTTACTTGTGTCATTATCATTTGTTTGAAGTTCTTGTTTTTTATTTATGTATCTTCAGGGGATTATTGTTGTTATTAAAGACTCGTTTGTATTTTCAGAACAGGGAACACAATTCGATGACGAGTTTTGGAATGGAGAACATATAAATTTGATTTTGATTGAGTTGAGTTGAGTTGATTCTTTTTTTTTGTTCTATTAATGAGATTGAAATATGTACTTAAAAGTTGTATTTTTTTTCAAATTAACATCATTCAGGGCTATAGTATCGCTTGCAATGGAATTGTATGAGGTCTTTCAAATGAAAAGTTGTATTATATAAATCCAAAACAGTTGCATTAACGTTCGTCGAAAACTTTTTCATAATCATCTCAAATATTTACTAAGCTTAATTTTATCCATCTGATGATCATCTGATGATCTGATGATGTGATGATCTTATGATCTGATGATCTGATGATCTGATGATCTGATAATCTGATGATCTGATAATCTGATGATCTGATGATCTGATGATCTGATGATCTGATGATCTGATGATCTGATGATCTGATGATCTGATGATCTGATGATCTGATGATCTGATGATCTGATGATCTGATGATCTGATGATCTGATGATCTGATGATCTGATGATCTGATGATCTGATGATCTGATGATCTGATGATCTGATGATCTGATGATCTGATGATCTGATGATCTGATGATCTGATGATCTGATGATCTGATGATCTGATGATCTGATGATCTGATGATCTAATGATCTGATGATTTGATGATCTGATGATCTAATTATCTGATGATCTGATGATCTGATGATCTGATGATCTGATGATCTGATGATCTGATGATCTGATGATCTGATGATCTGATGATCTGATGATCTGATGATCTGATGATCTGATGATCTGATGACCTGATGATCTGATGATCTGATGATCTGATGATCTGATGATCTGATGATCTGATGATCTGATGATCTGATGATCTGATGATATAATGATCTGATGATCTGATGATTTGATGATCTCATAATCTTATGAGCTAGTAGCCGGATGATAATAAGGTGATCTCATAATTGTTTGATTTCAAATCCCATTAAGTTAGTCGAATTGCAAATTATTTAATTTGTGTAATAAAGATTTAACTAAAATAATAAATTAATCCTAGGTTATTACAGTTGGGAATATTGATTAACAGCATATTAGTTTATGTTAAAAATGTGCAAATTTTGGAAACAATTCTAAATGTCAACATTTAGTCAATAATAAAATATAGGGTAATATTATCCCGCTTGTTAAGAAAACGAAAACTAAGCGACTTCTCACACAATTATATCTAAGTTGAAATGACGAAGAATAAGAAAAATGGTGTACGTGTTCCACCGACTCTCGCAGTCTAGTGTTAGTCTAACTGTGATATCTAGGTATACATATCAACCGGATGGATTTGCGTTTTAATCATAAAGCTTCACAAAGCTGCCCGAATAAACAAAGACCTAATTTATATCATCAGTTTAGCCATAACAATCAAAATCTAAACCTCACTAATAGCTCGAGATCCTATTGACAGTACAATAGGAGTTAAGTAACTCCTAAACTCATTCGAAATCATACGATAGGAATTGTAACTGGAACATTAACCACAATTGCGATAGAAACTTTCACCAGCAACGAAACTTAATTCCAACCAGGGGCGCACACAGAAAAAAGTTTAGGAGGATCCAAAGAGTTTTTTTTACTAAAAAGTGTTGTGTTATTGGAATTACAATATGTGTCACAACAATACATAGAACCTGTTAGGTCCCACAACAACATGAGTTCTGAGGTGTTGAACCACGATTTTTCCAAATTTTCATGGATTGAACCTCCCCGAGACTATCGATTCGTACAAAGGATTCCATTTATGCAGTGTACAAACAAATAAATCCCACTGCATTCTGCCACTATAACAGCGAGTAATCGCACCAGTTCGACTGTTTGCATAAACCGATTGACGAGTGAACCGGGGAAAAAGAATATGTTTAAGGCATAATGCATTTGATTTCGTTCGAACACTTCCGGTGCCGATTTTTATAAAAAACAACGAGATCAGCACCAGTACGATGGTGTTTTAGGGAATCAAGATTTGATGTTAAATTTCGATAGCCACAATTCGCATACCATGCTCTTGGACAGAGTTAGAAAGAGTCACGGTGGAAACAGGTACAGCGCCCCAAACTTGACAACAATGCTCCATACAAGGACAAATATTGGACTTATAAATGTGTAGTAATTGATACGGAGTGAAATATTTTTTACATCTATTGAGGAGGCTCAGTTTTTTTGACGCACTGTTTGCAATTGCCCCTATATAATCGTTTCACAGTAGGTCATTGGAAATTGTAACGCTTTCACATTCGTCTATGTGATCGTCACACATACTAATTGAAATATCATTGGCAAACTCTTTGATATGAAGACATCAATAGCTGTGTTTTGGTGGAATTAAAATTGACTAAATTTTTGTCACCCCAATTGACTTGTTTTAGGTCCTAGTTTACAGTTATGGCAGCGTCTCTTAAGGCAGGCTTTATTCGTTTATCTGTTTTGCCATTTGAAGATAGGGGGACGAATGTCATGTCCAGTGTACCATCAGCTGCAAAAATATTTATCGGATTACTGATGATTCTTTCGACAATTTTGGTTTTGAAATCAAGATTTTTCATACTAACTCCTAATAACTGGATTCCGCGTATTTCTAAGGTGACATTTCTTGCAGTGTCAGTGACAATTAAGCCACCGTCAATAGTAGGACAAATAAAAGATTTGGAACCTCGCTTTAAAGGATTTATGGCAATGCAAAAATTTCGTTTCTAAGAACCTATCTGGCTGCCTTGGAAAACAAATAGTTTTGTTGGGATTTCGTTATTGTGAATGGAACGAACTTATTCATTTTGGTGAATCTAAATTTTACTATACCATATTATTTTATTATTATTTTATTTTATATTTATTTTCACTCAGATAATGTATCAACCTACCCACGAACTCTGGAAGGTTGGTGTATTATCTGAGTGAAATAAATAATAAACAATCCTGGCAAAAGTAGTGAATTGTTTTTAACAAATGATCTTTCGTTGGTACAATTAAAATATCAGAACCTTTATGTGGGTCAGATCATAATTTGATTTCCACACATCTAAATTTGCAAGTTCTTAAACCATTTAAAACTAGTCCTGGTCTTGTTTGGGATTATAAGGCTACAGATTGACAGGAACTTAGAGATATCTTTAATTCAAACATTTCTGTTTCTAATTTTTCAGAAATATACACCTGGAATGCGCAAGCTTATTCCAATTGATCGTACCGAAGGCTGATCTATGGGTTTCGAAAATATAAAGAGGCAATAAAATTTCAAAAATGTTTTTCGAAAGTATAATCAAAATAAAACTGAAGAAAAATCTATATTATGTAGAAAACTAATTCATGCAGAGAAAAATCTTTTTTTTACTAATTTTGCTGAGCACCCAACGTAATTTTTAAAAAGCCATTAGTGGAACCTAATTTGCAGCCTAATCCAGTTCCTGTAGTTTCTATCAAAATGGGGGGGATAATTTTTCGTAGAAATATAATTTGGAAAATGCTTTTACAAATTAATACTAATAAGGCATCTAGGCCAGATAGTATTCCTTGAGTTATTTTTAAAACATTTGCTAAAAAATTAGAATCAATCTAGTGATGTAAAATTGTTTAATACAATCGTATACTACGCGGTATTATACGTAAAATACCGTATTGTCCAAAACGTTGTAAAATACAAGGTATTTTATTATAACAAAAATTTTTTTGCTCTGATGGCGCGGATATACTGCTGCTAAAGCTAAAAAACATGAATTTTACAGATTTGCAACTGAATTTATTTGAAAGTTACTTGCAAAATAGGCGTCAAACGGTTAAAATTAATGAAGCAGTTAGCACTGAAGCACCCTTGAATTGTGGTGTGCCACAAGGCTCGATTCTTGGTCCTAGATTATTCACAGTATTTATAAACGACATATTTCTGAATACACTGGCAGGACAGTTACAACTTTATGCCGATGATGCTGTAATTGTGTATGAATCAAATGATTTAAGATTACTCTTGCTCCAGATACAAAAAGACCTCACAACGCTTAAAGAATGGTTTAATTTAAACCATTTATTATTAAACCATGACAAAACAAAATACATGATATTTGATAACAAAAATTTGGATATCAATATTCTACAAGCTCATCCCATCACGTATGATTCTTATGTAATTGAAAGAGTTAATAAACATACATACTTAGGATTAGTGATAGATAGCAAGTTGAACTGGTCGGGTCATATAGACAAAGTTAAAAAGTCAATTATTTCATATTTGTTTGCGTTAAATCGAACGAAATACTTACTACCAAAGAAAACACTTCTCCTTTTATATTTCGCGTACATCCAATCTCGTTTGGTTTATTTAAGCCCGATTTGGAGTGGATGTGCAAATTATAGAATAAATGAATTGGAAGTGTTACAGAAACGGGCTTTGAAGTACGTAATACATGCTCCAACGCTATACCCAACTAGTACACTCTTCGAACAATTTCAATCATTGCGATTTCTAATTTTGCGGGAACTTCTGATCTTGACATACAAAATAATAAATAACTTAATTAGGCACAATTTGTTATTGTTGAGATTGCAAGATAGGCATAATCATGAAACGAGAGGGCGGTCATATTTCATAGGTGAATTTCTTTTGTCAAAAGCGTCAAGTAATAATATCTTACATCGGGGTCTTCATGAATATAACAAACTTCCATTCAGTATTAGACATTTGGAATCTCTAAATAAATTTAAACTAAGTTTGGTAGAATATTTGAAGAATGAGGGATACAAGTGAAACAATATCTAGAGGATAAGAAAATTGTGAAATGGATATAAGAAAATGAAATGTTCTTTTCTTTTTTAAATAATCTTTAATATAATCTTAAATATCAAACCAAAAAATTTGAATTAATATCTAATTATAAATCAAATCAAAAAATGTTTAATTAATATCTAAGTTAAAAACGATTTTTACAATAAATTTTTAATAAATAGTGAAGTTGCGCTATAACCAGCTATGGTTCGAGCAACAGAATTGTAGACATGCTAATTGGTTCAGGAAATTGTTAATGATTAGAATCAAATTAAGTCAGTATTCTTAAAGACTAATTAGCATATGAATATGTAATAAACTGTAATATATATTTGTCTAAAATGAAATAAAGAAAAAAAAAAAAAAAAAAAAAAAGTAGCAAAACGCCCTTTAACTAAAATTGCGCGTGGATTATTAAAAGAATTTATAGCTGTGAAAAGATGTCTACTACTACATCTATAAGATATAAAAGACACTGAGGAAATGAATTATTTGTACGCCTTGCTAGTGTGCGTTCCTAAATAATTTTTAAATTTCTGTTGTACCACGATTGTGCTAATAGCAACAGAACACAAATATCAACAATCGATTTGCTGAGAATCAACCGTTACAGTGAATTTTTTAATGGAACAAATCAAAATTTTGAAACATGGATCTGTCACTCAATTTAATAGCTTTGAGTAGCCCCAGATAACATGCAGAACGTTTCTTTTATACGTTCAGATTTATCAACCATGCACAAAAATCTTAAAATACTCATTATGAAAGCATAAGCAGTTGTATTTGTTTTATAACTTGATGGAATAGAGTTTGTGGCAACAGAATATATCATCTTCTAATTTGCATTTTTCTGCATCTTTCACTGTAACAGAAACATCATTTTTGATATGCAGCCAATCATTTAATTATTTCGTTTATGTTTTGTTTATGTTTCGTTATGTTTCGTTTATGTTTAATCATAAACAGGATTAAGACCTCTAACAGTTTATTCATGGGAAATGGTAAGGATCCAATCTGAATAAAAATCATAAATACAGTAGCAGGCAGCGAATGAAGGTGAAATAAATTGAAACTAAGCATCATGATAGATTTGCTGATCAGACCATCCACATGAATAAGAGTCCGATGACTTTATAGGTCTTATTGGCATTCGTTTGAGAAATATATATAATATATATAGATAAAAATAACGATAAGATATCCAAATTCAGATATTTAGAAAAAAATGAATTAGATGTAATTCAAAATGATGATGGAAGTCATTTTTTGTTGTTGTACCATTCACATATTTTATCTCGCCTATTACACTTTTGAACAGAATAGACGGTATTTTATTTTGTATAATACAATGTATAATACGCTGTATTATACAAAAAAAAACAAAATACGGTATTTTAACATCTCTACATCAATCCTTACAAAAAATGTTCTATTTGTCATATAAGAAAGGGATTTAAAAAAAAATGAGTGATGTACAGCCAGTTCCAAAACGGTGCCTAAAACAGATCAGGCAAACTACAAACCAATAAGAATTTTGTCGGTTGTTGCTAAAATATTTGAGAAGAACATTAGTTTTAATTTTATGAGCTTCTTAAGACGTCAAAAATAATTAAAGAAAGACAATGAAGGATAGGTCTGCTTATGAAATCACGCCTCATAGTTCTCATGAAACACCTAATCTATACTCACTGGTAGCGCTTAATGACACTAGGTCAAATAATATCTAGTCATTAAACATTGATTTAAAAACATTTATGGATTTGGGTATTGCTAACAATGTTGAATTCAACAGGAGCAAAACTAAAGTTTGCTGTTTTTCTAGGTTATCAACGCCTAATCCGTGTTCATTCAAGTTCGATTCTTGAAGAAAAACTGATCTTGAAGAGAAAGAATCTGTTAGACTTCTAGTAGTTGAGGTTGAAAATAATGTAAAGTAGAATTAGCTTGGCTACGAACGTTGTTCTATTTAATATTTTTGCAACGTTGTCGTAAGGATTTTAATTGCAAATAACTTTTTTCAATAAATAAATTATTTAATCGTCGAATCAAATGCAGCAATTAGTTGGAAGTGTCTTGATTCTACACAGCAGAGAGATGTTAAATTGATTGGTAATTCAAACCTTACTAGCTGAATTGCTTGAATGTCGCTTTTATGAATTTGACGGTATTTTACAAATACACTAAAGATGAATGAGCGTCTATCTAGATCAAAACGATTTTGCCTGAACCTGCAAGTTTCACACGTTACAACAGAGCATAAATAGCAGACCATCTTTTTACTGTTCGAGTGAAAGATAATCCTCGAAATTTTGAAATTAGCGTTAAGAAATCCTCAAAAAACTGATCAATTCTCACTAGCCTTAGTTCCGTATTTAGCATCCTATCTTCTGATATTCAGAGACAATAATCATTACTTTATTATGGTTACACTAAACAATTCATAGTTTTAAATAGAAAAACAAGATGAAAAATAATTGGTTAGGGGGGTCCGGACCCGGAAACCCCCCTTGTGTGCATCCCTAATCCGAACCCAGCAAAACCGCAGTATCAATAGGAAAAAAATCCTACCAAATACATTATCAAATTTTATGAATACAACCGAATTACCAGATTTATCAAACAGATAGAAAATCGCGACGACAACTTAAATTATCCAGAAACACAAATTATTTAATAGTCTCAAAACTAGCTACAATTTGTTACATGCGTGAAACTAATTAGGGCTTACTCGACGACCATGAGTTTATACCCTACTATATGAGTTTTACATCATTCATATCCAAATAATAACCATATATTTTCAACTATGGAAATTCCTAACGAAAAAAAAAATTAGTTCTTCAGTTATAGAAATATCAACTGCATAAACTAACCAGTGTTTCTCAAGCGATGGTCGGCGGACCATTAGTGGTACACGGAATAAGTTTAGTGGTCCCCGAATTTCTTTATATTTATTACCAGCCACAACTTTATTTTGTTCGAGCACTTTTTCACTCCTCAAATGTGAATAACACATTTGAGGTGATAACACATTCAAAAGTTAAATTTTTTTCTCCAATAGCATAATAAAAATTATATTTTTCTACCTCAAGCTACGAAAATGTCATTTTAATATATAGTAAAACCTATGTGAAAGGGAAACTTTTTCTAAGTAGTGACTGAAAATGTTTACAGTCACTAGGACTGAAAGTAAATAAGTTTCGGTGGTCGCCTTCCAGGTGGTGGATATTTAAAGGATTGAATATTTGATTGAATATTTGAGATTGAATTTGATCTACTGTTTCTGTTGTTGTTTCGGTTGCTGTGTTTATTTCTGTCAATATCGCAGTATTTTGAAGGGATTGAATATTTTGAATATTTTGATCGAATCGAATCGAAACTAATCATTATATCAATTGTGTTGTTTGATCATTGTGTTTTTTTTCTATATCGGAGAAATTGGAGCGATAAAATAAAATTTGTATCAGATATATCGTATAATTTTTTCCTCCGATAATTAACTGTCAGATATAAAATATATTCTCTGAGTTCTTTCCGCCAAAAAAAAAAAAACAAAAAGAATTTATTAAATAAATAAATAAATTTTATTAAAAACTTTATTTTTATTTGTTTTTAATTGAAACTTTACCTACAATTTTATAAATTTAGACTTTAAACGAAGTCTTCCAGTCGGTAAAAAAAATATCTGTAATATCTGTAAAAGTTTTTAGAGAAAATATATGAACTATTTTCATTATTCATATTGTCAAATTCATCTACTAAAAACTTACAAAATGACATAGTTAAATTTGACAATGTAAAAAATAAACAAGATTGTATTTATATATCGCATTTTTACCAGTGTAAAATAATGTTATTATTGTGTTCGCCTGTTACTATTCCATCTGTAGGCAAACACAATAATAACATTATTTTACACTGGTAAAAATCCTATTTATAAATTCAATCTTGTTTATTTTTTACACACTCAAATTTAGATATGTCGTTTTGTAAGTTTTTAGTAGATGAATTTGTAAATATTATCAATTTACAAGCGTAGAAAAAATAGCGTTTGCTACGCGTGGTAAACACGTTTTTGCATTCCAGAACTTATTCCATTCGACGCTATCGCGTCTCGTGGACAAACCGTTCAGTCACGCAAAAAGAGACGTTTTCACCACTTGTTTAAAAATCTACTATTTATTACTAATTTGTTGAGCACACAACGTAATTTTTAAAAAGTCATTAGTGGAACCTAATTTGTAACCTAATCCAGTTTTTGTAGTTTCTATCAAAATGGGGTGGATCATTTTTCGTTAAAATGTAATTTGGAAAATGTTTTTACAAATTAATACTAATAAGGCAGCTGGGCCAGATAGTATTCCTTTAATTATTTTTAAAACATTTGTTAAAAAATAATCATCGATCCTTACAAAAATTGTCTATTTGTCATATACGAAGGGGATTTTTGGAAGAAATAAGTAGTGTACAGCCAGTTCCAACAATGTGCTTAAAACGGGTCCAGCAAACTAAAAAACCTATCAATTTTACGCTAAAATATTTGAGAAGAACATTAATTTTAATTTTGTCAGCTTTTTAAGACATCAAAATTAATTAAAGAAATACAATAAAAGAGAGGGGTGCTTATGAAAGCCTGCCTCATGGTACTCATGAAACATCTAATCTATACTTACCAGTAGCGCTTAATGACACTAGGTCATATGTCAAAGCGTCATTGAACATTGATTTAAAAACAGTTATGGATACGAGTATTACTAACACTACTATGATTACGGGTATTACTAACAGTCCGGTCCCGAAAGCCTACCTTGTGTGCACCCCTGATCCGAACCCAGCAAAACCCCAGTATCAATAGGAGAAAAGTCCTACCATATACATAACCAAATTTTATGAATACAACCGAATTACCAGATTTATCCAACAGATAGAAAATCGCGACGACAACTTAAATTATCCAAAACCACAAATTATTTAATAGTCTCAAAACTAGCTACAATTTATTATATGCGAGAAACTAATTAGGGCTTACTCGACGACCATGAGTTAATACCCTACTCCATGAGTTTTACATCAGTCATATCTAAATAATAACCATATTTTCTCAACTATGGAAAATCCTAACGAAAAAAAAAATTAGTTCTTCAATTATAGAAATATCAACTGCATAAACTTACCAGTTTTTTTCAATCGGTGGTACGCTGGTCCAAAGAATAAGTTTAGTGGTCCCCGACTTTCTTTATATTTATTACATATTTATTACCAGCTGCAATTTTATTTTGTTTGAGCACTTTTTCACTCCTCAAATGTGAATAACACATTTAAGGTGTTAACAAATTCAAAAGTTAAATTTTTTTCTACAATAGCATATAAAATTATATTTTCATGCAGACTTAATCCGTTGTGGAAATATTTTTTTCCACTAGTTTAAAATTGTTTTCGCTAAATAATAAATTGTTGTTGCTATGGTATTTCATGTAATTTTTTCTTTGATAATGTTTTAAGATCAAAGCAACCATGAAAAATACGATATAATTTTGAATGTTATGCTGTCGATTTCTGATTTAACAGTTTAGAATAAATATCGTTTATGTATGTGTTATTACTGAGGATGACGAAAGTCAAAATCGATATTCAATAAAATAAAAATAAAATTCAAATTGTTACTATAAGGAAGTTTTTATTATTTTATTATTAATAAAAATTAAAAATAAACATATTAAAAAAGTATATTTTTAAATATTGCATTTTAAATCGTTTAAATGTTTACTATCGTAAAGAAAATCATTTCTTATGCGAGATGAAAACGGTTTACGTTTAAGTGAACAAATTTTCACTCACGAAAAAACAGTAAAATATACTGTACGATTTTGATATCGTTCTCACTCGCAAGAGCAAAATTTTATTTTATTCCACTCCTATTGAGTTGATTTTATTATTTTCTTTCATTCTATATGCAAAATGAGAAGTTATTAATTTTTCGTCATCATTTTTTATTTATTTTAATAACAACACTTGAATAATTGGACAAACCATTAAGAAAAACAATCTGTTTTTTATAAAGCATCAAACTTTAAGCGAAAATGAAATGTGTGAGTGTTTGAAAAAAAATTTATCCTAATAGCAGACACATTTTGGTAGGACAAGCGAAAACGAAAGTTTTCGGGCTCGTCAAGGACAGGCGCCTCACGAAGTATAAAATATGTGGTAAAAATATCACATAAAATCGGCGTTGGTTCAGGGACTATTAAATTGATTTAAATTTCTATTGTGATAAAATTAGTATTTTTTATGATTATTTTTGGGTTTCTCAATCCTCATTAGTATGTATAAGTAGATAGTATATTGATGTCTTTTATGGTAGGTCATTTCATTTTCAAAATATCAAACAATTAAATAGACATCGAAATTGAATAAAATTTATTTAATTGTTTGGCATTAATACGGTACGGTACGGTACAATAAAATAAAATAAAACTCATTGTTTTTATTTGTTTTACTTGTTTTATCAATTAAATTTAAACTTGAGCTCGAACAATAAAATATAGCAGTTAAGACATTCAAAACCGGTTAAGGTTAACCGATTAACCCGTTAAACTTCATAATCGACTCTACGATTAATCGACTCAAAACTAATCGGTTAATAAGTTTTTTGAAAAATTTATAAAAAAAGAACATTGAAATAAACAAACCAATATTCATCCAAATTTCTTGGAAAGCTTACAAAGAAAAAAACATTGGAATTGGTCTTCAAACCTCAATAGCGATTTTTGATGCAACCAAAGAGATAGCTCCTGCTCATAAAATCTTGAACCAAATAAACATTTTATATTTTTCTTTGTTTATTATTTTTAATCAATTTATGCATATATGTACATATTCAAAAACAAAAATCTCAATTAACCGATCGTTTAACCGGTTTATTAAAATAACTTAGTCGATTAATAGGTTAATGAAAAAGTCGAATAATTGCCCGATGCCCTAATGGCAATAAACACACAATAAATTTCTATTATTTCGAATTAGGAGTATGAAAAACATTTTTGGTTTTTGGGAAGCAAAATCCTCCTGTATTTGGGAATTCTTATATTTTTTAATCTTATTCGCTCTGAAAGATGGAGTAAATTAGTGAAATAAAAAACTTTTTAAACTCTGTTTATTTCACATCCAAATTCGTTCTTTTCTTTTTTTTAACTTTTTTTCGTTCACCCCCGTTGATCTAAATTAAATTATGTATGTAAGTATGAACCAGATATAATCTGCACTTTCATCCATCTAACATGAAATATTTCAGGAGGTCCGCATTAGAATCTTAAAATATTTATTGGCCCGTAGCATGAAATCAGTTGAGAAACACTTACACATATTTTCTAATTACTTACCGATACTGGAGCGGAAATTGCCGTACTGAAAAAGAATGGCTTTAAAAAAACCAAAACATTGACAAAAAAATATAAAATGTAAAGCAGCGTGAAGGCGTGGAACAATGTACTCTTGGTAAATAACTTCCATAGACTGCCCAACAGGAGCAAATTCTATAAAATTTCACGGAGCAAATTAGATGCTGGGACAAAATTTCTCAGTAGACAAAACCGATAAAAACTGTATAGCTAATTGTTTAAAAGTGCTAATTAGCTAGGATAATTTCATTGGTGTATCCTTCGTGAATTTTCAATGAAATACAGAATATACAATATAGTACTATCAAGTTTAAGAGATACTAAATACACAGAAAATTTGAAAGTAATCCAAGAATTACAACAACCAAATGAAATGAAACAACTACATGTATCGACGAGAACCAGAGATAGTACACTTAAGAACTCGGAAGCGAAAAACATGAAACTCTCTCCAACTAAGAAAACTAACACAACTGGAAACGTACTTAGTCATACAACAAAAGACGCAATTATACCAGCCAAATAAAACAAATGCCTCGAATATTCCGCATGAAGAGAAAATTAACATGGCTCAAGAAGTAAGAGTTTATATAAAGCTCAAAATGGCTGTCAAATGTAAACAGTTAACGATGCTGTCACAGACTATCATCAATTCATTAATCACAAAATTTTGAAATTATTTATTGACCACACAACAACAATAGTGAAAATATATGTTGCTCATTTTATCAAATAAACAGTAATAAACCAAAACTCATATGATAACTATTTAGGGTAAAAGTTGAGATCATAAAATAAATGACATTATAATAATAATAATTCAATAATCATAACCGAGTTCCGATTTTGTCACAAATTTTCATCAACATATCACTTTAATTTCACCTGATCATATAGCACCAGTCAAAACAACAAAAATCGTTCCATTCTTTAATTTTTCATGGGAAATAATTTCAATTTCTAATATCTTAAACGAACATTATCCTTTATTTCACCTAATTAACGGTTACAATGGTTTCAATAATAATATACAAATAACCAACACAAAAAAAACTCATTGATTTCAATTTATCAAAATAATTCAGCCTATACCACAAGAATAACAACCGGCGTACAATAAAGGTAAAAATAATATTTATATAAATAAAAATTACAAAAAAAATCAACTTCCGATAGTAATTTAACTTTTCAATCTAACCGGAACAAGAAACCAGCATAAACATTACAATAAGATATCCACCCCCGATTTTGGTTTGCTTTTTTTGTGTTTGTTACAAAAGTTGACCAATTCAATTTTTGTTTATTTTAAATTAAATTATTTTCTTATTACATTTGATTTTGTAAGGGGAAACATTTGTTTAGGTGTCGATCAATCTTATGATGGAAAATAAAATTCCAACCCTTACATCTTATCTTATTTTTCAACCAAACTAGTATTTATATTATTCTATAACCGTTGATGTTGTTTTCCACAGGAAATAAAAGAATGACCGTTTTCTAATTAACAATAAATATGTTATCTTTATCCACAAAGATTTAAATAAAAAATTATGTTTCTCACATTATATTTTACATCCTTTATCCTTTTACACTAATTCTCTACAAACTTAAGGAATAAATAAAATCTATTACTCACTTATAGCTCGTTTAACTGATAATAAATTTCCAATTAATTTTCCATAAACATTCAAAGAAAAACTTGTGAAATAATTTATTTCCTTTTGCAAAACTTTTACAAAAAATAAAAAGGATTTTTTTAAGAAAATAAATTAAAAAAATAAATTAAACTTCCTGTTTTCAAACGAAAAAAAGGTTATCTAATGTAATTGAACTATTCTCATTTTCATCTTATACCTGTTGATAGGTAAAATTGAATTGTGTTAATAGAATAGAAAGGGTTGTTGAGTTAAATGAGTTTTATATTTTTTCTCAATCTGACCCTTGGGTCATTTAATGGGAATATAAACTATTTAAATTGTAATAAATTCATTTTAATTTTGTATATTCTAACGACCCTTGGAACTACTACCTTTATTGTTCTTGACTTATTACTCGTACTCCTTGTATTGTTGCCTCAATAGTTTTTCTTTGTAATTACGAGGAAGTTTGTTCTCAGTTTTTTTTAGTTTTGAAATTTCTTGTCCGTTTAACAGTCTCATTTCATCATAATCGTAATCGTATATCATAACATTATGGTGAGTAGTAGAAGATGAATAATAGTTTTATTGTTATTTTTTTCATTGTTTATTATTATTTTGTACAAGAAATTTAAATGAATAAGAAAATGCTTAGTTGCCTGGAAGAGTTATAATCATTATGGCTATAATGTATTTTTGTGTTATTTTAAAATTGAAATACACATTTTTAATGGTCTCAAATTGGCCATTAAACAAGAATAAATTATTTGCTATTTATGAGATCATAGTTTTGTATGCAATTTTTCGGGAAACAAATAAAATAAGTTCTGGATGAAATATGAGATGGGATTTTGAATTTATTACGGAACTGAAGTGTAGATTCGTAAACTTGTTTTAGAATTGATATGTAATAGTTTACATGTTATTGTTAGTCAATTCAATAAACTTTAACCGCGATTGTTACTGTTCTTGTCTATTAAATGAAACCTCTTGAGAAATTTTGATATCTATTCTACGTTTATAAATACTAATATGTATCGATAAGCCAGCGCTTTTTGCAGTTTCGTTCAAAGTTGACAAGCATATGATCTATGTTATTATCAACAATTTTGTATGCCTGAACGTCAATTATACTTTGTTACGAAGCAGTTTTCTCTGATGTAATTTCATCAGCGTTGAAAATGTATTTTGCCGATTTTCGCTGTCGTATAATTCGTTCTCTTCCTCATGGGTTTTTGTCACATTTTTTTCTTTTGCGTTTTCATTATTTTTTTTTATCCATATATTTGTACGAACATACAATACTGACAGTTCCGTGAATATACTCAAAAAATAAATAAAAAATGTTGTTTTTTTTTTTTTGTAAATGGCGGTCTGAATATTTCAAAATGAGAATAATTTTCACTGTTTGTTTTGTTTTGTGGTTGGAATTGAACCAATAGTACAATACTGTAAATTCGGGTGGAAGATGCTTAGTCGTTAGAACCTTTCATTTAAATATAATTTTTTGCAAATGGCGTTCGAATAACTCAGACGTGTTTTTGTGATGCTGAGTAATTAAAATTTATAATATGTAATATGAATATTTCTAATTTTGCAAGTTAAATAAAAATAAAATAATAATCGATAAATTTGATTAAAAAGTTGATAAGATTGTATAGTGTTTTGTTCAATTATAATTTCTTTAAATATATAATCCAAAAAGAATTTCACTCATATTTATTTTAATAAATTCAATTGGAAAAAGTGTTTACAGTAAATTTATTCAATATAGTGACGTGATTCTGTGTAATTGAATTAGTCATAAACATAGTAAACCAGAATTTTATATCTCTGTAAATAAAATTAAACAGTTAACTTTCTTGTGCAATATTTCTTAAATGGGACCTCCAGCCACCAGGTCCAAAAAGGATGATAACCCGTCAGAAGACGAGGTTATCTCCACCGAAGTATACCAACCTTCAAATGCAGATCTTATGGACGCAATAACTTCTTTCCAATCAAAAATGAAAGTTGATATGAATATTCTTAACATGTCAATTAAAACAATTCAACAAGATTTATCTCAGCTCGGCGGAACAGTAACTAACATTAAATCTGAGCTCGACTCTACAAAATTAGAATTAGTTTCAACTAAAACCGAGCTTGCATCCTTAAAATCATCAATCGCAGATCTACAAAAACGTCAGGATAAAGTTGACCAAATCAATAAAAATTTTACATTCGACGTAAATCAAATAAAACAATATCATATGTTAAACGATGTCATAATTAGCGGATTTTTTGCCGATAATAAATCTATAACGGGACGAGCTGTAGTACAAAATTTGTCATCTTTTTTCAACTTCAATATGGATAATGTTAGATCCTATTCATTACGAAAAATATCATCGAGAAATAGTGCAACCCCTGAGTCACTGCAAATCATTATCAAATTTAAAGATTCTGTTACAAAATCAAAATTACTCCATGATAAGAAAACGTTGGGCAATTTATACATCAACCAAATATTTCCTAGTTCAGCTCCAGAAGATGCTCAAATTTATGTTAATGAAAGACTAACACCATTTAATGCCAGTCTTCTCAAATCCTTAAAATCTTTAAAAAATAAAAAGGTAATTCAGTTTGCTTGGTTTCGACACGGAATAATATATGCAAAAATCGATGATAGGGCTGGTTCAACTGCAATAAAAATTCAATCACATGACGACATCAATCAACTATTTGCTGTTTTAAATAAATGAAATATTAATCATATACTCATCATCACAAAAACAAGTACTTCGTTAATATTATATAAAATCTAAAAAAATATAAAATTGAAAAAGAGATTCCGTTACATTTGAATTATTGAAACCTAATTTAATTATATATTTAGTCTTTAGTTTTTTTTCGTCATTTTAATTAAGTATAGTGTTAACAGATAATAAAAGCTTACGTTAATATAAGCAAAAAACTTTAGCTAAAAATATATAAAAACATATACTATCGTAAATATAATCCGAAATAACCTATTATTTACTCTTTTTTAGGCTAGCTGTATTTGCATATGCAGTCATGAATTTTTTTAATGATGATAATCTCAATGTTTTCGACAACAGCAGTAATAAACACTTCCTAACAAAATCGGAATATATCGTTGCAAATAATGGTAGATCAGGATTAAGTATTTTATATATAAATATTAACCGGCTTAAGAACAAAATTGAGGGAATTGAAGAGTTAATTCATAGTAATGGTGTAAGTATAGATATCATAGTTTTGGTTGAAACATTTTTAAACGCAAATGACATTAACATCAACATTAATAACTTCCATTCCTATCATCTGCGACGATCAAGAGAAGGGGGTGGAGTCAGTATATTCGTCGCTCACCACCTAGATTTTGAATTCAAATTTAGTATTTCCTTCTTTGAAAATGATTTCCTGGTTTTGCACTCAAAAACTCTAAAGATCAATATAATTGGAGTATATCGTCCAGGGCACACAGATTTCAATCAATTTCTAACATATTTTGAATCAATTTTAAAACGATTTAAACACTCAATTATTGTCGGTGATTTTAATTTAAACATACGTGATACGACAAATAGTAATGTATTCAATTATCTATCGAGCTTATCTAATAATGGCTTTTCTGTAATCAACCAGGTTGAAGACCAATTCTACACTAGACGTTCAAATACCGTTTGTACTTTTCTTGATCACATACTTTCCTCAATTCAAACCACTTTCTGTGTTTATTATGACTCCACGCACCTCAGTGATCATCGTTATCTACTATTTAAATTTGACATTCAAGATGTAAGGAATCAGACCCTAAAGTTTATCCATAGAACAAACCATGAAGAGATTAATAACTTCATTCGAAATACAAACTACACTGATATTGATTTTGAAGATTTTTGCCACCAGTTATCCTCAACTATTGAACAAGCAACTAGCATAATACCTACGTCAACTCCAATTAATAACTATCAGAAACCGTGGTTCACCAATGACCTTAGCGATAAAATCAGCCTGCGGAATAAATATTACAAGCTTTCAAAAAAATATCCCACAAACAGTTATCTCACACAAATTTTTAAAAGGCTTAAAAAAGAAATAAATCAAGCTATATTTAGTAAGAAATCACGATATTACTCCAACGGCTTTTACCAAAATAAAAAAAATCCCAAAAAAACATGGTCATTGATATCTGAAATTCTATCTAATAGCAATAAATCATCAGTAGTTTCAAACATCACCTTAGTTAATAATGACATCACTTGTGATGATCAGAATCAAGTTGTTCAAATAATGAATGATTTTTTTGTTGATGTTGCTGATGATTTAACTAAACATATTCCTTTATCACTACCAATTGTCTGTCAACATGAACACGCTTCATTAGATAAATTCACTGACGTCTCAGAAGCCGAAGTTGCACAACTAATTTCTAATCTAGATCCCTCATCTGCAAGCGGATACGACCAAATTTCTGCTAAAATTATAAAATCTTGTTCTGACAATATCGTACCATCTCTAACTAAATCTATAAATAAATGTTTTCAAACCGGTATCTTTCCAAACTTCCTCAAAATAGCCAAAAGTTATCCCAGTCTTTAAGAAAGGTGACAAAAGAGATAAAAATAACTATCGACCGATTTCCATACTGCCTGTCATCTCCAAAATATTTGAAAGGGCCATTCAAACGCAATTAAACAAATATCTGCTAGATAATTTAATCATAGACTGCAGACAATTTGGTTTTTTGAAAAATAGTAGTACTCTCTCAGCCGCTCTAAACCTTATTGAATCAATATTTCAAAGCTTAGAAAACAAGAAAAACACATCATGCCTCCTCATAGACTTAATGAAGGCCTTTGACTGTGTAAACCATACTGTATTATTATTCAAACTAAAAAGAGCTGGCATTACAGATTCTGCCCTCAAATTATTAGAAAACTACTTATCTAATCGCTCCCAATTTGTTCAAATTGGTATAGCTAAATCTGATGTAAAGCCAATTAAATGTGGGGTACCTCAGGGATCCATTCTTGGCCCATTGTTATTCTTAGTGTACATAAATGATATATTCAAATTAAATCTATATGGAAAGCTGCAATTATTTGCGGATGATGCGATAATGTTATATAGTTGCTCTAATCCAGAAGAGCAAAAAGTCCAAATGGAAGCAGATTTGCTGCTGCTAATAAATTGGTTAAATTCAAATAAACTGCGTATGAATATAAAAAAAACAAATTTTATAAACTTTTACATAAGATATCCCACTGTTAAACATACTTTTGAGCATATTATTATCAACAATGAATATATTAATAGAGTCGAATCCACTTGCTACCTTGGTCTTCACCTGAGTTCTAAACTTAACTGGTCACGCCATATTGATTATGTCAAATCTAAAATTTCTCCAATTGTAGGCGTTTTTAATAGAGTTGGAAAATATCTTACTCGTAAGGTGGCGAATCAAGTTTACTTTGCCCTTATACAATCCCACATACTTTACTTACTACCAATTTGGGGCAGTGCAACGAACTCCAAGCTGGAGGAAGTCCAAGTGCTCCAAAACCAAGCTTTAAAGAAACTAAATTCACTTCCTAATCTAACTCCCTCAATTAAGTTATATAATCCGCAAATTCTTCCAATTAATAAGTTAATCGAATTTGAATATATGCTCACGCTTTATAAAATCACAAACAATTTGATTAAATTTAATAACGTGTTACCAACTAATCAATATATCGCTGAACGCTCAGGAAGATATGCCAACCATTTACGTCCTCCAAATTATATTTACGCTGTAACTAAAAACAGCATATTTTATAAGGGAATACAACTTTTTAATGACATACCTGAGCCGCATAAGAAATGTAAAATAGGTGATTTTAAAAAGAGTGTTAAAACCAAACTATATGATAGCTATACCTTTGAATATAATCGAGATCACGGCTTAATTGACTACATAATATTTTAAACTTATTAATTTATTAATTTACTTCTTCCTAACCATTATTATGCTAAGAGTATTTCGTGTCATTTGGAATGCAATTGATTGCTGCTGTGTCGGTATGTATGTAAACATCATTTGCTTTTTTTCTTTTTTTTTTTTTTTTTTCATCTCCTCATTCTACGATTCTTAATTAAATTTTATGGATTCTTTTGAATTCTTTTTTTTTGTATATGCAAGTCCAAGCAATGTCACTAATAATATAACTCTGCATAGGTTGAACATGAATTTCTAACTTTACTATTTATTACAATTTTAGATTATTTAGATTATCGAATTAGCTTGCAAGAGGAATAAGATTAAAACTAAAGTAATATAGTAAAAAAGAATATAATAATGTTAAAAAAAAAAAAAAAAAAAAAAAAAATTATAAAATTAGAAATAATAGTAATAGTAATAAAAATATAAAAAAATATATAAAACCGATATAAAAAAAAAAAAAAAAAAAAAAAAAAAAAAAAAAAAAAAAAAAAAACAAGAATAATATTTATATCTTGAGATATTTTAAGATATTTTAAGTTATTTTAGGATATTTACGTATCCATAAGAATACCACTTAATATTTTCCTAATTAACACTTTATGTATTTTTGGAAAATAATAAAATAAAAAAACGTTAAAAAAAAAAAAAAAATTTGTTTATAGTTCGATAAGTATTAGTTATTATTACTATTACTCGAAGTTATATAAACGCGAAATATTTTTCTGGTTGATATTGTTTGCAAAAAAAAAAAATAAGCAATCCGTAAATTGGTTGAAATAATTTTAATCAAGAAAAGAAGACTGGTTCAATTCGACTTTAATTGGTAAACTTAAAAGTTTATTCAGTGAATTGAATTTTCTAAAATAATTTTCCAAAGCGATATTTTATTAAAGTAATTAATTAATTGATTTGTATATTTATGGAAAAAGAAATTTTATTCTTATATAAACTAATTGAATTAACAAATAAATCTTAAATGTTATTACGTCAATTTTAAATTTGTATACAAGTGAACAAAGAAAATAAATAAAAAGAAGACAATGCTTGTTTGTTATAAATTGCAAATATATTTTATACTAATATAATTGTGGGCGGGCAGTGGCGTAGCACCCGGGGCCCAAGAATGAAAACTGTCAAAACTAATTGGAAACTTTTACATAAGTTTCATCATAATCACTTCATTATTGTAGACTGCAGTGTGCATAAAGACATTGAAAAAACTTCCAACAATTAAAAAAAAATTTTTTTTACCGGAAGTAAAAAACTGGAAGTTGGGATACAGAACTGTTGTAAACCATACTAAATGCTTAAGTTTCATCCAATTTGATTATCAGGTACAGATGTTATTGAGCTTTAAAAAAAACAGGTGTATGGGACACCCCCTACCACTTTGTACACTATCGCTAAAAACCAATCAGTTCCTTGCCTTAAATGTTTGAATTTTTTCCAAAGTGTCATTAAAATTCGTTCACGAACGAATGCTGTGTGCTCCCAAAAAACATTGAAAAATGTGTGACAAATTAAACAGGTGTTCGGGAGGACCCCCCACTACTTATTCCAATATTGCCCAAAACCTATTCAGTTATTTGTTACTTAATTCTACATCTTTTTCCAAAGTGTCATTAAAATAAAATAATGAATGAAGTCTGTATGCTCCCAATAAACTTAAAAATTAATGTGTGAAAAGTCAGCATTTGTATGGTAGACCCCCCGCTACTTTGATCAATGTGTCTCCAAAAGATGGTAATTATCTTCTCACACTAATTGAAACCCACCTGAAACCGTTTCATCATAATCACTTCATTATTGTAGACGGTAGTGTGCATAAAGACACTGAAAAAACTTAAAAAAAGTTGAAACATTTTTTTTTACCGGAAGTGAAAAACCGGAAGTTGGGATGCAGAACTATTGTGAGCTGTACTAAATAGTAAATACTTATGTACCAAGTTTTATCCAATTCAATAATCAGGTACAGATGTTATAGAGTCTTAAAAAAAACAGGTGCTCCAAGGACCCCACTCCCTTTTGTTCACTATCGCTAAAAAACATATTAGTGCCTTGTCATATATGTTTGCATCTTTTTCCAAAGTGTCATCAAAATTCATTCACGAATGAATGTTTATGCTCCCAACAAACATAAAAACATTGTGGAAAAAACCTGTTGTATGGTGGACCCCAAACCCTTTATCCAATGTACTCCAAAAGCTGATAAAATCTTTCTCATATTAGTTGAAAGTTTTTTCCAACGTTTCATGAAAATCGATCGGTAGTTGTAGGCTGCAGTAGGGATAAACACCTTTAAAAAAACTTTTTAACTGGAAGTGACAAACAGGAAGTTGGTATGCAAAAATATTGGAAACAGTACTAAAACCTTTTATACCAAGTTTATATGCTCTGGTGTTACGTGATAGGTTTGCTAGTTCAGGTAAAATAGATTTGATCTCTTCAGAAGTTTGTTCATCCATAACGTACTTATAGAAAATTGTCAGTTCAGCAACATTTGGTCTGTGTTGCAAGGAATCAAGCTCATTAGTAGGAGTTGAGTTGCCAATCAGTTTAACAGCTCTACGCTGAACAGAGTCAAGACACTTTAAACTACTAATATATGCGCCACCCCAGATGTGAGAGCAGTACTCCATACAGGGACGTATAAATGATTTATATATTAATAGAAGCTGTTCGCTATTGAAAAATTTACGACATCGTCCCAAAAATCCCAATGTTTGGACAGTGTTCTTAGCTAGGTTAAAAATATGAGAATTCCATTTCATATTGTTTACAACTTCTACTCCTAGAAGTCTTACAGATTCTTTCTCCACAAGATCTTTGGAGTCAAACTTTAAAGGAAACGGATTAGGTGCGGACAGTCTAGAAAAATGGCAAACCTGTGTTTTACTCGTATTAAATTCAACACTGTTAACAAAACCCCAATCGTTGATTGTCATTAGATCATCGTTTAAGGATTTTATCAAATTTGACCTACGGTTATTAAGCGCTGATGGAGAATGTATATTAGACATTTCATGTGATGCATGAAGTGTGCTATCATCAGCAAAACTGTGAATAGGATTAACAGTTGAATTCAACAAATCGTTAATATAAATAAGAAAAAGAGTTGGTGATAAGGCAGAACCCTGAGGAACGCCTGCATTAGTTGAAAAAGTTTCTGATGAGAAACCATCAACATTGACCTGAAATTTTCGTTCTGAAATAAAGCTCTGTACCCAAGTAATAAGTTGGTCGTCCAAACCATAGCAACTTAATTTGCAAATAAGATTGTTGTGCCATACTTTGTCAAATGCTTTAGATATATCAAAAGCAACACCGAAAGTTTCACCATGGTTTTCAAGAGATTTATTTCATACATGAGTGACAAAAGAGAGTAAATCTCCTGTCGCCCTTCCTTTACGGAACCCGTATTGTCTTTCATTAAGCAATTTTGAGGACTCTAAGAAGGTCATTATATTAAAATTAATGTATTTCTCAAAAATTTTTGCAACAACGGACAAAATTGAAATGGGTCTGTAATTAGTTGGATCAGTTTTACTGCCCTTTTTTGAAACTGGTTGCACAGCTGCCATTTTCCAGATTTCAGGAAAAACGCCTTTCTTATACGACAAATAGAAAATTTTAGTGAGGATCGGTGATAGCTCTTTTGCAAATGTTTTAAGAATAATCGGCGGAACACGATCTGGTCCAGAAGCTTTGTTAGTGTTAATTGGTAAAAGCATTTTCCGAATAATGTTTTTACGAAAAATTATACGCATCATTTTATGAGAAGCTCTAGGAATTGGTTTAGGTAAGAAATTGGGTTCTTTTAGTGTAGAATTTTTAGAGAAATAATATCCAAGAAGATTAGCTTTTTCTTTTGGGTCAATTACAGGCATATCACTATCAATAAGAGGAGGAAAATTGAAAAAATTAAACTAAAATATATATATTAACAAAAAGAAATTGTTTTTTTGGGTTTGATTCATGATAAAATAAAAAAATTATACGCTACAATATACAAAAGCAAAACTAACAAGGTAATTTTGGCATTGGCAACCAACCAAAAATATAATTCTAAGGAAAATAGATTCTATTTTCTGTTCCGTGTACGTATACTTGTTAATCATAATTTCAACATCATTGATGTTGCTGTCTAAGGATAATTTATTTTGGAAATCTAGAATTCAGTACACGACATACAAGGACAAAAGTCGCTACCAACTTTCAACAACATCTCAACTATCAACTTTATGTATATAAGCCAAGTCTTTTTAGGGTTCCGTTTTTTATACGGTACTCTATTAGTGAGAGTATAACGAGTTTTTCACATTATATCGATTTTATTGTTATTGTTAGTATTCTAGTGTTTTTTATTGTTTTTTTTTAGACCATCATGGTCTCCTAGGTTTTCTTTTTATTAGAGATTTTTCTTTTCGTTCATAGCCCATATTGGGTTTCTTTAGGTTTTGCTTTCTGAATTATTGATAATAAAAATTGTTACATCCTGGCATAACTGTACCGGCATCACAGTGGGATTTTTTGTGCAATAAGTAATTTTTTCGACACATAAAATTTAAAAATGTAATGATGCAGTTTTGTAGAAAATTGATTCAGTATGAAGAATCCATAAATTGTATCCCAAAAAAAAGTTTATTTGTCTTTAAAATAATGAAGTAAAGTCACATGTAAATTTTGGTCCAAAGTATTGAAAATTCTTTACGCACTTCTATAGTGTTTGTACGTAAGATAACTTTATTGCTCTAATTCAAATAGTAATTATTTTTAAATATAGCCTTTTCTGCGAATTTAAAAAAAAAAATTATAAAGTTCGCTCATATGGTTTAAAAGATATGATAGAATAAAATTTGTTCTATAATGTGCCGTGATTGCAAACTTCCTTGGAAGAAAAAAAAGGTTGCTAGGTCGTGCTAGGTGCTCTCGCTATAATAAAATGAAAGGTAAGACTCCATACTATCAATTTAAAAAAAAAAAAGTTTAAATAATTAATAATCTTTTATAAAATCATAAAATTTATAAAATCATAAAATCATAAAATTTTGGGTTCTATGGGCGGTGGGTAGTGGGCGTGCCCAATTTTTATGAAACTTTATTTTATTCTTAATTTAGGCAATAAAAGGCTCTGTGCCAAATTTCAAAAACTTTGGGCTAAAAATAAATTTTGGGTTCTATGGGCGGTGGGAAGTGGGCGTGGCCAATTTTGATGAAACTTTATATTTTTCTTAATTGAGCTAACCAAAGGCTCAGAGCAAAATTTCAACATTCTACGAGCACTCCTTATATTTTTTGCCAAATATTATATGAACAAATCCCACTGTGCGGCAGTACAGTTATAATTATATATGAAGGCCACCCCTAACTAAAACCCCTAACTAAAACCACTCGCAACAAAATAAATAAAATAAACGTACAGTAAAATAAATTTCGAGTTATTTTTTATTCTCTCTTGTACTGTAAAAAATTTGAAGCAAACCAAAAACATTGTGTGGAAAATCGATGTAACGATTGCCTGATTTCGACCCAGTGTGATAATAAAGTTATGTGCCACTAGAATTATTATGGTTTATGCCATTTACTAGAATCATTCCTTTGTTTTCTCATTTTCAGTTCACATTTTAAGTTTATTTTTAGATCGTTTTGCTTTTTGGTTGAATACGAACTTCTTGTTTGCATATATCTGAAATATCCCAGAGAACTCTAGTTCCTTCGTTCTCATAGTTATTTCTCGATTTGAACTATACACACCACTTTACTATATCTTTCTACCAAATCGCCAATGATTCAACCATAAAATCTTTTTTCTGAAATTTCAATACCTAAAACCAATTGAAATTGTAAACTGAGCTATCCTAAATTACAATCTTAATCTCCTTAAAAAACACAATAATAAAATCTTTGGTGACAAAAATTTAATTTACTGGATCCTTCAACAAAAAACGATATGGTCATGTCACACACGTGATAAAAACATAAATCCTTCTTTTCTTTGATTCTTTTTTAATATATTTTAAGGATACATTTTTTTTAACCTTTGAGATGATGTTTGGTTAGTTTCACATATTTTTTGGGGGGTAATAGTGTTGAATATTTTGTAGAAGATGCCTTAGAGATCCTATTTATTTTTTTTATTGTTTAATAAGGGTCAAGTTGTTTTATACGTAAATATTTAAGATGACGTTTTAAAGTAAAGATTTAGAAATGTTAATTGTAAACAAATGAATTAGTCATATGTTGGATTGTTGTAAAAAAAAAGTGTTAGAAGAAACAACTGCAACTATATAATCCACAAAAAACACAATTCCTATTATATCTTTTGATACAAAAAATCCATTATTTTTACAATTGAGAAAACTTTAATTTTTCATAATAATTCCGACGCCAATTTCCTTCATATTTCAGTTCGATTCTTTTCAATTTTTAAGAAAAACATAATTTTTTTTTGTATTCGTTCTTTAAAAAGTTTTTCATTTTATCATTGTAATAAAAATTAATTAAGAAACAACAAAAATTTATGTTTTTTTATTCATTTACAACTTTGTTAATTATTTTATTAAAGTTTAAAAAAAAAAATGAAAAAAAGAAATACATAGTCGAGAAATTCAACTTTTTGCTTAAAGGTGAAGAGTTGATAATTTTTTTGTTAGACCACCAACCAGTCAGTGATCCTTTGTGATGGTTTTTTTAATCATATTTCAAATCTTCTCAGCATGAAATATTTTTATTTATATTTACATTAAATTAGAAAATTAGATCCAATATGTTGAGTTTTGTTTAGCTTTATTCGATTTTGAAGTGGTCGCGTGTTGATGGATTTAAAATAAAAATAAAATATTGGATAATCTAAGGGTGTACCCGTGTACGGTAACCATCAAATTTAACTCCTAACATAATAACAGGCACAATGTAGCAAATATTAATAAATAATACTTTGTAGGTGGTCGATTTTGTGAAATTTTAATTTTTCTATGTTTTTGGAAATTATGTTTTCGTTATGTTCAAAAGTTTTTTTGAGAAAATAAAATATCAAAACTCAAAACTAATATAAAGTTTGAAATTAGTTTTAGTTGTTAGTTTGTATGTTTAACATTAGAATGGGATGGATACATTTTAAATAAGTGAATACAAATTTTACACTGAAGGTGTCTTAAAACTACCTTGTTATCTATACACTACACAATACTATAAATATTCTCAAAAAACAATCTACAAGAACTATAATCCTAACTTATTTTTGTCTGAAAATCAGGTTTATGTTTCAAAAATATATTTTATTTTTCAATTTTAATGACAAAAACATTAAAATTTTTGATCGTTTGCATAAACTAACATACATCACATTATACCTTTACGACTGTAGCTCAAATGGGTTAGTTTAGTTTTGAATTTCTAATGTAAGCTAGAAATAATTTAAATTGCTTGAAAAGTAATAAAAAAGCACTAAAAGCTTTCTAGTTTTAGAATGCATTAAAATTTATATACGTTCTTATTATGACTCTTCCAGATCACCCTAATTTTTTCATCCAATTTTAAATTCTGAATCTATTTCTTATAGATTTTAGATATTTTTCTTAAAAACCTTAATAACAAAATCAAAATCAGGAGTTTTACGAAATTCAATTTATTTCAATTTTTTTGTTGTTGTAATTTAAACAAATAAAAAAACAAACCTTTCATCAATAGAACTCTAGGAACAACAAAGATTTTCTCTTCCTTATTCAATTTGAGATCCTTTCCTTATTATATGTATTTTTATTTTTATCATAAGGACACACGTATAAGTAATTTAATTTTAAATCAAAATATTGTTGGTCAAAATCATTTTTATAGTTTTGATGAGGGATCAAATTTTATAAGATTTTATTTTATGATTTTATTTTTTTAAAGAAATAATCCTTAAGGGATTTATTTTTTTGTTTTTAGAAACTTTTTATGTATGTTTGAGTGAAGTGGTTGGCATCATCAACAACATATGTGAAGAAATTATTTTGGATTAAAATTTAGAATAAGCTGGTTGTAAGGGGATAGGCTTGGCTTTAAAAGAACAAACAAGTTTATAGTTAATTGTATATCATATTAAGGTTCATCAAAATGCTGGCTAAAATCATAAACGAATGCAACCAAAATGTCATTAACAAATTTTTATGCAAGATACTGACTACCAACATCAACATTGTAAATATCGCTGATTAAAATCCAATAAATTTTTTCCTCTAATAATCACTCAAGTGATTGAGGGAACTATTATAAAATATTGAGATTTAAATGCAAAGAACTGATAACTTTTGGACGATATTGGGCCCTGATTTGTAACAATTCTGCATTCCAACTTCAAGTTGTCACTTCCGGTAAAAAATATTTTTTACTTCTCGTGCGCAAGAATTTATATTTTTTGGGATACTACACCTTTATTGTGCTTTGTATCTTTCTAGTATGCGTTTCTTTAATCATTTGAATTTCGGATTCACCTTATTTCATTTATTTATAATCCAAATCCAAATTACAATTTCCTTTTATCACCTCGTTTCATTTATTTATAATCCAAACAAGAGCTAAAAAACCAAATAAAATTTATTAAAAAATAATATTCACGCTCAATAAACTATAATAACATATATATATATATATATATATATATATATATATATATATATATATATATATATATATATATATATATATATATATATATATATATATATATATATATATATATATATATATATATATATATATATATATATATATATATATATATATATATATATATATATATATATATATATATATATATATATATATATATATATATATATATATATATATATATATTAGACTGGTCGTTAAAAACTAAATTTTCCGAGACGCCCCCTAGAAAAATTCTTTGTGGTCAAAAAACCACAACGGCATTATTTTTTTCTTTTTTAAATCAAAAGAACACGTGCCGCAAAATCGTCGAAGTTGATTTTTTGAAAAATTCGTAGATTTTTTCAAATATCTCATAAACTATGCAGATGTCAAAAAAAATCACATAACATTTTTTGTAGGAAATTTTATTCTCTACAAAAAAGACTCATATCATTTTTTCTCGAAAACGTATAGTTCTCATGATATTTTGAAAATGAACTTGTAAGTATTCGTAATTTTTAAAAAACATAAGAAATAAAGATGACGAAAAAATTCTAATTTTCTTCTTATGCTATAGAATGAAATGTATAAAAAAATAATCAAAACAAAAAAAATCAAAATTGGTACTTTTTCGTCGAAATTTTCATCATTTGGTCTTACGAGTTTCAAAGAATTTCAAGCTTTATTTCAAAATATCATCAGAAATATAGGTTTTAGGAAAAAAATGACTTGGACCTTTTTTGTAGAAAATTAAATTTCCTACAAAAATGGTTATGTAATTTTTTTTGACATCTGCATATTTTGTGATGTATAACCAATTTTATCAAAAATTAACTTCGATGATTTTGCGGCACGTGTTCTTTTGACTTAAAAAAAAAAAATTAGTGCCGTTGTGGTTTTTTGACCACAAAGAATTTTTCTAGGGGGCGTCTCGCAAAATTTAGTATTTAACGACCAGTCTAATATATATATATATATATATATATATATATATATATATATATATATATATATATATATATATATATATATATATATATATATATATATATATATATATATATATATATATATATATATATATATATATATATATATATATATATATATATATATATATATATATATATATATATATATATATATATATATATATATATATATATATATATAAATATATATATATATATATATATATATATATATATATATATATATATATATATATATATATATATATATATGCAAAAATTGGAGAGGTATATCTCTGCTCAACACAATAATGAAAATACTAGCAATGATCATTCTCGAAAGAATATCTCCATCAATTAACATGAAACTAAGAAATGAACAAGCCGGCTTTAGACCAGGAAGAAGCTGTACCGATCATATCAACACAATCCGTATCATCATTGAGCAATCAAATGAATGCAATTCACCATTGTATCTCCTCTTCGTGGACTTCGAACGCGCCTTCGACTCAATCAACAGGAGCGCGTTATGAAAGACACTTTGTGAAATGGGCATCCCGAAGAAAATAGTTGATCTAATCAAAGAAATGTACCGGGATGCTGCAAACAGAATACAATACAAAGGACAGCAAAGTGATGAATACTACAACCACCGAGGAGTGAGACAAGGCTGTGTACTATCCCCGCTACTATTCATAATAGTACTAGATAGTATCATGAGAAAGCTCGATGATGCAAGTCCAAATGGAATCCAATGGAATACAACAAGACGGCTCAATGATCTAGACTACGCAGATGACATCTGTCTACTTACACACACACATACGGACATGCAGCAGAAAATACAGAAGCTATCAACCCTTGCACATGAAGTCGGTCTCAACATTAATATCAGAAAAACAAAGGCTATGAGATTGAACACCAAAACGATAACACCAATTACCATCAACAATACACAAGTGGACGAAGTTGACAAATTTGTGTACCTTGGTTGTACTGTAGCAAAAACAGGCGGGACTGAAGAAGATATCAGTCAGCGTATTAACAAAGCCGGAAATACGTTCAATATGCTTCACAAGATCTGGAATGCAACCGTCCTGTCAAGAAAGACAAAGCTACGAATGTTCAATGCATGTGTCAAGTCAGTACTGCTGTATGGGTGTGAAACGTGGAAACAAACAAGAAAGATCACAAATAAACTACAGGTGTTTGTGAACAAATGCCTGAGAAGACTGATCAAATGCTTCTGGCCAAACACCATCAGTAACCAGGAGCTTCTACGGCAGACAGAGCAGCTAGACATTGAGACCGAGATAAAACAAAGAAAATGGAGATGGATAGGACATACACTGAGAAAATCAGTCGAAGATATAACAAGGATGTCCCTAGAGTGGAATCCACAAGGTAAAAGGAGAGTTGGAAGACCACCCATGACATGGAAGAAAACGGTGCTAGCTGAAGCAAAACAAATTGGCAAGACATGGGGTGAACTGAAAGCGATTGCCCCCAACAGAGTTAGATGGTCCAGTCTAGTAGACGCCCTATGCTCCTAAATGGAGATAAAGGAAAAAAAAAAAAACACCTTTATTGAAGGTTTCTACAATTAGAACTACGCGAAAATTTTTAACATTGGTTAGCCTTTAATTAAATATTTGATGGAATTTAGCTTACTTTATATCCAGAACATTTTGTTTCCAGAGCTGGAGTGAAGTTAGCCTTTGCATCACCGTCGCAACATATTTGTTTATTTAAATTTTGGCAACAGGCAAATATGCTCATCATCAAGTTATTTTTTTAAATCTTTAATTTCAGAAAAATGACCTGATGATGAGCATATTTGCCCGAAACTTATCATCAAAATTAGAATTAAAAACTTTATATTTCACAACAAAAAATTGAAAGATTTTCTTAAAAATAAAACTCAGGTAAAGTAAATGGAAGATTTTTAAGTTATCTTCGTTTCGCAGATGACATTTTACTCATAGCAGCAAACTTAAATCAACTACAAACAATATTAATGCTTAGCTGGAATAATTGAGATATATCAAATAATTGGTCTTAAGAGAATATGTCAAAAACTAAAGTCATGATAAACATAGAAAAAGACATTCATCAAAATTGGAAATGAAGAAATTGAAGTTGTTGAGAACTACAAATATCTTTGTCATAAATTGAAATTGGGACTAAGTAACCACACAGTTGCAATAATATATAGAATTGGATTTGGCTGGGCCGCTTTTAAAAAGTTCAGATATATTTTTAAAAGCAAAATTAATAACAGTTTGAAACGGAATATGTTCGACTCCTGTGTTTTCCCAATGCTTACTTATGGCTCGGAAACTCTCAGAAAGCTATGGAGCCAAGTAAACTGGGAACGAATGGATTCAACGAATCCGAAAAACAAACGAATGGATTCAGAAAGAAACAAAAACAGTGGATGTCATGGGAAGAATAGAATCCATGAAATTGACCTAGCAGACATCACCAGAAGGACGTACCAACGATGGAGACAAAATATCGTACAATGGAGACCACCTACAACACGACCAATAGGAAGACGATAGCGAATTATGGAAGACGTTAGGAGAGGCCTACATCCCTCAGTGAATCTAAATTCACTTCCCTCATAGATTTTGGGGGAGGAGGGGGTTTACACAAACATTGAACACACCACATTATTATTGGAGTAGATGGTAAAAATTTAATATATAGGGTAGCGAAATCCGAAATTCGACGTCCACGCCGTGCTGCCTGGGTAATGCTGACAGAATTAGGTTGGTGTATTGTAGGCGACATCACGGCGAATTGGCGCTCTACAACCAATGCGATTCAAGCGTCTGTTCTCCATGTCAGGGGTGGCTTGGAGCGGGCGTCTGTCTTGAATCAAGCGGCTCACTATATAAACGTGTAAAAAAGGCTGTTTCTGGTGACCTTAATATGCAGAACGGACCCATTCACGACAATTTGGGTTGGGCCTAAGCAGTGGCGTCATTTCACCAAAATCTTGGGGGGGGGGGGGCGAGAATTTAAATGACATAAAAAGATTTTTTTCGTAAAACATAACATACACATTTTTATACACACATATATTTAAAAGCATTTAAATGCTTCGACTTAGAAATAAAAATAAAATGCTTTTGAGCTACATTGGTTACTCTGCTAGTCTGCTGGTGTTGTTTCATCGAAGAGAATGCCGCAAAGTTCTGCAAAATCCCTTCATTTGTTAAAAATAATTTCAAATTTAGTATCATCTCTGCATTGTTTAAGCATCAAAAAAGTAGTGTTAATTAAAGCGCTTGTGCTAGAAATTATTATATCTTTGCTTTGTAACTGTTCAGAGAGTGAATTTGTAAACGACAGCAGATCGTACTGCATAGAAAAAAAAGGAATGTTTTTCAATACGATTTTTTAGCTCCCGGGCACCCCGGGATTTAAAATTTATGAGTCACATAGTCCCAGGATCCATAAAACACCACGGGATTGCAATCCCTACGTGACTCCTCTTATGTCGAATCGTTTTTTTGTTTGTTTGTTTGTTTTCCTTTATTTGTCTCAGAGAGAAAGAGTTATGTCTACCCTAAACTGACCAGAGCCAAATTGTTAAAATGTGGGACAAAATGCAAACATTCTTCCAAATACTAACTAATTAGAATTTCTATTGCAAGAAAGTGGAACGGTGAAAACGTGCTAACTAGATTGTGCATAAATTTACTATTTAATGCTTTCCTTTACTATTTGTTTACTATTTAATTCTTCACAAAATTCTTTTATTTTAATTGGACATTCAACCGTTAGGAAATTTGCTTGCAGTGGTTCGTGCATTTTCTAAATTCTTTCTAGTGCTGGCATTACCGCCAGCCAGCGAGTTTCACTGTATCCAATAAGTTGGTTATGTTCGACATTACTTTTGCCGCAGAACTCAGCTCAACTCAATTTAAATCAGCAGCATTTCTTATTGCATTATTTAGAATATGGGCGGCGAATCCATTACCCAATACACTCTGGTTCAAATTTGAGTTTAGCTTGTTTTTAAATTTTTACCCCTTGACGTGACACCACTAAAATTGGTGTTCGTGTTATCAACGCAAATTGCAACAAAATAACAATAAAACTTGTTTAAGCTACTGGAGCTGGCGACTTATAGCAACGCTTTTTTATGTTTATCTGTATCTAAATGTCTTTTAATATCATAATGTCCACTGTTAATTTGCAAATTCACTCCGACTGGTAATACACTAAACTTTTGCGTATATTGATTTTTTTATAAAAGGATAGTCCAATTCAATATCGTATAAGAATTTACGTAAACGTTTTCTCTCCGTCTTGATTTGCAGAAGAACTTTTTAAATATAATTTTAAAAATTAGTATAAATTTACCTTTTATAGTAGCTTAAAACTTTTGTTACACAAGTAAAGACTGCAAAACAATTGAAACAATTTATTTTAATTTTACTAAATAATTAATATCTTTTCTGTATTCTGTAAGTATAAGAGGTAGCTACAAAAAACATCAAAAATGTAAATTTTAGTTCGTGAAAAAGGTGCAGTTTAAAGTTTAATAATCAAAACTATCTGTTCAGTACAAAAAGAAGTGATATCCTGTGTCAAGTAGAAACGAGTGTAAAACAAAACATTTCCAAATAATTAGGTGTTCTACATGTTTGAAATACTTACTTTGTCTCTCGGATTAGAAATTAGAATTAGAAACAACTTCAAATAACTAGGTATTAAAACAAAAGTTTCTAGTAAAAGTAAAAGTACAAAATAATATTTATTTATTTATTTATATTCGAAAGCAAATATGGAATGCGATATTTATACGATCGACTGAATCGAGAGAAGTGCAGAACCATCACGAAACCTCAGTGATAGCTAAGACTTTTATTTAATGAGAAATATTATATACAAAATGTAAATTCTATAAAAGAAATGCAAGCTAATTTATTAGTTAGTATTTTATACTGCAGACCCTAGTTTGTAGATTAAGAACATGTTATTTGAACAGAATTTCATTAAAGTTATAATCTGTTAGTCCTGAGGTTTCGTGATAGTTCCGCACTTCTCTCGATTCAGTCGATCGTATAAATATCGCATTCCATATTTGCTTTCGAATATAAATAAATAAATAAATATTATTTTGTACTTTTACTTTTACTAGAAACTTTTGTTTTAATACCTAGTTATTTGAAGTTGTTTCTAATTCTAATCTCTAATCCGAGAGACAAAGTAAGTATTTCAAACATGTAGAACACCTAATTATTTGGAAATGTTTTGTTTTACACTCGTTTCTACTTGACACAGGATATCACTTCTTTTTGTACTGAACAGATAGTTTTGACTATTAAACTTTAAACTGCACCTTTTTCACGAACTAAAATTTACATTTTTGATGTTTTTTGTAGCTGATATCACGATTTTTTGTAGTAAATAATAAATTTTATGAGCTTGGATTATAATGAAATAAATAATAATATTAATAATAGGTAATTATTTCATTTTGATATAAGCAATTTGAATGTTTGTCATCGATTTATTTGTATACCAACTTTAACGATTGATTGAATTATTTCCAATTTTTCTGCGTTTATAAAAACAACATACCCAATAATCCGCAAGATATGTAATTATAATGTATTTTTATGTCAACATACAAACCAAATACATTCCTTTTTAAAAGATTTGTCTTAGCAAAAATCAGACTAAATTAAATGATTTTTTGTGGGCTTATATTTACCCTGAATTTTAATAAAATATATAAACACAACTGAAAAAAATTTATCACGCATTCAAATATAAGAACTGGATGTTTTATTCGAAACTCGAAAGCTCTTCTTTTCAAAAATTCGGGGAAGACTGCAGTTACTCTTCCATAGATATTTATTCAATGATGTACCTATTAGATACTAGTGTAAGCTTAGTGTTAATTGATTTACCACATTTAGTAAAAATTAGCATCAATTGGAATGCAGTCTTAACATATATTAGGCAAACATACCGTCTAGATTGATAATATTCAAAAAAATATTAAAACGTTTGTCTTTTTCGAAATAAAAATTTTTAACTTTCGAAACTAAAAAATGTATGAAGCCAAAAATTGTCCATATTTTAGAACACATTGATACCAACACAAAAACATTAAATTTTCTATCAACCGCTTGACAATTGTTCGCAATTTTTTTTTGTAAATTTTTATTATTGTTAAAAAGATAAACAAAAAAAGAATTAAATATTTTATTTGTTTATTTATTTATAAATAAATTTAAATTAATTGGACAATGTATGTTCTAATTGAGTAAAATATGTTTTTATAAATTTACAATGGAGTCAAATTCAGATATGTGTATATTAAATGTACAAAACGTTTTCATACGATAACGTTTTCATACGATAACATACGAAAATAAATTTGTTAATAATTGTAATAATTTATGTTAACAACAAAATGTGACATGGCTTGATGATGAGGAGATTGATAAATTGGATTTATCTATTGATCCAGGGACCGATAATGTTCAATCGAGTAGATAGCGCTGATATAATATATAAAGAAGAAATGTAAAATGGTTGGAAAATATGAAATGGGGGATATATTTGAAGGATCTTACGGAAAAGTGAAGGAAGTATTAGACTATGAAACGTTAAGCAGAAGAGCTGTGAAGGTAAATCTAAATTGTTTGGTTATGTACGAATTGCTAATATTTTTGTATTATGTCCTTTAGATATTGACAAAAAGAAAATTGCGTCGGATTCCAAATGTGGAACAAAATGTAAGGAAAGAGATACAGCTACATCGCATATTAAAACATAAAAATGTAATTGAACTTTTGGATGTGTTGTACAATGAAGGAAACAAAAAATGTATTATTCCATGATGTACCTATTAGATACTAGTGTAAGCTTAGTGTTAATTGATTTACCACATTAAGACTTGGAAAATATGTAATGGGGGATATATTAGAAGTATCTAACGGAAAAGTGAAGGAAGTATTAGACTCTGAAACGTTAAGCAGAAGAGCTGTGAAGGTAAATCTAAATTGTTTAGTTATGTACGAATTGCTAATATTTTTGTATTATGTCCTTTAGATATTGACAAAAAGAAAATTGCGTCGGATTAAAAATGTGGAACAAAATGTAAGGAAAGAGATACAGCTACATCGCATATTAATACATAAAAATGTAATTGAACTTTTGGATGTTTTGTACAATGAAGAGAAACAAAAAATGTTAATTGATGGATTAGAATATTTGCTATGTATTTTATATTTCACGGATATAAATAAAATAATTTAGTTTTAATGAGGAATATTTTATTTATTGTAATTTTAAGTAATTTTTAATAAAATGATACATATTTACAAAAGATTAAATTATAATGTTTTTATGTTTAAAAAAAGTGTCTTAGCTATTTACATTTATTTACATTTTAAACTTACAATAGATGGCTTGAATCAAAAAGTCACTAGAATGATAAATTTTCGTCTGAATAATCTTGCTGAAATTTCATTTTTCAAAAATCGTATTCGAAATTTTATGTTTTAATTAATTTTGTATAACGTTTATTGTACAAAATCTAATTCAAATTAAAATTTAAAGATGACTTTATGTTACAAAACTCGTCATAAGTTCATATATGTTAAACAACATTAGATCAAATCATTTTTTTGAGGTTATGTCTACTAGGTTCAGCGTAAATAAAGCAAAAGTGGTAATCGCTATTTTTTTTTCACGAACAGCGATCTACCGCATCGCTTTGATACAGTATACCTCTCGTTCTATCTTTTGAAACTCTATACCATTTATCAAGTTTTTATGCTGTTTACTTTGTTTGTTCTTTATTGAGAAAAAGAATTAGAAATTAGAAAATAATAATTTTACTTTTGAGCTACCTAGTTAAAGTGTGGTTTAAACAGAGTTTAAAACGCTACCCATACCACTCCTTTACTTTGTTCTTTCAGAATAATGAAAAATGAATATAAAGGATGACGTAGAGTGACTAATTTTCTTCTTTTGCAAATCGAATGAAAGAACAGGAAAATGTAATCTGTTCCAAAGGAGTAAAATCGAAAAATCAAAAATTTTACTCTTACGAGTAAGAAAGATATTCAAATTATGAAGATTTTAATTTTTGAACATTATTTCAAAGGATGGAAATGAGTGCTCGAATAAAGGAAAATTGTAAACTCTGGTTTAAAAATTTAAACTTTTATGAATTTATACGCAAAACTGAGTCTTTTTAAGTAAAATATTTTGTATTTTGTTTTTCATAATATACTTTCGATCTCTCGTATATACACTGGGGAGATGTTTCTATAAACAAAGAAACCTTTTCGCTGAGGTAGATCTGTTAGACATTAAAAGATATGTAAATTATTGAAGTGAAATAACTGAGCTTAGTATTTCTAAGAACATTATAGTTAAAACACTATTTTAGTAAAAAAAATATTGCACTGGTTTGTTCTCTCAATATGGTTAAATCAACATATACATAACATTATACAAACTGCAAGAAAAAACTGTGAAGCCATTGCTTTGACTAAGATATTGCGCAAACTGAACGTAGGTAGATATAAGGTTTTTTGATTATTTCGATAATGCGGGCAAATGTGGTAGAAATATTTGTTTCGTGGGACAGATTTCTCCGTGGGACAACGCAATGGAATGTGTGACATTTTCACGCAGCATGGGACTTCTGGTCAATTTACTACCCATTAACGTGCGTAAATTATTCATTTGATTCAAAATTGTACAATTATTGCGAGCTTCTTTTAAATCTATAAGAAAAACCTACCACAAAAAAATAATAGTTTTTCCCTCCCTGTGACTGTATAAAAAAAATGAACAAAGATTGACGTTTAGAATACGTTTTGGATTTTATTATAACCAACCAAATATATAATTTTTCCTATTTTATGAATTAAAAATTATGGTCCATATAGCGAAAAGAATTTGTCAGCAAGTTTTCATAACATACTTCGAAAATATTTACATAACTTAAATATTTGTTCGTGTCGTTAGAAAATATTGCATGTCTATTATAAAACATTCACTATTATAAAATCACTGGAAATAACCCAATTAATTTAAATTACTCCCGTAATTATTTTCATTCTTTTTATAAAAATTAGCACAACTATCAAGAAAACTTTTGATATGTTATAGGATTTTACATTTTAGAATTGTTTTTAATTTATTGTAAATTTAAAAAAGTCTTGTAAAGTTTGTACAATATGATATAGATAAAAAACAAGGCGAAACAGTCAGGGTTCTCCAAATAAGTGGGGTATAATTAGGTTGTGTTCTCCTGCATGTACTTACTTTTTAGTTCATAAAAATTACCAATAACAATTGAAATTTGAATGTTAAATACTGCTCTATAAACTCTCGAGGAACCCTATACTAATGAAATACTAATAAAACACAATCGTTCTTCTAAAAGCGGTGATGCCGCGCACCTTATAGTACGATAGGATTTTGTCTTTGGAAGAACGATCGTGTTTTGTTTATAAAATTTCATCAGAAGATTAGAAGCAATACGACCGCCTTTCGTATCGGTGGCGCTCTAGTCCTTGATACAAAGAACGATAACGGTTTGAATATTGCGGTGAACTGTACTTTAGTCGGGCCAAAATAATATATAACGTAATAATTAAATTATCAGATATATTTCAATTAATAGTATGCGATAAAATTGGTATATTAGTTAAGTAAATCTTCTAAAAATTAGACGAATTTACAAAATAACAGTGCATTGAAATTTTTATAGTGTATAATTCTATCACGATTGGATGGTTTAATTGAATAGATGTATTGATAGTATCAGATCCTTGGGGGGGCCAATGCCCCCCCCAGCCCTAAGGTTAACACCCTAACCCCGGAAAAAACTAATATGTTAAATTTGGTGATCAGAAAGAGAAAAACAGACCCGAAAACAACAACAAAATTTTACCTGGACGTGGAAAAGGACCAGACTACCGAATCGGAACGCAGAACGTGTGCAGCCTGAGCGCTCCTGATTAGGGCATGGTCGATTAATCGATTGGGACTAAATATCGATTAACGATTAATATGAAAATTTTAACACCGATTAATCGATTAATCGATTAAATAAAATTTTCACTAATTCTAATATTTTTATTAATTTTTTTTAAACAAATACATATATAAATAATACGTATATCATATTTAAAAGTTCAACTTTTACAATGACATAAGAATAAACTAAAATTTAATAGCTATCTATGTATTAAGAGCGTAAAGTAGGTGTTTTTTGCCTAAGAGTGAAATTGTTGCTCTAGGCGTTAGCCGAGGATCTGTATCTCCCTCTCTGTCATTGAAATTTTCAGACCTTACAAAATTATGTGTTTAAAAATATACTGTACTAATTGAAAATGATAAGAAACAAGCTGTTTCCTTCAGAATGGAAAGTAATGGAGTTCAATATACTTCAAACCATAGTTTACTGTTTGGATTAATAGTAAAAATATTACTTAAGGCAAAGTAAAGATTTTTGCATTGGGATCAAATTTTGTTATTAATGTACTTTGTGTTAAACCCATAGCAACTAGAAAAGTAATTCGTAAGAAAAAGAGAATACATCTTCAGACAATAAACCTTTTCCCAATTCGGTACAAAATTCGTTAAATAAATTTGTAAATTTTTAACATTTTCGTAAATTTAGATTAATCGATTAATAATTTTTTTGTTCGATTAATCGAAAAATTTTCGAAATGATCAATTAATCGAACAATCGATTAATCTAACCATGCCCTACTCCTGATGCTCTTATAAGTCTAGAAACAGAGGCTGAGAGGTATAGGATGGATATTATTGCTCTACAAGAAATAAGACAGCCGATAATCGGAAAACAAGATTTGAATAGTCACTCTCTATACTGTAGTGGTCATCCCTCTCGAAGAGAATTTGGAACTGGCTTTTTTGTTGGTGCACACATACAAGAAGCCGTGATGAAATTCATCCCGGTCAGTGAGAGGATCTGCTACCTACGTGTACGCGGTACATATAACAATATTTCTCTTATTGCCGTGCATGCACCAACTGAAGCTAAGACCGTCGACGAGAAGGATAATTTCTACATCGCACTGGAAGAGGTTATGAAACAAACACCAACACGCGACTTAATTATGGTTCTTGGTGACTTTAATGGACAGGTTGGAAGAGATATCTCTTATGGAAGTGAGGTGGGTCCCAACAGCTTGCATTTAAATTCGAATGATAATGGTGATAGAATGACTGAGTTTGCATTATCAAATAATTTGAGAATTGCCAGTACGTTTTTTCCGCATCGATCGATTCATAAGCAGACTTGGGTCTCACCGAATGGAAATACTCAAATTGATCACGTTCTAGTAACAACACGTTTCTTTTCGAGCGTTCTGGATGTGCGATCCCTTAGAGGTGCATACATTGGAAGTGACCACTTCCTTGTATGTGCAACGATAAGGTTCCACTTCCCAAATCCAGGCATTCTAAAATTCAATCAACGGAAACGTTTTAACATCTCATCATTAAAGAATGCTGAAACAGAAGAGAGATATCAAATCCATATTGCCGAAACATTGGAAAAATCAGAAACCATTAACGGAGACGCCGATAAGTCATGGTATTTGTTCATAGATGCTGTTTTAAGCGCTGCTGAGGGAATACTTGGACGACCAGAGAACCACTCTCAGAAGCCATGGATGGATCAACCATGCCTTGATACTATTCAATACAAAAGAGATTGCTATCTGAAGTATCTACAAGGACGCAACACCAGGTCCACGAAAAAGAACTATAACTGGAAAGACAAGCCGTCACAAAGCTATGTAGACGAACGAAGAGAGAATGGTGGAAGAGACAGTGTGAGGAGATTGAAAGCTTCAATAAGGAACATCAATCGCGTAACTTCTTTCAACAGGTTAAAACCTTAAATAAGGGCCCTCAAACTAGATCGACTGCTATTCAAAACGAAGATTGGGAGCTACAAGTAGACCTTAAAAATATTTTAGATACTTGGGCCGCCTATTTTGAGAATCTTCTCAACTTAAGTGACCAGCAACAAGTCAGGCGACGAGCAAAGCTTATTCGTGCGTCAAAGGTACATGAAGACGAACCAACCAAAGAGAAATTCAAAGCGGCGCTGTCTAAATTAAAACGCAATAAAGCACCTGATATCGACGATATAACATCCGAAATGATTGTACATGGTGCGAAACTCTATCCTTAAGATTGTTTGAACTTGTTCAAATGATCTGGAGGACAGAAACCATGCCACAGGACTGGACCACAGCTATGTTGATACCAATCCATAAAAAAGGTAATCGTCTACAATGTGCAAACTACAGAGGAATCGCTCTCCTTTGCACAGCATATAAAATCTTTTCTTACATTTTGCTATCCAAAATCAATCCTTTTGCTGAACAACTGTTTGGAGAATATCAATGTGGTTTCCGGCGGGGCCGAGGTACTACACGGTTAAAAAAAAGGTATAAAATTGATCAATTTTAGATATTCATATAAATCCACACCCAAAATGTTATAAAGTTAATATATCCACTATTTATAAAATTTCATACCAAAGTTTGTTGAGTGTATATATTACATCGTATTAAAACTTTGATAAAGCTAAGTATTAAACTAATATCAAATGATATAGAATTTTTTCATAATAATGAGTTATAAATTTAATACAATAATCTTATAAAACGAATTTATAAGTTTTGTGTATTAAATTAACTACGTTTTTCTATTAAATTTTTAATATTTATTTATAATCAATTTGATACTAAATATTTATCAATAATTCATATTTAAAATGTATTAGCTCGATAAACAAAAGCGATTGATTTAATAGAGAAGTAGATATAACATTAATATCTATTCAGAATACAAGATTGGTTTAAAACAATGAAAGATTAAGATTGCTTTTTTTTCGTTTATTAATATCACATAATTATTATTGTCACATTTTTTTCATCAACTTCCTTATAATAATTTTTACATTTATTATATTATTTGGTATTAACATATGGATATTATTCTTATTATAATTGCTATTATTTTATATTTATATTGCTTTATTTATATATATTTATATATTTAAATATTTATTTATTTATATATTTATTTATTTATATATATATGTAATTATATATTTATATATTTTATAAATGTATGTATTTATGTTTAAATTTTTATTGTTGATAACTATTAGGTATTGTTGTATTTCATCTTTTGTTTTTCCTACACTGAAAAAAACATGTCCTATTTCCAATCGAAATGCAATTGTCTCAACCTCACCGTGCGGTCACATATGGCGAATAAAACTACGAAATTGCTTCAACAACTCTACAATTATAAATCGATGAAGTTGAGACAATCACACGAAACATTTATGTGAAAATAAAATACAGTTCAATTAATCTCAAATACTTAAACTTTGAAATGAAAAATTCGTGATATAAGGCCAAAGAAAATTTTTTTCAGGGAAATAGTTATTATCTTTATTCAACTATATCCATATTGGATATAACACTTTATATTTTAAATAAACCTCATTCTGTTGTTAGAAAAATGTTATCGTGTAGTTGTCCCAACCACAGTGAAATTATTTGCACATGTTTTTTCTTTGCATGAATAATCAACTGCCAACTTCAAGATGAGGTTGTCATGAACTTCAATTTTTTTTTCAGTATATAGCTGATAAGGTGCTTTTATACTTGAATCCCCAATATAATCTTCGTTGCGTTAGTCAGCCTAAAGAAATTAAATAATGAAAAAAATGAAAATGTATATTAAACTTTAAAAACAATTAAAAAATCCAATCCGATCCGAAACACGTAAAATGTGAATTGTAGTTTTTTTTTCTGAGAAACTTCAAACCATACCTTTGAATTGAAAATATTCCAATTACTTCTTTACTTACTTGAGTTTAATTGATCTCAAAAATCCAAAATACAATTAAAAAATATTATTTTTAGTTGTAGTGTAAAAGTATTAATTTATATCACTAAATCTTTTTAGTGATATAAATTAATACTAAAACTAAAAATCAATAGTTGTATGCTAGCCATTGAAGGTAACCTATTAAATAAAACTTGAACGGATACCTGATTAAAAATAAATAAAAATTCCTTACCTGTTTATGAACTAGTAAATTAGTAGCGGCTTGCTCGTCCGTCATCCGATAAAATTTTACACGTTCAGCTGGAGATGGTGGCAACAGACGCAATAAATTATTAAGCGAGAGTTTGGGTGTCCCAATCTTAGTAATTAGTTTAATTAGTTTAATTAATCAGTAGTAAATCAAGTAATTTTAATTATAATACAATAAAAAATCTCGATCCACATAAGTTTGTGTGTTGCAGATTTAAAAATCGCGATATATCCATTAAAATTGTTGTGAAATCAATAAACAACATTATTGATCCAAAATAAATTATAAACAAATAGAAATTATATTGTGCAACATAATTAGGCTACCAATTTCTATATGCTATTCTATATATACATAAACGTAACACATAATATAAAATTTTTAACTTACCAAAATAAACATAATCCATATATCCAAAATTCCGTATATTCACAATAACTTTTAGTTTTTAAAAATTTTCAATTTGCACTGTTACAAAAAAAACACTTATTATTCTGTAAATTGTTCGGTTTGGGTAACTAAACAAATAATTAATTTTTCACCTTCACTTTCTACACGTGTTTGAATTTATAATGCAAACAAAATAAATCTCTGTGGTCGTTACAAGTTAAAATAGCTTATTTCTTAAAAATATAAAATTTATACTTAGTACCATATTAAAATAATAAGTTAATATATTTATTTTATACCTGCTTTTATTAATAACGGTTGAAACAAAAATAATTTATAAGTTGACATTATTAAATTAACAATTTGAAATTATCAGCATACCCATAGTATTTAGTTTAAATAAATATTTTGTATTAAATAAATATTACTTCTGTATAAATTTTGTTAATATTTTGCAGTAGTATAAAACTAATCAGAAATCGTTTTAAATTAATACGAAAAATGTATTTATTTTTTCCAAAAAAATATAAAACTGTCTTTAATATAAGTGTTGTATTAATTTTATAATGAAACTGATAAAAAGATCATTAATAATTTCATAAAATATTAAATTAATAGGAAAATTCATATTAATAACTTTTATAGGAATCAAGTTATTAAAAATAATACCCAAATTTTTAACCGTGTACCGATGCACTTTTCTCGATAAGGATGATTTTGGAAAAGTGCCGAGAGTTCAACATACTTGTGCACCAACTTTTCATTGATTTCAGGCAGGCCTACGACTCTCTCGAACGAGAGACTCTATGGTTTGCTCTAGTGTCAATGGGAATTCCTGGTAAACTGGTATTACTATGCAAAATGACAGTAAAGAACTCTCAATGCTGTGTACGAGTAGAGAACGAAATATCAAAGCTTTTTAAAGTCGACTCCGGTTTAAAACAAGGTGATGCTATCTCTCCTATACTTTTTAATCTAGCCTTGGAATATGTGTGCCGTCAAAAGAAACTACCGACTAATAACAATATCTTGTCAATCTTGTCAGTACAGATGATTGCTTACGCTGATGATGTTGTCATCCTCGGCCGAAGTGAAGTTGTTATGAGTGAGACTTTCAAGTCGCTTGAAAGCGGTGCTAAAAAAATTGGTCTGCAAATTAACTACAAAAAAACCAAACATATGAATGCTTCAAGGGAGACTGAGAAGAAAGATTTGATGTGCGGCGATGAACGAATTGAGGGAGTTGAATCTTTTAAATATTTGAGATCAATGCTTGACTCAAACAACAGCATGCTTACAGATATAAAAGCTCGAATCGCTGCAGGTAATCGAACTTTCTACTCAATTAAACCTCTCCTTGGATCACCGTATGTATCAACTAACACCAAGCTCAAGTTATACAAGACATTGATTAGACCGGTTGTGATGTAGGGGTCACAAACGTGGACCCTTACACAAAATGACGACTCGCATTTATCTGTATTTGAGCGTAAGATCCTATGCTACATTTTTGCTCCACTTAAGACAGACGATGGAGAGTATAGAACCCGGTATAACTTTGAGATCAGAGACCTTCTTGAGGGTCCTGATATAATAGGTTGTATCCGTTCTAATAGAATTGCACGAGCCGATTCACAGTCTGGAATGATTAGAAAAATGTACGTTAGTACCCCAGGGAGTGGGTGACCACGAGGTAGACCACGACTACAATGGGAGAATGACGTAATAAACGACCTTAAAAAAATCGGCTACCATGGTAATTATGTCGCTGTTGCGAATGACCGTCGTGAATATTCAAAGCTGATCAACCTGGCAACGCTCCTACATGGAGCATGAACGCCTTAAAAAAACAAAAAAAAATTTAATACAAAGCCGAAACAAAAATCTGTTGAACAAAATAATATCAGAAACCAGATTTTGGATTTAAAGGTCTTCTTTCAAACGGAGTGGTGAAGATCGAAAATATTTAACACAAATATTTTATATTTACAAATTTATTCCAGTGGCGATTGAATCCAAAGTAGGAAAAGTAATATACGCCTCATTGAAACATTCCATTTTAAAGACATCCGATCCGGACTTGATCTCAGATATAACCCGGCTTGATCATTTTTAGGGTTTGGAACGTCCCCCAACTTGTGACAAGAATAAAAAAAGCAATAGTAATCACAACAAATGTCGCCATTGTTAATCATTTGTATCGTCATTCCTACCCACAAACAAAGATCAAACAGTTGATATGCCATCAATTGTGTTGCGCTAACACCATAATCGATTTAAATTAAGTAATTTTAATTTTATATAAATTAAATTTACTGTAATTTCATCATGCATTGGAAGTTTTTCATTGAACAAAACTGACGTTAATACAGGTCTTGCAAATATATAGGTGAGCTGCGAACATAATTTTAGTTTTTATTATATATATATATATATATATATATATATATATATATATATATATATATATATATATATATATATATATATATATATATATATATATATATATATATATATATATATATATATATATATATATATATATATATATATATATATATATATATATATATATATATATATATATATATATATATATATGTTTTAAACATTGAGATATTTAGTCGATATCAGAGGCTTTTTTATGATTTTATATTTTGAATTTTAAATTAGTGTAATGGTTCCACTGTAGAACGGTAATTAACTATTATATTTTTAGTCTCTTTCGATTATAGTAATAATTTTCTGTTCATGCCGTCCTGGTTCATTGACAAACCCACATCAAATGTTCCTGAAGGAAGATGTCTGACGACATGATCAATGTTACCTTGTTTTAATATCTTAAATTGAGTGGCATTGCTACCTGGATAGAATGACTCGTCGCTAAGAGATGAGCTCGCCTTTTTTCAGCAAATTCAAAAAAAGCAAAGCAGTTCTGCCAAATTTGGATATTAATTTTCTTAATAACAAGGCGGTTTTATAGATTCTTTAACTGCCGTTAGCGATGGTCAATTTTAATTGCATAGGTGTACATGTTTGTATATGTAAATATACTTTGTTAGACTGTAAAAATTTTGAGCGTTTTGAAGAAATTATATACTAAAGAGTAATGCCCACTTTATGTTATTTAGTAGCGTTTATGTCAAATATGTACAAGAAATAGAACTGAATTCGATTGGTTTTCCGTTAACATGGTTTTGTTTGTTCTAAACTTTTTCGTTATCATTTATTGTCGCTACATATATATTCATGAAAATTTGTAGTTTTTGTTCCACGCGAATCATTTAAAATCAATTCAAGGAACAACTGCAAATATTAACAAAAATCAATTTGTTATCTAATAGGTACTTGTTTAAATAACAAGTATTTGTTTGTGATTTTACCGTTTACGAAACTCAGTTTTATTTAAATATGGAAAATGTTATATAGATGGAAAATCAAGGAGCCGAGCCGATGATGTGAACTCGATCATTTCCTATTTTCGATCATTCTGAACGATATAGTATAATAAAAAAATTAATACTTGTTCTTTACTTTTTTGCTAGTTTTGACACAGAGTGGCTTGAAATTATGTTAAGAAGTTTAGAAACAACGAATTACTTCGGTCTGAAAGACCTAAGTATTGCATTCATTCATTCAATTCTTACCCGCCCTTATTATGGCATTTCTTGACGTTTTAGGACTTACTAATTCTAAAAAAACAAAAAAAATGTTTGTCTGTCTACCGGCCGTCCGACCGTCCGGCCTGCCGTCATAACCTACGAAATCTAGAAAACCGCTATTCGCATTTCAAAAATTTTTGTTTCTAAAAATTGATTTACTCAATTGGAAGAGACGAAAGGACAATGTGCTCGATAACTGTACTAGAAGTGTGTCAAAAAAATTGTCAAGTGTGTCAAAACAAGGATTTTGCATATTTTTTGCTTAAAAAACTTTCATTTTAAGTGATTACGAGTAGGAACATCGAATTTGGAGAAATCTTGATGGTCGGAATTGGTATGTGAGATCAAAATCTAGATTATTGCATTATAAGTTTGTCAAAAAATCTTGTCAAGTGTGTCAAAAGAGTCAAAAGAAAGATTTTTATTTATTTTTTTACCCAATTTTTTGGAAAAAAATAAAATTAATTAGTTGTACGACATGAAATTTTATTATTATTACTGAGAATTATAAGTTCGTCAAAAAATAATGTCAAGTGTGTCAAAAGAATGATTTTCATTTATTTTTTTAGAAAAAAATAAAATTAGTTTTTTGTATGAAATGAAATGTATAATGAACATAAAATTATTATTATTGCGAATTTTATTGCATTATAAGTTTGTCAAAAAAATATTTTCAAGTGTGTCAAAAATACGATTTTATTTATTTTTGTAGATATTTTTTTGGAAAAAAAAAATTTTAGCTGTTTGTTTACGTAAATATAATTGAACATGGAAATTTTTGAATTTGTTATAGTTTTGAAATATTTTTGGAAATTTGAAAAAGTTTCAATTTTTGATTTTTAAGAATTTTTAGAATATTTCTAGAATTTTGAAAAATTTTAATGATATTATTATAATTTTCATAATTTTAGAAAAAGTTTCAATTTTTGATATTGTTTTAATTTTTGCAATATTTTTAGAGTTTTGGAAAAAGTTTGAATTTTTGAATTTTTAAGAATTTTCGGAATATTATTTTTATTTAGAAAAAGTTGAAATATTTGATTTTATCCTAATTTAAAAAAAATATCGAATTTTTGAGCTTTATATAATCATTTAGAATTTTAAAAATAGTTTCAATTTTTGATTTTATTTAATTTTCACAATATTTTTGAATTTTGAAAGAAATATGAATTTGTGATTTTGAAATATTTTCTCGAAACGCTAAATGGAGAGTTTTTGAGTAGCTTGCTCATTGTATAATCTTTTCACTAAGATATGTTAACTAGTAATCGCCCATTGGCCGAAACTCGACCATTGTAAATAGAAATTATAAAAAGACCTCAAATAAAATAGCTACAACACATTATTTCAGAGTTTGATGTTTTTATGTAATTGATTTTGAATTGTGAAACAAATAACTTTTAGAAAAAAAAAACAAAATAACCGAACAAAAAACTCAAAAAACAAAACTTTCACATTTTGCCATTTATTCTGAAAAAATCGTAAAAATTAAAAAAAAAGCATTTTTCGGCACATCTACTACTAAAGGCCTTTCTTACGATATACATATGCCACACTTCTGATGGAGCAAATATTTTAAAATTGTACCACAAAAATATTGCTTACGTATTTATACATAGATATAGATGGAATTGTGAAAGATTGAATTTTGAATTGTGAAACAAATAGCTTGGAAAAAAAATAAATAAGCGAACAAAAAACTCAAAAAACACAGCTATCACATTTTTGCCATTTTTTCTGAAAAAAAACGTCAAAATTCAAAATAAAAGTATTTTTCTGCAATTCAACTCCTCATTACCTTTCCATCGATATACATATTGCAACACTTTTGATGAGACAAATATTTTAAAATTGTATCACAAAAATATTGCTTACGTATTTATATATAGATTTTTGATCTGTTATAATTTTCCGACAACGTATTGATGTTTCGTGTTAGTTTTGTAATACATATCTAAACAGAGATAAAAAATACATGTACTTTAACAAAAAGTTATGTTTGATATACACCGCTGGCCAAAACTAAAAACCATGTCCTCATAAAAGTTGTTTGCCAAAAACTATATCAAAATCCTTAACCCAGACCGAGGTCTTGATATCTCAGAGCTGTGAGATTTCAGCCCCTTCATATTTTTTATAGTCGAATTGTACACGAAAGGGTTATTCGATTTTTTGAAATATAACTTCTTTAGGAGCGTTATGAGAATTTTGAACAGAAGTAACCATTTGAACAGATATATAACCACATACATAAATTCATATCTATCATACTACGGTCTGATTTTGAATCTTAAACACATACATACACACAATTCCAAAAAAAAAAACAAAAGTAGAAATTTAAACAACAATGAAATAAAAAATAAAGAAGAAATTCAAACAACAACGTAGTAAAAAAGGCGAACGAATATTATGTTCGGCAAGTATACGATACAATTCGTGTGTATCAATTGTCATTCATTTGTTAATACTATTATATTTTTGATTTACTTATTCCGTCTCATACTAAATGTTATATGTGTTGGATGTGTCGATTTTAGATTTAAGTATTTAAAATCGACACCTCAAACTCATATAACATATAGTAAGAGACTGAATAAGTGAATAAAAAATATAATAACATTAACAGATGAATGACAATTGACACACACAATGCACACAATGCACATAATCCAATTATATCGCATACTTGCCGAACATAATATTCGTAATATTCAATTGAGTTTCGTGATTTTTTAAATTTATGTTTTGAATTGCTTTGGTTTTTTAATCGACTTAAAAAAAGTTGAGGTTCTATGTTTCATTGCGGGTTTTTTTATGTACGTTAATTGTTAGCCGATATCTCAAAAACGGCTCGTTCCATTTGGATGATTTGAATTGTATTCTATTAGGGTTGATTTCGAGAGGGTCCCATAGTTTTCTATGATGTGAAAAATGCCGTTTTTCATAAAATTGGAAAAACCCATATTTTTATGTATTTTAGCCGATTTCATCAAAACATCTTAATCTGTTTGGATAGATTGAGTTGTATTATATTGCTATAGATTTCGAGGTGGTCGTATATAATTTTCTATGACTAAAAATATGCCGTTTTTTCAAAAGTTTGATTTGCTTTGTTAAATAAAAAAATGAGTGCGTGTAATCTTTGCACGCGGTTGAAAAAAATTTCTTTGGCCGACGTAGCAGGTATTACTAAAAAATGAAATATAAAATAAATATGTCATATTGCAATTTAGAGTTGCATTTCTTGATAATATTATTTACAGCACGTGTAATAAAAAGCAATATTTACATAATGTATTGCAAAGTCAATTCAATTACTTATTATCATAATTTAAAAATATAAAATTAGAGGTTTATAATAAATTTGCTAAATTTATTGAAAAACTGCATCAATTGTTGTACCAAATCTTGTTGTTAAATTAAGTGGGCATGTATTCATCGTCAAATTGAATTTGTAATACGTTGTAAGACTTTGTAAAACACGTAAATATGGCTTTTAATTACACATTGTTGTAAAATAAAATTATCAAGAATATTAGAAAGAAGCTCTAAATTTCAATATGACATATTTATTTTATTTTATATTTGATATTTTTAGTAATACCTGCCACAGTAGCCAAAGAAGTTTTACTTCAACAGCGTGTAAAGATTACGCACTCTCATTATTTTTGTTTGATAGGTACTGTAAGGTTTTATAATAACTTTTCAGCCAAATAAAAAATTTATATTCTTTTACGTTTTTCTTAAATTATAATTTTGCTAACTGGTTTTAAAAAATACATTTTTTCTGCTAGTTTTTTATATTTACAATTTTTGTTCTTTATTTTACAAAGTTACATCACATATATACCTAATTGACTATTGATAACAACAATTAAATAATGTATGAAATCTAATTTCTGTTAATCAGACACATTGGTAACAAAAGATGCATTTTATACATTATTTACATCATACATGGATTTTAGAGCATATAAATAATTAATTGGTATGAATTACGTATATTACTTTTTGTGAAGAATTTATAAGAATTTTATTTTAAAGTTGTTTTAAAATTTAATCCGCTTTCTAGTAGGATTGTAATATATGCAAAATTTTAAGAGTCGTCATCGTCTTAGAACGCAATTTCCACTGGAGATCTGAATTATATTAAAATTTATAACTTTCATTATCAATTCAAAAAATCAACATAATCTCAATTTTAATCTAAAAATAAATATTATTTATTCATTTGAAAAAGAAAACTAAACTGACCAGAAAAAAATGTAAACACAAAATAAAGATAAAACGTAGAAAAAAATCTACAGAAAATTGGAAAATACGGTAAATAAAAGAGAAATAATCTCTCGGGACTCCTTTAAAATCCAATAAAAATGTTAAAGTTGGAATTGATGATTATCTGAAGTGAATCGAAAGAAAAATGCTTTTAAATTAGATGTACATAATTTAACTACGTGAAAAAATAGGATAAATGGTCAGTTAGAATAGTAATAGATCACCTTCAATTTGACAGATTTATAATGTTTTTTGTTTGTTTTTATTATTTATGAAATTTGGGGTGATGGTTTATTATACGCACAATGTGAGTGAGGAACAAATCTATCAAAAGAAATTTTTTAACTAAACAACTGAAATGAATGTATTTAATGGTCAATATTTTTCCGCAAAATTTACAAAAAAAGGAAACAAAACAACCCCAAAAAGCACAAAAAGGGTTGTTTATTTATTTATTTAACAAAAAACAGGAATCACATCACAAAAAAATGAATTGAATATTAATAAATAAAATAATATAAATCAAAACATTAATGTTAAATTATATTTTTACAGTTAATTAAATTGGAAATGTATTTTTTTTTGATATTTTCATGAAAATTTTCGTTTGTTTGTTTTCATATGTTAAATGAATGTCGGGATAAACAGGACGGACACATATAAAATTTTCTTTTAAAATAATCGATTATAATATTTGGGTGTCTAATATTTTAGAAATCTATTTATTTTTAAGTTTAAAACAAAATTAATTTATTTTCTTACATGAATTTAAATAAAACAAAAACACAATTCAACCCTCATATTTTTCTTAAGAATAACATATTTGACCAAATCATCTATAATTTTCTTGTTAACTCATTTCCACAAAAATTTTATCAATTTCAAAAAACTTTTCAATTTGTGCCGAAAAAAAAATTAAAATAGAGAAAATGTGTGTAAATAAATAAAAATGAAAATAAGAAAAGCGTTCAACCAAAACAGAAAGTTTTTAAAAGAAAACCAAAAAAGGGTTGTTTGTTGTTTTTAGTTAATGTGGTGTAGTATTGTATGCCTTGGCTTATACTCTTAATACAACACTTCAGAGAAAAACTACTTTACTATTAGCATTGTAATAGTTTTCGCTTTGGAAATTTATTATAATTTGATTTCTGTGGTTTTTTGTATTTTATTTATATTCTTTGTACTATGCTCGTTTAGAATAAGAAAATTTTTGTATTCGTGATAATGACTTTTGAGAAAAATTAATTTCTTTTCAATTTATTTATTTTGAAAACATTCTTTTGAAGTTCTTATTTTATGTTGATTAGAAAAACTTGTGTGTGAATGTGGTGGTGAAGCAGTTTTCGAAAAGTTTGTATGATAAGAAGAATATGAGGAAATAGTGTTTCGCTTTTGTAATTTAATTGATTGTTTACACAAATTTGTTTTTAATGGATTGGGGTGAATGTAAAACTTATTTTTTGAAGTATGTGCAAACCTTTCAGTGTTAGATGTTGAATACCTTTAAAATATTTAAACATCTAGAAGGTTTAATTAATACACCCACAAATATATTGGTACATAACTTTTTGTTGAAATTTAATTTGCCCGGTCGATGTCTCTCAGAGTGTGAGTTACCCCAAAAATTGTACCGAGCGCAATTTTTTTATGTGCTCTGAAATGTTAATTATGTTGTCCGAATTATTAAGTTAAAAACGAAAACTAAAACATTTATTCTTTTAACTGACAAAGTCCGCTGTACCTACGAACAAGAGAACAACTTTACTCTGTCAACTTTCAACCAAACCATAATAATACCGCTCTTTAAAAGCTCATACCCTTTTCCCAACATTTTCTAAAAATGTTCAGAAATCATATTTATGTATTTATGTTTTCATTATTATTAGTGAGATGAAAATCATACTCATAAATATGTTTCATTTAATTTACAGGATGACAATATTTCATGGAATTTAATTTTTTGATTTATTGCATTGCGTTTTGTTCGTACGATGAGTTGGTGGATTTGTTGATGGTTGACTATTTGGTGGTTTTGGTTGTTAGTAAATAAGTTGAATGTTTTTGGTTAGATTAAAGGCTTTAAATATAATTTTTGATTGTAAATCAAGATATTATGTTCAAAAACATAAATTATAAACTTGAGTTAGATGTTAGATTAAATAACTGTTGATTGATTTATTATGTTAAAATTATTTGTTGTTATATATATTGATACTTATGCTACAAAATGAGTTAAGTTTTTTAGTGTATTATATATTTCACGGGCTAATACCCTTAACATCCCATACAAAAAATATAAAAATAAATTTAATGTTTTATTTATTAGATTTTTTTATAATATAAATTTTTGTGTTGAAAACAACTATAGAGTCAGTAACTATAGACAAAGTCTCTAAATTCTATTTTTCAAGTGATTTATATAAGTTTTTATTTTCCACTTTGATTATTATTTCCATTAAGGGTGAATTATGGGTATGTTATGTTTTTGTTGTTGTTGTTTTTACTCTCATATCCTCATAAATTCGATTTTCAGGTTAAATTCAATATATACAGAAGATTCAATAATAATGGTCAAATTCATCTCAAAATAATTTTTTTTGTTTACAATTCAATTGAATCGTATTATAATTGAATACATTTGGAGTTTAGTGAATTGGTGAAAGTAAAGAATGAAACAATATTTCAACAGGAAAAATCCCTTGTTAATTCGATTTTTTTTTGTTTCTTAAATTTATTAGATTATTTCTGCACTATGTATACTTGAATGAAGTCTGTTTGTAATTCTATTTATACGATGGTTGGTTAATGTTTTTTTCGTTTGTCTTTTTTATTATCTAATAAAAGTGTTGCAAAAGAGGTGCATTCACAAAACGAGGGCTTAGTATGATCTACGTGATCTTTGCAATGTGATATGCTAAAAATTGAGGCATCTAATAACTTACTATAGTGTCATGCAACCCGTAAACAATGCCTTTAAGCCTTAGGACGTATTTGCTTCCTGTGAAAATTAAGTCAAACGAAAAATATTTTATTTTTAGATAGATAGAAGGTTAAATAAGAGGTTTTGTTAGTAACATCTAAAATTATAAAAGTTTGAAGCAATCTCCACATGGTCTCCAATAGAGATCTCCTTCTTTACCATGGGAAGTTGGCATGATATAGCAGAACATATTTCATTTGCATATACATTTGATCTTGCATAAGATTCAAACATTCAAACATAACAATTAGCACAATAAATGGACTAACTTTTTTAACCATTGTAGTCCAACAATAACAAATATTTAAAAACTTTGAGATTCATTGTATTTAAAACATACGTATATAAAAATATAAAAGTATAAAAGTAAAAACCAATTTAATGTTATATTTTTTCTTTGTTTCATTTCATAAAAAGAAATATCAAGTAAATGAGTAAACTGATTTTTTTTTATTAATTAGTTAGACATGTTTAGCACACTAAATATGAAATATTCATTATTTAGACACTTTGAATGTCCGAAGAAACCATGTCAATTATAAAGGAAGGAGATGAGGAAAATGGAAGGAATGGGGATATAGGGCCAACTATACCTACTTAACTTAAATTTAAATTTTTGTTAAACTAAACTAGCTAGTATAGTTTATTTGCAAGTATTGTGTTGGTTTTCCATTTTTCTTTTTGTCAGCTGTGAGATTTTTTATGAGTCAAATATGGATTGATTCACCTAGTTTGTGTAAATGTGTATGTATTATCGATGTTATTGAGTTTTTGGAAACACCTTAGCCGATGAGTTTGACCGTTGAATATCCTATACAGCTTCATTAAAAAAAGAAAAAGATGAAACAGATAATGAAGAGTGACACAGATTTTCTCTTTTTTTTTTGTCCAAAAAATTTGAAAAAATCAAATTGCTTCCTTAGTTAATTGAGTTTAATTGCTCACAAAAATCCCAAATAATTAAATAAAATGTTTTTGGGAGAGATTAGGTAAGTTTAGTTTGGGACTTAATAAAATTAAAATATAAATAATTTTCAAAGTTTCAACTTTTTTTCGGTTGATTAAAGATAATTAAATAGAAATATAAAGTTTAATTCGGGTTGCGATCTGTTTAAGTTGTTACTTTGAACAATTTACGAAAAGATAAGAATTCGGCAGTTGTGACTTTGCAAATGGAAGCAACTGGAAGAATTCGGTTGTATTGATAACCAAAAAAATAACTATTAAATTTCGTGAATAATTAGTCGAGGCAAAAAAATTTAAGCTAACTGCCATTGTAAGCGAGAACATTATAAACCTTATACAGTTTCTGTGCGTTAGATTAAAATTTTTTTCTAATTAATTCAGTTTAAACAGGAATTAATTAGAAAAAAATTTATAAAAAACTTGTCAAAAATATTGTTCATAGAGAATGTGGTAGTGGTAATCACAAAAAATAAAATTAAATTAAGTTTATTCTGACATTTTATAAAAAAAATTTATTAAACAATAAAACTAATAAAATTGAATTAATCTATTCAGTCCTTAATTACGAGAATTCGAAATAACGGAGAAAGAAAGTTATCTGTTTGGGTGTGGCAGCACCTTATTTTATTGACCCTTTAAAAACAAAATCGGGAAATAGGTTGAGTGAAAAAATGTTATTAAAATTATTGACGCTGAATTTGGATATGCACTTAACGGCAGATTACATTTCAATAGTATATTAGACATATGATTGGTTCAAAAAAGTTGGAGAAGAAAGCAAACTGTTAACCAAACAACAATTTAGTAATTTGGATGTTTTGTTGGACCAGAGAAATCAGCAGGTAGTCAACAGTATAAGATATGTTTTTTTGTTTATCTTTTAGTATTGTATGTTATTTCATATTTTTTTGAATTTTCTATTTGTCGTGGAATGATCAATTAAATTAATCCTTACCTAGATATTTGCCTGCGCCAGAGGCCACATGTTTGAGTCGGTATTTTTATAAAATTAGTCCCGGTGTAAACGGAATTGTAGTAGTTCAGCTTAGAGGAAACGAAACTTCTTTAGTAGCAGGCCGTAATTATTGTCTATTGAGTGGGACTAGGTATATCTCTATTAACCATTGTGGTATGTATTAACCACTGAGTAGCTGATTCAATCAGCCGTTTTCATTTAAGATCGATTATATCTAGGAAATCAGCGCCAATGATCGGACGATTCGCTTGCGCCACTACGAAATCGTGTTAAAATTTTCGTTTAACTCTAATATCTGCCTGTAATTCTTGTTCCGCGGGTATTAATGTTTATTCCGTTAGCACATCTGGAACAACGAAACTGGGACTGGGATCACCGAAAGGTCTAGCCCCGTGGCTATTCAAAAAGAACTTTGATTCAATTTATGGTGAATGACTGGAATGAATTTTTGGAATTTTTTAGACAAATTTGCATAAACAAAACTAAAATTGGATTACCAATAATTCATCTAGTTCCATATTTCTTGACTCGCACTTTATTTCTCAGTAATTAAAACCTACATATAGAATTATATGAAGACTGGTTTTTTCGAGCAAACCATAGCGTGCCATTATTTGAATGAAACATTTGAGAACCGTTGATACCCGACCCGAATTTTGATATGTATACCCGTCTCCAAATGATTATTAGACATCTTAAAATTCAAAACAAACCAAAATTTGTTTCGGCACTTTGGCATTAACAACACAAATAACAAATCTCCCTACATTTCTCAAAACCACAAATATTGATAAACAACAAAAACATAAATTCATTTAATATATTTCATCTTATCACCAACCATTATCATACTTAACTATAACTGTTATTACATGTCCATTACAAGCCAAACCAACAAAAAATATGAATGACAATAATTTGATTATAAAATTAAATAAAATAAACAATGAAAACAAATTCAAATGATATTCGAAGGAAAACCAAACAAAAATCCAAGGGGATGTTTTCTTGAAATTTTTTCGCGAAATAAGAATAGGAAAGTTTACCCATTACCTAAACCATTTTACTGAGTTTTTCTTCCTAATTTTCTTTGAATTATGAAAAGAAAAAGAACGAATGGAGTGGAAGAATAACATAAAGAAAAATTCAAATTAAATGATAAAATCACTTTGATAAAACAAATTATGACATTCAATTATGACAATATTTATGATAATACAAAAATGTTATCTAATATTGTTATGAAATAAATAAACTATATTTTGGAATAAAAATTGTTGGTACCCTGAACTCATCATCTCTTCATCAAAATTCAAACCGATTCCCTTCGAATATAATATTGAATTATACAAAAATATGAGCATATAATTAAAAACGATATATTTAATAGAAAAATAAAACATATTTTAAAAATCCGCCTGTAGGGTTTGATGTATTCATCTATCTATTTACATTCATTTCATTGAATTAGAAGAAAATCATCAAACAAACGGAAAAAAGGATAATGTCAAAAAAAAACTTATTTGATTTTATAATTTTACGTATATATGTGTAGATGTACAAATTTTACAGGAAAAAATGATTTCTAATAAATTAACTAAAATATAATTTAGAACAAATATTGATCTTTTTATTAGCTGGAGAGAAAGGTTGTGAGCTTATGTAAATAAATTAAACAAAACAAGTTGTTGAGGGTGAAAAGAATTAGTTTTTAAAATAGTTGCTACAAAGCTAATGTCATATCATGCTTCTCTCAGGTCTTATGAAAACCTCTTCACAATTAAGCCTTAAATGTGAAAACAGATAAACATGAAGGAGAATACAATACTTTAACCGGCAAGCTGAGGTTAACAATTCTGGGTAATATAAGTAGCCTCTGGATATCGGAAGACAAGCGGTTGTCTATGAAAATTAAACCGAAATGAGACATTAAAAAGTATAAAGCTACGTAAATAGCCTGAATCATCCATAGAATATTTATTTATTTTTTTTTTTTTTTATTGGAGGGCCTTGAGACTTGCAGTTCAAGTAGCACTGCGACCTGACGGTTTATTGTGCTTACCCTGATTGTTTTATTAGTCAGTCGTCGTCTGAGCCGTTACTGGTTGTATTCTGTCATCCAAGTTGAGACTTTTAATAAAATTAATTAGCTCAATTGGAGTGATGTTTTGTGGTAATGGAAGTGTTAGTGTTCTATGACCAAGTTGGTTGTATCTGTGCCAAGAGAGTTCAGGACAGCTGCAGATGACGTGTTCCATCTTTTCCACGTCCGAGTAGCAGAATCCACACCTATCGGAAACAACAAGGCCCATTTTGTTATGGTGGTGGTTTAAAGGACTATGTCCAGTAACGCACCACGTTAAAATTCTTAGAGACTCTCTGTTTAAGTCGATTGTTTCTAAGGGTGAAACAGGAAGGTTACCTAGAAACTTTTTAGAGTGTACTAGTCCCTCTCTGCTTCTCCATAATTTAGGATTTTGTTCCTGTTCCCATGCTTGAATTGTGCTTTTGAGCGAACTCTTGGCCATTCCGAAGCATGGTTCCGGTCCAACAAACTTTTTATCGGCCCCTTGCTTTGCTAAAGCGTCAGCGATAGCATTTCCTTGTATTCCTGTGTGGTTAGGTGCCCACACAAGTGTTACTTTATTATTGCAGGAGATTTTTAGTAGATTTTAGAAGCATTCCCATACCAGTTTTGAATCAAAGCGCGTAGATTTTAGTACCAAGAGTGCTGCTTGGCTGTCAGAGATAATATATATTTCAATATTTTGGTATTTTCTTTCCGCACATAGCAAAGCGCAACTACTAATGGCAAAAATTTCGGCTTGAAATATGGTTGTTGTGGCGCCTAGGGCAACCGTTTGCTTTGTTCTAGGACCAAACACTCCTGCTCCCGTGCCCATATTGGTTCGAGAACCATCTGTGTACCAGATGCTGGCGTTATGTGGCAGTGACCGTATGTAGCTTTTAATACGATCTCTGGCCAATATCTTGACATCAAAGTGCCTGTCTAAATCTATTGTTTTTGGCATACAATCCGAAATATGGTATGCATGCATTTCAGCTTGTAATTCAGAAAGGATTTTAAGGTGTCCGGTTAGATTACCCGGCTTAAACCCTTCTGTGAGCTGCCGTCTATGAACGCTCAACACCGCTACAGAGTTAACAGGTAGGTGCAATGGAGAAAGCTTTAGAAGAATTTCCATTGCTGACGTTGGCGTGGTTTTGAAAGCACCTGTGGCACTATGACACACAAGCCTTTGTTTTTTTGTAAACATATTTTGAGCTGTTATTTGGCGCGTTTTAGGCCTCCAAACTAAAGCTGCATATGTAAGAATTGATGCAGTAACAGTCACTGAATAATCACCTAGTGTAGCCGTTATCTTCCGACTCTGTAGCATCTTGATAATCCACGCAATGATAAGCGGGCTTATATTTTTCTTTGTGGCCATTTCAATGATTGCATTGAAGTGGACATTGTCAAAGGCTCCTTGTATGTCCATAAATGTACAAACAAGTGCCTCCTTATAGTTTAGGGTGCTCTCAATTTCTTTCATCATTTTGTGCAACGCCGTTTCAGTAGATTTCCCAATCTGATAGGCTTGCTGGCTAGAGTTGAGAGGGTTTTGTTTCAGACATACATGACGGATGTGATAATCCAACATCTTTTCCATTGTTTTTAATAGAAAAGATGTAAGACTTATGGGTCTGTATGATTTGGCTTCATTTGTTTTTTTCCTGGCTTAGGTATAAAAACAACTATGGTTTCTCGCCATATCTGAGGAATGTAAGCAAGGCGAAAGCTTGCTTTGAACAAACGCATGAGATATGGAAGAATGATTGTTAGACCCTTTTGCAGAAATACCGGAAAAATTCTATCACCTCTTGGAGGTTTATACGGACCAAAGGATTCTATAGCCCATCTCGCTTTGTTGGGGGTGAAAATTGTGTTGGTTAAATGAGTTGCATTACTTTTAGTTGCGGGATCTAGAAGACGTACGTCTTCGTTGGCATTATCTTCCGTGCTCCATTTTATTGAGCCCGGAAAGTGGGTTTGAAGTAAAGTATCTAGTGTCTCAATACAGCTGGTGGTATACGTACCACTTGGTTTGCAGATTGAGCCTAGAGGGTTTGTGTGATCAGACGACATCAATTTTTGGAGTCGAGCTGCAGCAGGCAGATTATCTATCGTATTGCAGAGCTCTTTCCAGCTATTTCTTTTTGATTGTCTGAGTTCTTTATTATAATTGGTTAGAGCTACTCTGTCCAATTATTTGTTGTTTTTGCTCTGTTAAAGAGCTTACGAACTTTATTCCTTTTCCTCTCCAAGTTACCATTCCACCAAGGTACATCTCTGCATCTTTTGGATTGAGTTATTGGAGTATTAAGGTTGTATGCTTCAGTGATAATTTCTTGTAAATTATTTGCTACAGAGTCAAGCTCAAATGTAGAGTTGATACTGCCGCAACTATTTACATTATCATGAAGATATGTTGTGTGAAGTTCCCAGTTGGTTGTTCTCGGGTTTCTAAAGTACTGGATGCTCTTTGGGTAGTGTTCTATGTTGAAACATATATAAGCATGATCAGACATAGAAGCTTCCTTCGAAACATGCCAGTTCTTAATATAGTTAGTAGCGTTTATGTTAGTTAAAGTAAGGTCAAGGACCTCGCCTCTAATTGAATTCTAAATGTTGGCTCACTACCTTTGTTTGCAATAAACATATTGTTTGTATACAAAAATTGAAGCAGACGCTCGCCTTTTGTGTTAATGTTGCAACTTCCCCATACGGTGTGATGAACGTTAGCATCACACGCTATTATGAGGTTATAGTGGTTATTGTTGCAATACTTGATGAGTTTCTCTACCACTTCTGGTGGTGTCTCGTCCTCATTCCCCGGGAAGTATGCAGAAGCTAAAATGAATTTACGAAATCCACCTTGAGGAAGATGAATTTCTATCTGGACCGTTGTAAGATCTCTACAGATAAATTCATTCAACGGAAATATTTTCAGATGTTTGTTGAAGAGAATCGCGGTTCGCGGTCTTTCCACATCTGAGAAATAGATCAGTTTTGTATTTTTGTTTGACGATAGACCTTTTATTCTTTTGCTGTCTGCCCACGGCTCCTGTATAAACGCAAGATCGTGAGCATCCTGTTCAATTAACCGGTTCAAATTAACTGAGGCCATTTCTGATCTGTGCAGATTAATCTGAACGCAACTTAATTTAGGTACTAGAGATTTTTGTCTATATCGTACAGGTCTTCTGTCTGACTAAGAGTAAGCTGGTGAATCAGACATTACCATAGAGTCAGACATATATAATGGTGTGTGTACTATCCGAATTAGGATAAGCTGATAAATCAGGCATGATCCTAGAGTCAGACATGGCATGTGTGCTGTCTGGTTTAGAATAAGCTGATAAATCAGGCATGATCCTAGAGTAGGACATGGTGCACAGTTTTGTTGTTAGTTTATGTGATGCGTTTGGAGAAGCATCGCTCTCATCTAAAACTTTATAGTTTTCCATACAATATTTAAGGAGAAAGTAGAGAGGTACATTGGTCAACCACAACAGAGCCATGTGCTGTGGTAAGGCTATTGAAACTGGAGGACGCCCGGTATCCAGAGTTCCGTACTAATAATCAAGCACCCCCTTGACCATGCAAAGCTTTCGGCGTACGTGTCTCACCTTAGCTTTGGGTTTTGGACTTGATCTTGGCTTCGATTCTCACCGAGGACCTAACGGCATGGGTGACCCTACCGTTGTAGCTTCCAAGATCACTGAGTCTACTGAGCCCCATCACTGCATCAAAGTGCCAAGTTCATTAGATGGAGATAGAATATTTATAGCAAAGCAATGTTTAAAAATAATTTAAATATGTAAACTTTTTATTTGTAAACAAACTAACAAACATAACAGAGTGATCAGTTTAACTTATTATATTTTTACCGAAGACTTGATTTAAAAAAAAAAAAACAAATAAATGTTTCCTAGCATATGTATATGTCAGAAAAATTTTTCACTATTGGGGGGAGGTAATGTCATGGTCGGTTACTATACCAGTGTACCACAACATGACTCTAGTATCATTTTATGTACCCAGTGTATGATTGCGCTATACAGTGGTGGTGGGATTAAGAAAACGTGAAGGAATTTTAAGTTTCTGTTTGTTATTTGTAAATATCTTTTTGTAATACTATTTTATAAAGCGGCTAAAAAAGCGGCAATAATAAATATGTTTGTGTTTAAATGATAATTAAAATTTGGTTACTATGTTGACCACATATAATGTTATTCGGACTACAACACGATGATTAAATTTATTTTCTAGTAAATATCTTCGATTGTAAAATTTCAAAAAACTAGGTGTGATTAAATCATATACACCATACTTACTCTAAAATTCATAGTCTTCAACAATCTCGTAGACTACGTTGCCAGATGCACGAACTGTTTTGCCCTTGATGTGTTTTATGGATTCCATTTTTCATGGTCGAGATCGCAAATTGTATCACTCTGAACTATTTTGAAACGTTACCTTAGGGTTTTTCAGTATGACTTATTGCAGCACTAAATATTGATTTTAAGTATATCAAATCATGGAGTAGAATTGCAAGTCTTGTTCGAAGTAATTCACAAGTGGATTTATATAATATGACATAACCTCCAAAGACGTGAAATGAGGTGCAATTTTTTAGAGTTGTGAAGGACATTGCATAGACAGGTTCTAACTTTAGGAAGATGATTTCCCAGTCTTGATAGAATAAATTAATTGACACGTGGTATGCATCACATTAGGGGATAAATCAATGTGAACGTATGACGTTCTTCGAAATTTTGATAAAAGGTCATTGAACTTCGTAAATTTGAAAGTAAAACCGTTATCTAAAACAAGATACTCGAATACCACGTATACACTACACATTTTGGCGAGTATATATGGTCCGAAAGGAATTTGCATTTAATTTTTGAAATGCACGGCATGTAGATGGTGATCCATGGATGGTTTGAAGGTAGTATTACTTCGTCTGCAGGATTTGTAAGGATCGCAGTTGGCAACATATTTTATAACATCATCTTGCATTTTAAACCAATTAAAATATCGTTTAACAAACTCTTTAGCCTGAGCCACTTCAGTGTTGGCTGAATATGAAAAATTGTGTGTTTTTTTTAGCAATTTCGGTTCAAGGACTTTGAATTAATTACCGTCAGAAGAGGTGGGTCTTCAAATTTGATATACGGGGCAGGTATGTTTACATTGTTCAGGTCTTTAATTTCAGATGTGCTCGCCATGCACTCAAGAGAGTGCATCAGGAACATAATTGATATATTCTTTGCAATATTCAATGTAAAGTTTGAAACCTTGTAACTTTAGACTCCAACGCGCCAGTTTTCTGTCCGCTCTTTTCGATTCATTAGCCACTTTGAATTCTTGGGATCTGTAGTTAAAGTAAAAAACAGACCTTCAACGTACGCTCGGAACCTCTCTATGCTAAACATAGCTTCAATCGCATGGCGGGATCAGTTTTTATTAATTTGTTAATTTTTTTCTATTTTTTGATCCACGGGTGTGACAACCCCGCGCACTCCAGTCCCTGTTATTGGCACATGAGTTAACGTGAGATATTACATACCACTGGCAATAGCAGTGAGATATCACTAGCCAAGGTGATATCTTAGGGGTGCTGGCGGATGAACTGTATTCAGTCAACGGTAACACTCTCAATCTTAGCTAATGAATATTCCTTGGTGCTGGAACGCTGTAGCTTGCTCGAAGAAACGAGCTTTCATATAACTACATATCTGAGCTTTAATCATTGAAAAATATACTGCGTCCCATAATCAAGGATTATGCCATTAGCTGGACTATTGGCAAACTAATTTTTGTTTTGTTCCTGCAAATTTTTAAAACAAATTTGCTTTTTATCTCTTATTTTATTTTTATTTTCCCTATCCTATCACAAAATATTGGCCTATGCCATATTTTATATGTGATAGGATTTATAGTTTAGTTGTCCATTATTTTACAAAAAATTATTAAAAAAACAAAAAAAACAGATTTGCGTCCATTTACATCCTTAGAACGCATGTTGTTGTGGGACCTTGGTCTTAAAAGGTTTTTATGTGTTGTTGTGACACATATTGTAATGCCTACTACACATCACATTTTATTAAAAAAAAAAAAAAGTCATTCTTGTTCTGACACGCTATATAGTTACATTGTACTGTGTTAAGCTTTTGATTCATGACAGCTATCGGTCTTTCACTGTTATCATCCCCCCCATTGTAACAACACTCCCCAATCACAATGGCATAACTATAGACATCACTATGGGCCAAACTTTTATGTAAAGTTAGGCTTTTTTAGAACTAGCGCTGAAAGTTACTTCAAGGTTCTCAAGTTTTTACTTTGGTGCCTTTTCGGACCAAACAAACTTTTTTTGTCAGTCAGTGGGGAAAATATCTTAGAATATTAATGATTCTTCGGTACCAGCCAGTAACACGTAAAAATCGTCGAATTTGTGGGACAGATTTTGGTGTTGGAAACTCAGCGATTGCTTGAATTTGATCACTGTTAACGATTAACCTTTTACTGCTACCTAAACTCAAATATTCTATTGCCTTAAAACAAAATCGACTCTTCTTTAAATTAATAGCTAGTTAGTCCAAGTTTAAGTTGTCGTCGCTTATATTGTTAATAAGTTTGGAATTACTTTTTACACCAATGGACGGAGAGTTTAAAATGCGGTACACAGACCAAATGGCATGACAGTGAATTGGTACAGATGTCAACCGAGAAAAGTGAATGCAGGCAATTTAAGCTGTTTCACCAAGGCGACTCAGAAAACCATCTATCATTGGTAGTGGATAGGCATCCTTTCGTGCTACATTATTTACATATGGTGCTTCCATACTTAGTTTTACGATTTTTCTTGGGTACAACCGCCATGGGGGAGCTCTAGGCACTATAACATTATTCTATTACGCTCAACAATTTGGTTCATTATCGATCTAAAATGAAATAGTCTTTTCTTGTATTCATGAAATGAAATATGAAAATGTCAGAAAAACAGTTTTACTACTTTTGTGTGGATTCATATATAGATAAAACTGTAAAGGAATTTTTAAACAAAGGCAACAAAATCCAAGTTGGGGAACAGTGTTGTTAAAAACCTTTAAGCCAACTTGTAGCGATTGATCTTATTTCGATTCTTGCTCTAAATTAAGAATAAAAAAAATCCATTATAACATCGTATAATTCTATTTCGCTTTTACATATCAACATGAAAAAACAACAAAAAACGAAAACATTCAAAGAAAATGGCATGCTTCAGTAAAAAAAATTGGATTATTCTGTCATTCAAAACTTATTAAATGTTAAATTGAAGCCTTTGATTTTCATATTGGTTGGGGTATGTGTATTTAATTTTTGTGATATGCGTAGAAACAGAATATAAGAGATCTTGTTTTTGTAGAGAAACAAAAATACTTTTTCATTTAACTGGAATTGTATATTGAGAACATTTGAGAAAAATGCTGAATAATTATTGAACGTAAAAGAGACCAATGTATTTAAAAAAGAAACAATAATAAAAAATTATCGTCATTAAAACATCGATCAATCTGTTTGATTGGAGGAGTATAAAACTTTTATCAAAAGAGTATCAAATTGTTATCAGTAGTTTTTTGTGAAACAAGTGTTCTTAAAATACATTATTTTTGAAATATGTTAAGTTTTTGTATATTTTTATTAAATTTTGTGTTTTGAATTTTAACTGGTAACAATTTTTAAATAGTAAACAGTTAAAATACAAATCTCAATATTTTTGATTCATTATAAATAATATAGTTTTTGTATTTCTAAATATGAGTGTGTTTGTTTTACAAAGCGGCTTTTGAAGAAAGCAAACCGATTGTTTTACTATACCGGTCATTGAAAAAAAGATAAAATTAAAGTGAGCTTTTTGACTTAGCTTATATGGTTTTTATTTGTTTTTAATTTTTTGTTAATCAAATGATCAAATCTTGATTTCATATTTCTCACTTCTGTCATTATAATAGTACATTATGATGCTAGGACGTAAAGCTAAAGATTTTGGACGGATGTGGAGTTTGCAAATCGAGGCGCTAGCCGAGATTTGCACCCACATTAAGTCCAAAATAGCTTACGTCCGTGCATCATATACTATTTTTTATTCGCCGCAAGCAAAACATTTTAAGAAAAGTTGTTTATTCTAAATTAAAATTATAAATTTTTATAAATTTTAAAATAAAAATATGTGGAACAAGGAGCCTTTGACAAAATATTTATTATTTTTTCCAAATTATTGTGTAACTATGACAACAAATGATAACAACTATTTTAATTGGATAATGAAATTTTGAATTTAAGGGTTGCTTTGATAAAAAATTTTATTTTTCATAGAATTTAAACAAATACAAATGCTTTTTACTTTTTTGGACGTAGCTATGACAACAAAATCAATAGTTGAAAAGTGATACTTTAAAGCCGCAAATCACAGTAATAAAGTAACACTTTAATATGTAGGCGAATAAAAAAAGTATTTTTATAAGAGATTTCCAAATACAGATCAAGTTCGTACAGGTAAGGTATTTTTTTTTATTATCTGTTAATAAAAGTGCAATATAACAAACTCCTGTAACAAGTTTCATTAAATTAGGATTTCAGCGATTGAAGAGGTTTAAAATGAACTGCTACTCAGACTATAATATCATAAGACTTTACATATGCATCAAAATACAAGTTTTTGCACCAGACTTTGGCAGGTTATAAGTTCAAAAACCTATAAAACATGTTCCACTCTCTAAGAAATCTAACTTATACATCACTTACACTTGCTATTTGTTCTCCTACATTCCAAGGCTTCAGTTTATAACTTTTTACTCACAACACCCTGATAATATTAATAAACTTAAAACAAATAGTTGTTAGTTTATTCCTTATTTTGTTCCATTTGATAAAACACCCTGAAGCTATTAGCATACATAACATAGCAACAACATAAAATTTTTCGAAACCAAAAACTACATTTCCGTAGTTTTTCAAATAAATAATAAAATTGTTGTAGAACAAATAAATTAAAATTTGAATTAAAATTAGATGCGGAGATGATATGATAAAAAGTTAATTTATATAAATAAAATAAAATAAAATTCTTTTGTTGAATTTAAGATGAATTTGATTAACGTATATATGTGCTTTTTTCTTAAAACTTTTGATAGTAATTAATTGACTTATATTTTATTCACGACGAATATGAAAACTATGTGTTATTTTCATCTTATATTTTCCCATAATTTTGTTTTCACAATTTGAAATAATCAACTTTATGCATAATGCATTCTTATTCAAATCGGAAAGAAAATCCTTTAGAAAAAATTCCAATAAAAAAAGGATAATAATCGAAAATTGAATTTTCCACACATGTGATCATAAGTAGATTTAGCCAATTTTGACCGACGAGTTTTTGTTATATACTTTCCACATATTTTCTTTTGGTTTTTTGTTTTCAGAATTTTGTTTTCAGAATTTTTATGTAAGGGTGAAAGTGAAAATAAAACTCTACAGTATCTCATTAAAATAAGCTGATATGTGATAGGTTTAGGTTTGTTATTGTTATAACTGGAAATTTATAAAATTAAAAAAGATTTTAAATTTGTGCAAACATTCTCCTAACTGAATAAAAAGAATTCTTGATTTTATCTCTGTTTGGCTTAGTCATACCAGCGACATAACTTATGACCAAACAATATTTTCGTATTTACAACTCTCAATTTAAAAATAAAAAAAATTATATCAAAGCATAAAAAAAGGATTTATTTGTCAAATTGACAGGTTGTTAACGGAATCTACTTATTTTTCTATGCCACCACAATTTTGTTTTTCTACTTTTTTTTTTAAATTTTTTTAAAGAAGATAAAAGAAAAGTTGGAAAATTGCACGAATTCCAATCATCTATATAATTTTTTTTATGTTCCTGGGTAACACAAACAAATAACAGGAAAAAAGGGATAATATATTATGGTTATGATATCAATCTCAATAAAATAAATAAAAAATAACAAGGATAAATAAGGAAACAGGAGTATAATGTATGTGGATTGTGTACACAAATCTATATTTTTGGTCAAATAAAATAAAATTTTCTGTTTGATCATTTTTTATTTTCTTATATTTTAAAAAATAAGATATTGTTTGTTTAAGGAATTATTTGCTTAATTTTATTTTATTTTGTACAATTTTTTTTATCAACTCAGTCATGATTCATGAAAAAGCTAAGGAGAAATGTTTCTTCTGTGTTTGTTGAAACTACTGGTTGTTGTAATAACTAAGGTATAGATAAAAATGTTTTGCTTATTGTGATATGTCTGTCCCTATGGCTACCAATTTCAGTTCCGCAACAATATTTTAAAAGTTGATGTTACAAACAAATAGCTGAATGTGAGAAAACTCACAATATGAATTATGAAAGAAGTGAAAATTTTGAAAGCAAGACAACAGTACAAAAACATTTTAAAATTGAAAAATATTTAAAAAAAACTACAACAAAAAATTTAATACTTGCTGTTGTTGACATAATGAACGTAATCAAATTATCCGTCACAACAACAAACCAATATGAATTTCTCTAAAGAGGTTTTTATAGCGAAACTCTATTTTATCGGAGCAAGCAGAAAAAGGTGATTTATCATTAGTCAATAATAATTTCTTCAAACAGTTTAACCGCTTAATCGCTCCTACACACTCTACAGTCAATTTGGCACTTTCCTCAAAAAGTTGCCCTTCAATTACCTAGGCACATCGTTAGGCATTAAATTTTGACTAATGAAAGACTTCCTTCCATTAATCCTAGATGCTTGGAGCCGATGAAACTTAATGCTGTGAAGGCCAAGTTTGAGCATATGATGAAACGAGGTATTTGTTATCCTTCTAATTGCCCAGCCTCTACACTGTAACACATGGTTCAGAAAAATAACAAAGACTGGCAACTTTGAGGTGACTATAGACGGTTTAACGCTGTCACTTTCACAAATAATACAATACAAATTGCTCTGCAAATAGCAGGATGCAAAATTTTCTCGTAAATATATTTGGTAAGAGCCCCGTAACTGTATCTCAATGGAAAATTATGACATCCACAAAACTACTATAACAACACCTTTCGGATTATCCGAGTTTATCCGTATGGCATATGGCTTTAAAACATTCCAGCGCTGCATTAATGAAGTAAGAAAAAAACAGGATTTCATTTTTGTCTGTATAAATGATACCCTCATAGTTTGCCGCTCCAAAGAAGAACACCATCAGCAATTGGTGAATCTTTTCACTTGTATCACCAAATACGGCATCAACATCAAAGCTTCACAATACACCTCTGTCTAAAAGTAACTTGATTTTTTGGGCCACACTATTTCAGCAAATGACATGCCCCCATTGAAAGTAAGTGTTATTGTCATATTCAACTTTCAAGGACCAACATTAATTCACCAAATATAGAAATTCGTAGGTATAGTGAAATATTATCACCGCTTTATACTACAATTAGTCGAATTGTTAGCATTCATAACTCATAAAGAAAAGGCAAGAACAAATCCAATTTTTCTTGCCCGACTGTAGCGAGTCTTTTATCAACGTCAAAGAATCGCCTGCCCCCGCTATTCTTCACCACGTCATCTAGATTTCATCGCACTGTTCACTACAAACGTACGACACGCCAAAGAAACAGATAACGTCGTCAATGATTATCTATCACGTTATGGTGAATATTCTACTAGAAATCTGCGCTTCTACTTTCAACTTGAAAGATGTTCCGATGTTGTGGCAGGGTGACGATGACTTCACAAATTGATTAATCCTGACAACTTTTCAAGACCAGACCATCAAAACTTTAACTAAAGCTCAAACACACATCAGATGCAAAACATTATCTGGTTATAATCGAACAAACGTCTTACACAGCATCATAAAAACGATCTTCGATTACCTACATGGCACATCCTTAAACATCATACATTCTGAAATATGTACACCGCGGACAATAATTTAGTCCAAATACTTTTGGTCACGAATTAATACAGCGACTTGAAACAACGATAAAAAATACACAGAAACAAAAATCTGCAAGTGGTAAATTTTAATAGTTAATTTTTTATTTATTTAGAGCACTAGATATCATTAATATATTGTATATATATTGCATTAATATATTGTATATATATCATATATATATATATATTAATATTGTTATTGTTTAGTTAAAACACACTTTTTTGATATCTATATGTTTATTACAATCGATCGATTTCGAAAGCTAAGCTTTCATTTTCAAGGATCGTTCTAAACTCTCAGTTTAGTAGTAATAAACATATAGATATCAAAAAAGTGTGTTTTAACTAAACAATAACAATTATAATATGGTAAATTTTAACTACCAAATTGCAGATTTAACCATATCCACATGAAAATCGTTGGAGCAGTACCGAAATGAATGGGTACAGCTGGTACGCTAGATTGTTTCACGGGTTAGTTATAAATAAACCTTATTAATGAAATGAAATCAAGTACATTTGTACTTTCCTTCGTTCATAACGACGGATTATGGGGAACAATTTGAATTCCAATCTGTTCACCGAGCCTACACTCAAAAAAATAATTTGGGTTTTTTTACATTTATTTTTGCGTAAAGAAAAAATTGTAAGCTTTACAAATTTTATGTACAGTTTACACCTCCTTAGTAATGCTTTTAATTGTAAAGTTAACAAATCAAATGTTAATCCAACAAAATGCACAATTGTAACTTTATCTTTCATATAAATGGAAATTTACGAAATTGATTTGTAATAATAACGGCCGAAAATCGTAAAGCTGTAGCAGAAAATTATTACAAAATGTTTTGTTAATGAAACTACAAATAAGAATTGTAAAATATTCTCTTCTTATGTATGTGTAAACACATTGTGCTTACAAATTAAGTAGTAACTAATGCTTAACAGATTTGTAAGCTTTACAACTGTAATTATGCTAATATTTCAGATAATACAAATAAAATACATACAAATAAAATTGATAATTTAACTGTACCTTTTCGTAAAATTTACACCACTTTGTGTAACTTGTAAATATTACAAAAGTACATAGACTTTCGTAAAAAATTCAAATTTGTTTCGTAAAATCGTGTCATTGCCATATGAATTTTGGTAAGGATGCTTAGCGTGGTTTCATTTCAAATAGTGTATGTGTAGGGGAATGACGTGGAAAATGAAAAAAACCGTAAGCGAAATCGTAAAATGTTTTTTAATGAATATGTAATTGGGGTAAATTACATCAAAGTATACAAGGTGAGTGATTTATATACATTTATTAGTTTCTTGTATCAAATCAAAAATGATTAAATATCAGTGTTAATAGTAAAAAAATAGTATGTATATATACCTCGGTTGAGAACGCTATTATTGACCACGTACATTATATCATAAGGCGTTACGCGTCTAATGATATAAAAGTGGTTATTCAATAATACCTAGGTATATAATGTACTATTAGCTTTCCTGATTTGTCGACTAACACTTAATGTTCATTTTTAGATCAAGAAGCATTCTACATAGGATTAATCGATTTAAAACCGTAGCACATCACCTTAATATTTATAAAACAGCAGTTGGGCCAAAACATATTATTTGAATATAATTTAGGAAAACTACAGACAAAACAGAAAATAAAAAGGAAACAGAAACGGTAATTAATTAAAATTATACGTTTTTTCTGCATTTTATATTTTATTTTTATTTTAATAATAATTTATATAAAATAAATTTAATAATTTTTTTTAGTATATATTTTTTTTTTATATATTTTCATGTATATATTTAGAATTTATCGAGTACCTTCGATTTTTTATCTTTATATATATAAAATCTTTATATATACAAATCTATATTTGTATTATATATAGAAATCCATATCTTTATATATAAAAATGGAACTAAAAATTTAAGTAGTCCGTGGAATATAGTTTTGGAAAAATAGAACAAATCATCTGCATTAAAAGTAGCTGAATATATATGGAAATTCGGACCAATCGATTATGGATTTTTTCTATTAATTGGTCTTTATTAAAACACAATTTATATGGCTTATCTGGCACAGAAATATAATTATAACAAATTTAATACCATACCTATAACTAGTTTTCGTTTATCCATAGGTTGAAATAGATTTTTAAACGCTATACCCCAGCTCAAAAAATATATATTCATAATAGGACATTTTTCGAAAACATGTTTCACATATCCTAAAGAGCCATATAAAGCAAAAGGAAGCATCTATAAATCTAGGAGAGGTGTTGAAAAAACTTCAAATTAGTTCAGGTAAATTGTTATTTTATTTTTAAAAAAATAACATTGTTTTTTTACTACTTGCATGAGAAATTTCAATTATTTACTCAAAAACCCAAGACAAAAGTTATTTTTCTCAGCTAAGGTTACTAATAATTATTCCCCACACCTAATAATAAGTATTTTAGCACCTTAGTAAATAATGAAAATATAATTTTTGTTCGTTTGTTAACTGAGTTCATCTTTGAATTTTTTTAGTTTCTTCCTAAAATAATAATAATATATTAAAAAATAATAAGCGTTTTGATTTTATTTTAATAATAATAAATAATGAATGAATGCAAAAACTTCTTTGCAACTATAGTTTAATTTATTTGAAATTTTAATTCGTGTTAAACAGAATTCTGTTGAAATTTTTTTTAGTTGTGAGTTGTAGACTAAAAAAATTCTAAATTTGGCTCAACAATTTTGAATAGATTTTCAATTCAATTCAATTCATGTCAAAAATAAATAAAAGCTATATTTTTTGATGCAAAGCATATGTGATTTTTATATAGTTTTAAGAAAATTAATTGAAAATAAATTTCTAACTAAGCAGCCCTGAATTATAAATATCCAATACGCAATCCAATGATATGATACACAATGTTTCACCAAATCAAAATTTTTATTTATTCACCATTTGCTTATTAATTGACATTTTATTTTGTGAATAATTAAGAGTTTTAGTGCATTTTTTATATCAAGTAGTAAAAAAAATAGTATATAAACCTCGGTGAAGAAAATTTTCTCCATTTCGGTGCTTAATTCGCTCGAAACTTCGTTTCTCGCGAATTAATATCCACCTCAATGTAGAAAATTTACTTTATCACCTCGGTATATAATGTACTATTCTTATACTGTCGTAGTTCTACGTAATATTAAAAATTTTAAATACAAAATATGTTCACTTCACTTACAGATTCATATAATCTAGAGCCACTATATCGGCTACCATTCTCTGTAAAAAAACAAATCAAATTAAGTCGTGGGATGTGAAATATGGAAAAGCAGTACAAAGGATAGCCAAACATGGTTTTTTAAAATAATATCCAGTGTTTCTGACCTCCACTTTCCAGCCACTTTCGCTGGCTATCGGGCAGAAATGGAATTCCTAATATTAGTTGACTGTAACAAGTGCTTATGTGGAACTTTTTTGGAGGCACTTGACAAATTATTTTTGATTTATCGAGTTTTCAAACCCGAGTACCCAGGTCCTTGTTTGAATCTTTGGGCATTCATTCAACACTATTTTTAAGCCATCCTTTACGCCTTTACGCAAAAATAAATTATTATTAAAAAATTATTACAGCTAAGCCTAAAACTAAAGTTGCAAAAACATACAATGTTTTTCCGCAAGTCATTTAATTTAAAATTTTACTAATAGTTACAAAATTCGACTACCTAGATTAAATTATGATAGATCTATTCGATTTGATGCCATTTATTTATTTCGAAAATTTATTTTATATATAATTAACATAATAAATTCTAAAACTAATTATATTTTTTTACAGACAACACCTCAGCCAAGAAGATAAAACTATATTGATATATTTTGTTTTTATATATTCTTATTTTATTCTACATAATTGTTTTTAAATTCATATTATTTTTTATTTACTGTTATATTATGAAATTTAAGTTTTTCTAATTTGTAAATATTAATTTTGAATTATTATAAAATAAACGAATGAAGCTTAAAAACTATTGTTATTCAATCATTGAACCTAATCTATTTAAATATATACATATATCTATTTAAATATATATATATATATATATATATATATATATATATATATATATATATATATATATATATATATATATATATATATATATATAAATATATATATATATATATATATATATATATATATATATATATATATATATATATATATATATATATATATATATATATATATATATAAATATATATATATATATATATATATATATATATATATATATATATATATATATATATATATATATATATATATATATATACATATTTTACATTTCTATTTCTTAAATTTTACCGGGCATTTTGTAAAAAGTTACACATAATTCTGATAATTTACGTGCTACAATTGTGAACTTTACAAGAAGTTCTGAATATTTTACACACCCGATTTGTAAGATTGGCAATTGTAATTGAAAAATCAACATAGTCGTCTCGTAGATTTTACGAATAAAATTTGTTTATTTAAACTATTGGGCGTCGTAAATTTTACATCCAAATCGTAATTTTTACTAAAGATTTTGTAAATGATTTTACAAATCCCAATTTATTTTTACGTATATTCGGGAACTCGAGAAGCTTGTAAAAACCACGTTTTTAAATTTGTTTGATTTACGAATCGAAGCGTTGGCTGGAATCCTACAATATTTTACGTAAAACTTACTGTTATTTTTTGTTAATATCTCCGATTATTTTTTTCAGTGTACAAAACTTCTATGATCTGATTGAATCTGCATAAATGCTAACAATCCAAAAGCAATCTTCATTCAAGGACGACCTCAACTACTTTCAAAAAAACTCATCTACACACCTGCACCGTTATTTTATGGTAAAATTTAAAGGCCCTCGGCTGATTATTTGACGACAGCCTTACTGAAAATCCAACTGATACTTTTTAGTTCATAAAAAAAGGGAAACCGTAATTTTTATTTCCTCACGGCAATCCAATCAGATCGAAATCCCTTTTATCTCTCTAAGATCTTAGCAACTGCACAAACATTATTGTCCGAGTAAACAAAGCCAAAAATATGCACCAAAAGAACAGTTACGTACGATTTTATATTAAATTGATTATACAAAATGCTTTGCATAATTTTTGATCTGGTAGGGGAGAACAAGGACCGCCAACACTCAGAAAAATAGCTATAATCAAAATAACAATAACGGTTCTTGACGTAGCATAAATATTTTCTGTGTTCATTAAAATTAAAATTAAATTAATTATATTTGCGCACTCGGTTGCTAATCTCGTAAATTTAGGTTTTTTCGTTTATATAAACAAAGCTTTTTAAAGGCTTTGTAACCAAGAAATAAATTGTCTGTCTAAGCTAATCTTTGAAACTGTTTGTGCACCAGCTATTTTCCATATTTTGAGCAAATCCCTTTGTTCAATTTTAACTGGAATTATCAAATAAATAAAACAGTTAATGATTACTTGATGTCCCAAAAAACCTTTGGTTTAACAAAATGTCAACATCTAGAAAAGATCCTCTGGGTATATCCTGTACAATTAGGGCTTGCAAATCGAATAAAACCGAAACCGGTTACGCGGGTTTTTGTTTGTTATTTCAAAACCGTCGAAAAACCGGGTTTTTCTGTAAACATTTTTACCAACGATCTGAACTTTTCTAAACGCAATAATAACTTTCTACTGTTTTTCATGCAGAATTAAATATAATAATATTGTATAATATTGAATAATATTGTCTAATAATAATTTATTGTGTATCGAAAATAATTTTTAAAATTATTAATTTTTTTTTAGAAAAATGGTTCTTACTCCAAAATCGAAATAAATATTTTAGAGAGCATTCACGAAGGTGAAGTCGAACGATTAGTTAGGGAAAGCCTGAGTACAGTCAGAGCATGATCAGGTCCTGGTCATTAGAGAAAGGGCAAGCCTTATTAAGGCAATCTGATGTGGGGTTCTTCCGGGTCTGATTTACAATACCATTTTAGGGATAACATTATTTGAATATATTTTTATATTTTTGTATTTTTTATTAGGAAAAAAGCTAATAAATTTGCTGAGCACCCTACTGGTTCACGAAATTTTTATAAAGCCGCCAAGGCTGTTCAAGGAAATTTTTGTAAGTCTTCTATACCTCCTCTTATTGATAGTTTCTACAGATTTTAAATTTTTGAAGATTTAAATTATTGACCCCAAAGAAAAGGCTAATTTATTAGGTAGCTGTTTTTCGTTAAATTCTACATTAGTAGAACCCAATTTCCTGCCTATACCAATTCCTAGGGTTTCTAACAAAATGGGGCGGATTATTTTTCGTAAAAATGTCATTCGAAAATTGCTCTTACAAATCAATACTAATAAGGCATCTGGACCTGATAGCATTCTTCCAATTATCCTTAAAACTTTTGCTAAGAAGTTAGCACCAATCCTAAACTAAAATTTTCTATTTGTCATATAAGAAAGGGATTTTTCCTGATATATGGGAAATGGCTAGTGTACAACCAGTTCCAAAGAAGGGCGCTAAAACGGTTCCAAGAAACTACAGACCTATATCAATTTTGTCGGTTGTTTCTAAAGTATTTGAGAAATATGTTAATTTTAATATTATGAGCTTCTTAGAGTCGTCAAAATTACTAAATGAAAGACAATACGGATTCCGTAAAGGAAGAGTGAGTGAGATTTACTCTCTTTTGTCACGCATATCTGGAACAAGTCGTTTGAAAACCATGGTGAGACCTTTGGCGTTGCACTTGATATTGCCAAAGCGTTTGATAAAGTATGGCACAACAATCTTATTTGCAAAATGAGATGCTACGGCTTAGATGAGCAACTTATTTCATGGCTACAAAGCTTTATTTCCGAGCGCAAATTTCAGGTCAATGTTGATGGTGTTTCATCGAATATCTTTTTAACTAACGCTGGTGTTCCTCAAGGTTCCGCTTTATCACCTACTCTTTTTCTTCTCTATATTAATGACTTGCTAGGTTCAACAGTTAATCCCATCCATAGTTTTGCTGATGATAGCACACTTCATGCGTCACATGAAATGCCAAATTTGTATGCACCATCAAATCTTAATATCGCTAGATCAAACTTGATAGAGTCATTAAATATTGATTTAAAAACCATCTTAGATTGGGGAGTTGCTAACAGTGTTGAATTCAACACAAGAAAAACTCAAGTTTGTCATTTTTCTAGGTTATCAACACCTAATCCATTTTTATTAAAGTTTGATTCAAATAATCTTGAAGAGAAAGAATCTATTAGACTTCTAGGAGTTGAGATTGAAAATAGTATGAAATGGAATTCTCATATTTTTAGCCTAGCAAAGAACGCTGCTCAAAAATTAGGATTTTTGAGTCGTTGTCGTAAGGTTTTTAATAGCAAGCAGCTTCTTTTAATATATAAATCATTTATTCGTCCCTGCATGGAGTATTGTTCACACATATGGGGAGGAGCCTACATAAGTAGTTTGAAATGTCTTGATTCTGTACAGCGGAGAGCTGTTAAATTGATCGGCAACTCGACTCTTACTAACGAGCTTGATTCCTTGCAACATAGAAGAGACGTCGCTGATTTGACGGTATTTTACAAGTATATTATGGACGAACGGACGTCTGCGGAGATCAAATCGATTTTGCCTGAACCAGCAAACTTCGCGCGTTTCACTAGAGCATCAATATCAGCCCATCCTTTTACGGTTCTAGTGACTAGGTGTTGAACTGTCGCTTTTCAACGCGATTTTTTTAACAGAGTTTCTCATCTCTGGAATGCCTTACCGGCGTGGGTCTTTCCTGATAATTTTAATCCTCAAAACTTTAAGATCAACATTAATAAATTCCTCAAAGAAAATTGAATAATACTTTCAAGCCCTAGTTCCTTAGTTAGCATGGTATCTTCGGATATTCAGAGACGTTGATCTTTATTGGTTAACACTAAACATGCCTAACATAGAATAAAAAAAAAAAAAAAATATCAGGCCCTGATTTGGTTTTTCGTATTTGTTCCTCAGATGAAATTTCATTTGTTTAAAATTCACTAGGATATTATCCATTTTATAAATATATAGTTAAATAAAATCATTTCATGTATGTTTTAGTTATCGCTTCTTGGCTAAAAGAATATTATAAAAGTGATTGAGGTGGTGTATGTTTAAATTTTGTCCATTTTAATTTTTTATTTAATTTTAATTAATTTATATGTTTAATATATCAGGGTCATACTACCCCATTCAAGGCCTGCTCCGATTATCCCAATCACGGTCTTATCCGATTATCCCAATCAGGGTCTTATCTGGTAAGTCGAATCAGGACCTGATAGGAAAAAGCGTTACACTCATGATTAAGCCCAATCAGGCTGCCTTACGAATGTCTGATCCAACCTAGAACAACGCTGATCAGGACCCTATTTAAAACCTGACAAATTTCTGCTCGGGTGGTTCTTTATTGCAACAACAACAACGTATAAAAAACGGAACCCTTAAATGGTCTGATATACGAGGAAAATATATCGAGGTCGATCATGTTAGAATAATGTATTTTCTGTTTAAAACCGGTCGTGATATTTAGTGATGAAGGTCGTAGAAACCTATACATTGTTAATCCGGTTTTAAAATTGAAGTTAATAAATTTTAAAATCTAAATTTAATAGAAATTTACGATTAAGGCTACGAAATACTAAAGTGAATAAAATGTAATGTTGTATGTGTACCCAAAAAAAATTTTAATTTGTGATAACACCAATAAAGTTGAACAAAATGGGTGATTGTTGTAACTAAAATGAAACAAAGAATTTTTCTGAAAATTGTGTTGTTTAAAATTAATTTTTTTTTAGTTTGCGCGACTTTGAAGTGGTGTTGCAAAGTTGAAATTTTGTTTGGCAAATTTCTTATCAGTTATTATTTAGCGTACGGTTTTTTTTTGTGACACATTAAAAATTAAACTTAAAAAAAGGTAGACTCTTCTATGAAATCTACCTAAAACAAAACATTGGTACACATTAAATGAACTTACAATGAGTATCCCAATTTTATTTTTAAGCAACATATTTCAACACTAAAGGCTGAATCTGATCAACAAACAATGCTGAACACCTTTATCCTACTAAATTTTAGATTTTTGGATAAAACCGTTCCCTTTGGTTTTATGAAAACATTTAATTGCCATCTAAAACCTACAGGTTCCCATATAAATTTTTGTAATATCTCACACTTTAATTTCTTTTGTTAAAATGCACGGGTCCAGTAAAATAAAAAACCTTGGACAACTGAAGCTACTCCTTCTTATGCCAGAATCTATTAAAAACATGCAAAATGCCGTGAAAACCCAAGTCAGTTTCGCCCTGTGGCGAAAAACTTATTAACTTTTAACTTCGTTTGATTTTGTTATGAACACTGTGCATTCCTGATAATGCAATCACTATCTGGAAAATTTGAGGAGTAACGTACCTTGAGATTAAATATCTGACTAGCTGCAGTCAGCGAGTTCAATAACGCTTCTTTTCAGGTCGTCACAAATTTTGGTTGCACGCAAAAGTTTGACAAGAAGACGGATGTCTCAAAAAGTCGGAGAAACCAAAACCGTCACCAACACAACATCAAATATAATTATTACATTTAAAAATTAAAATGCTTTAGTTATCCCATTATTTCCAATCGTTACGCTAATGGTACCAGCGACTGTTGAACAAGAACAGTAATGCAATATAGTAAAAATCGTTGCGCCAAAAGCATTATCCTCACACGTGCCTCCAAAATCAATTTTATAAAATCCAGGTTGAAATCACACCACGTTGAATTTATTTAGTGATGAATCCAGAAGGAGATTTAGGTTTTTGCCTTATGATTGATATAAATTTGACCAATTGTTGGTATTTTATTTCAAACTAGCTGGACCCGGCCACGCGTTGCAGTGGCTTAGTTTGTTTGAATATAAGAAATAAAGAAAACAAAACACTCACCTTTCTAATATGTTTTATTTCATAATACTTGAGGGCATACTATGTTTTTTGTTGATCCATTGACTGTGTGGATATAGAGATTGCCTGGTTTGCCAACTCTAGAACACGCAACATATAATTGTCCATGTGAGAAACAATCGTTATCTAGATCTAAACCACATACTTCCAATGTTTGGCCCTGAGCTTTGTTGATGGTGATTGCAAATGCCAATCGAATTGGGAATTGCAATCTTTTAAATTGAAATGGCATATCCATTGGTATCATGGGTATGCGAGGAATGAGGACATCTTCGCTTTTGAAAGGTCCATTCAAGATTGTTGCTTCTACTACGTTGCTCAATAATTTTTTTACCGTGAGTCGCGTGCCATTGCAAAGTTTTGGCTGATTGATATTACGCAACATGATGATTGGCACGCCGATTTTTAATTGCAGTACATGTGGTGGCATCCCTGGTAGATCAACTGAATTCAAAAATTCTGTTGGATAGCTAACTGCTTCATCTGCTTCCACGACAGTGTCTATGGACTTGTATGTGACTTCCTCGCTTTGAATAATAGACAGAATTAAACTGTTAAGTTCACTGACGTCTTTGTTTTTGGCCGCAAGAATGATTCGTTCACTCAGCCAATCGTGATTCTTATTATTAATTTGAATATCAGGAAATACTTTTTCAATTAATTCCTCTTTTGACGACACTAAATTGCAGAAGTTATGAGGCAATAAAATTCGTCCTGTTGTTAAATCAACCGGCACCATTCCGTCACCAATTCTCAGCAATTGATATGAGAATATCTCAGCTGATTTATCTTTTTGGAGGAGAACACGCATGTTTGTAGATAATTTTAACCTTTTTACGTGTCGCCACAAAGTAGATCATTTCAGGCAAGCATTTATTTCATCCGCTGGTGTTGATCGGGGAACTACAGGTAATGTTTGTCTGAAATCTCCTGCAAGCAATATTAATGCATTCCAAATGGTCTGGTATTTCCACGCAAATCTTGCAATGATCGATCAAGCGCTTCAAGTGATTTTTTGTGCGCTCTTGTGCATTCATCCCAAATGATTAGTTTAAATTTCTGCAATATTTTTCCCATTCCCGATCCTTTGGAAATGTTGCATGTGGGCGTTTCAACGAATTGCATGTTTAATGGCAATTTCAAAGCAGAATGAGCTGTTATTCCATCTGGTCGCCTTGTCGCAGCTATGCCGGACGACACAAGAGCTAAAGTTATGCTATTTTACGATCGAATTACTTATAGAATCGTTTAAGAATCGTTTTAGAAACGTTTTGCCAGTTCTTCCTGGCGCATTCAAGAAAAAGATTCCTCCAACCCCGTTATCAACATTTTGCATTAGTTGATCGTAAATTGTTTTTTGTTCAAACGTTAGCTTTGGAATATTTGATTGCACATACGACAATTACTTTTGTAATCCTTTTATTTATTTATGACGGATGAAAGCATGCAAATTCGTATTGATGTTATCGGCATTCAATGGTATTGCTACACTCGAATCACTTAAATTTAATGTTTTTAAGTACTCAGAAATACAGCTAAACTTACCATCTGATTCATTGGCACTTTCATAAAAATCAATAAGCGCAAGTTGTTAGTTAGTTATTCATGCACAGTACTGTTTTATATATTTAAATTTCCTTCAAAATGGTAAGTTTTCTGTAGCCAAATGCTTTAATTTATAACAATCACAAATAATATGCAGATCAGCTATTTCATTTATAATACTATGAACAGATAATTAGTAACAGAAGTTTTTTTAAAAAAACAGATGTTTAACAGTGGATTGAATCTAAAATTGCTTAAACAATGGTTCACCACCTGATCGTGCGGTATAGTAAAAGTAAAGATATTCACATATATTATAGAGCAATGTAAATTAATTGATATTGTTACCAACCTTGCGACACAAATTTTAATAATCAGTTACTTTGATATAAGTAAAGGTGCAATCACAATTTTTTATTTTCCTGATCCATATGTTTATTGGGAGAAATATGTAGCAAAATGATCTATTTTGTTCAGTGTAAAATATTGTATTACAGATTGCTTCAAGGAGAGTGTTTTTATAGTAAATGAGAACTGAGGACATTTTTACTCCTACCGAGGACAGTCCTACCGAAAGGAGAACACGTTGCAACCTTATTGGTTAACAAATTAGATAAAATAATCTTTGGGCCTATCACTATACGAAACTAATCGATTAAATTGAGCATGAAGTTAAAATCGACCATAAAGTTGAGTGATTTGATAATAAAGTAGGTGAGACACTTGTAATTGTTGACAGCCTACGTTATAAAACATATACATATGTATAACGAAAAAAAAAACAATTAGAAAAAAAAAAAATAATTTTATTTCAAATTAGTAGTCATATATTTTTTGATTTGTTCCATTGAACAGACTTCTACTATTTACTGCAGTACACCACTAGCAGATGTATAACAATACAACCAACTTCCTTAAACGTTCTAAACCAACTTTTTTTCATAAATTGTGCAGATAATAACGTCCAACACATTAAACACTAGTCTACTCTTTAATTGAATTCGTGTTGCTTATATTTGTTTAAAAAAAAATGTTTCTTTTTTCACTGGGCTTCTTAATGTCGAATTAATAAGATTACTCACATGAGGATATAAACACAATTTATGATGTTGAATAAACATCACTTGTCAGTCAAACTTTGAGGAGTATCATCAGAAGAAGGGGTGAGTTTATTTTCTTATGTTTGTTTTATGTACTTGTACTGTTATTAGATAAATAGTTTGAGAATTGAATGAGAACATGGATCACTGGTTTTGAGGGTAGGTATTGCTGAGTGGTCTATCTTTTCATCTCTTTCATTATGTTATTTTTAATATCGCTCACCATCCAGTACTCTCTAACTGCCGAATAAACCCACGTCCCCAAATGACTGAACGAAGTCGATTGAGCAATTTCGGAGTTTAGTTAGAGATGCGATTTCTATAACATAAGTACAATCTTTGCTTCCAACCGAGGGACATGGTTGGTCCTGAAATCAAATTTTTGATCAACAGAAAGCATTTGTTAGCACTATTTTATAACTAAAATACCAAATTAAAGATTAAAATATAATAAAATTTATATTGATGATATTTTTGACAAAAAAATTTAAAAAATTTTTTTTAATCTCAACATACGGCAAAAAATTTCCTCTCACCAGATAATTCAAAATACGCGGACAAATGCAAATTTTTTTCTTGATAAAACACAAAATACAGTTTATGGTTTTCATTTCCGTTAAAAGTTTCCGCTTATAAAACTCGTCTGTATATTTAAAAATAATATGATGACACAATTAAAACATTAAATCGATCATTTACGCTTGCGCTCTGTCTGACAAAACGTGGTCGTAGCACAACGTTAAAACGGTAAATGAACATTTTTCCGTTGTGCCATCTAGAAGGTAAAAATATCTATTTTTCGGCATCCACGGCTTATCCTCACTCAATTATATGCCAAATTAATAAAGATATACAGTTCTTATAAATGGAGTGATTTTTTTAGTAATATGTATTATGTAGCTTCCACAAATAAAACAAAATGGACTTCTTTTACACTTTAAACTACTTGACTACACTATTTAAATAAATTTAACTGTTCACTTTACTATTTTAAACGAATTCTAAACTGATGTTTGGGAACGACTGAACTTGTAAAATATTATTTGCGCAAAAGAATTAAAAGAAGAGAAAAATACATAAATAAGGAAAACTTAAAATAACTCGCAGTTTTAATTTGAAAATCTATATAACAACTCAAACATAATTCAATTATGTTGCAGAATTTAAGTTATCATTAATGAAATTTTTTTTTACAAATTTTGCGTTTTGTTTTGGAAAACATATTTAACTTGTGTGCAACTTACACCAAGTTTCGTGTTTTGTAACTTAAAAGAAAGGAAATTGAATTAACTATAGGCTCCAAGAAATTAAAAAAAAATTATAATTATTGTTGGTTCAGAATTTAAGGCTCAATATGAAAAAATTTGAAAAAAAAACATAAGTTTTTAGTTTTTTTAAATTTTTTTCGAGTGTAACTTCTCAATTTAAAAGCTCAAAATGTTTGTTAGCAAATTTACTTATGCACTTGTATTATTAATATATCGAATTTAATTGTTTTGTAATATTTGCAACCCAAAAACCAGAATAACGTTTTTTTCATCGCGCAAATCTCAAAAATAAGAGCTAGCCGTGTTTAGCAGTATTCGTGTTCAGTATCCATAAGAAAAGTTGGGTTTCAGGTTTCATCACTTATTCAGGGGGACAAAAGAGTTCAAAATAAACTAAATCAATCTTAATTTTTTTTACTATTTAGAAGAACGAGAACCACAATTTTGTACTAATATAAATAAAAATAAATTATATGTAGATTATAAATAATTTTATTTCAATTATTTTAGTTTTCATTTACACACAAATTCACTGAGTAAGCTTTTGAGTTTACTAATTGAATTCCAATTTGCACAAATTTCTTTTTGAATAAAAGTATTACAACTAACTTACAGATACGTTGGACGAGCACCCCCCTTCAAATTTAATTGCTGTTCAACCACAAGTCAACTCAAGTTTTCTTTTTCATCAAAAAATCACAATTAATTTTTTTTGTTAATATTATAATATTACTTAATACTTTTAAAATAATTATTATTTTATTAATTGTGTTTATTTACTGTAATTGTTTGTTATTATAATTAGATATGCTTGAGAGCTTGCTTTTTCTCACGCTTTCATTTGTGTGACGTCACTGCGTGATATTTTACAAGTAGAACTACAAACAACAAAATATAAAATTGGTTATAGTATTTTGGCACCTATTGACGTCACGCTAAAAAAGAGAAAATAAAGAATAAAGTTGCGAGCACATCTTATTATTCTGTGCATCATGATCCCGCCATAAGTATAAATGTCATAAAAGTTAACGAAGAATCAAAAAAAAATTGAACGAAAAATGAACCAACTGTACTTATTATTTGAGAGACAACCACTTCGCAGCAATTTTCTAGACAAACACCAACCTTATGTTTCTGACACATATCCAAAATAAATAATAATTTTATTTCAAAAACAGGCAGTTTAAGTTTTAATAGCTATTTATGTACCAAGGGCGTTATGTAGGTTATTACGCCCGGAAAGCGACGTAATCTAGCCCGAGGGCCTTTGGCCCGAGGGATGGATGTCGCTTGATGGGCGTAATACCCAATAACGCCAGTGGTGCATACAAGATTTTATGCTTCACATAATAAGCTAAAAACTAAGAAAGAATTTAATTTGTTAGTCTATATTGCTATGCAAAAAAATACAAATGTATCCCAGTATGCCAAGAAAATAAATATTTTGAAGTTTAAATTAATTATTTGTTGTTTGTGCGTTGCTATAAACAAATTCTCCCAAATTTTGTAGCGTTGTTTGCCATGAGAAAAAACAGTTTGAAGTTTCAAATAATTATTCATCAGAACTCTGAATTAGTCCTAAACAATAATGGATTTGCAATTGCCAGAGTTTATTAAGCAAAATGCTCAAAAAGCAACGGAATCTTTATTGCCAATTAAATCCAAACAACAATATGATAAAGATTACGGGATTTTTCGTTCATGGAAATCAAGAAATAAAGTACAGGCAGTGAATGAAAATGTGTTGTTGGCATACTTTCAAGAATTGGTAATTTTAATTTGTTTATACATTTTAATAAGTAAATTTATTAATTCAATTTTTTATTTAGTCTGAAAAGTATACCCCGAATTCACTGTGGACCAAATACTCCATTTTAAAATCTACCCTTACAGTTTACGAAAAAATTGATATTTCAAAATATAACCAATTGCTTTCGTTTTTAAAAACAAAATCAAGAGGTTATACGCCAAAACAATTTCAAGTTTTAACCGGCAATCAGGTTATGGCTTTCATAAAAGATGCTCCGGATGACGTTTATCTGTTGCATAAGGTAGTTTTGGTTATGGGAGTCTTTGGAGGCTTAAGAAGAGACGAAATGGTAAAAATGTCAGTTGAGGATGTAACTGATAAAGGTTCCGTTTTGATTGTAAAAGTGCCAGAAACTAAAACAGGTACGTCAAAAGGCTTTACAATCATAGATGAAGAAGAAATGGGTGCTCTGAAAATAGTCCGACAATATATGAATTTAAGGCCAAATAAAACAAATGGGACACGTTTTTTTCTTACATATAGAAACAGAAAGTGTACAATGCAACCAGTTGGAAAAAATATGATAGGCAGTGTTCCAAACACTATTGCTAAGTTCTTAAAACTAGAAAACCCTCACCAGTTTACTGGTCATTGTTTGAGACGCACTTCGTCTACTCTCTTAATTGAGGGGGGTGCGTCTTTCGAAACTCTTAAATTGCACGGCAAATGGAAGAGTGACACTGTAGCACAAGGCTACATAGAAGAAAGCATCACTTCGAAAAATAGAATTTCCAACATGATTGCAAGTGCTGTAGGTTCATCTGAAGGAGAAACAAGTGCTATTTCTAGTTTTGAAATCATCTCGAATGTTCAAGAACAACCATCAACATCATCAACCTACCCCATATCAAATAAAATGATAACTGTATCGGACAATCTTCCCAGTAAATCTGTTGATTTTTCTGGCAAGTTTGAAAATTGCCATTTTTACTTCGAAAAGTAACATTCTGTATTCAAAATTTTGATTTAATTTGAATAAAAATTATTAATTAATAAACATTTTTTAAAACTTTTTAAATTAAAAGCAAAAATACAATTTACGACAAAAACAAACTGTCTAGTATGCCATGAGGATAAACATTTTGAAGTTTAAAATATTATTTTAGTGTATTAAGAGTGGGCGTTATGAATTCATAATGCCTTCTCATAACGCCCCGGTTTTTATGGATGCGTTTATATATCGCGTATCCAAGACTTTATAATAACATTATATGCATGTGAAGCATAAAATATCATTTGATCCTCTGATCTCGAAAACATCAAAAACAATTTAGTTCAGTTCAATATTAAAAACTGACTTCCTACCATTTGTTTATCAAACGAATTGAAATAAATCTAATTTTAAAACATTAAAGTTTCAGATAACTAAGCTTACGCTAATAATTTCAACTTCGCGGTTGTCATCTAATAATTTTTCCAAATCAATCAAAATACTAAAGAATTATTTATTTCCAACTCTTAACCCTTTCAAATTTCTTTTGTTACTTTTCGATTTTCTTCGACTTTAATTTTTATGTAATCCAAAAACCCCTAATTTAACTCTTTAAGTGAAAGGGTTAATTTAAAACTTTGTTGTTGTTGTTCTTGTAGCTGTGTGTAAACGAATTTTTAGAATATTTTGTATGATTTCATGTTGTTTGGTTGGCTTCAACTTGTGGCATTTGTTACCAGAACAATAATTTAAAAATCTTCTACGGATGTCAAAAAAGTTTTAAGCGGGTGAGAAAATAATATAGTTTCTTATCTAAGATTAAATGTGGAACAACAAGCATCTCATTAGGATACCAGTCGAATTCAATATGTTAGAAAGGATTAAGCATTTTTAATAGTGACACAATTTACAGATGAGGATTAGAAAATTTATATTTTATTCTAACTAATAGTATCATTGTTAATTTATCTAACGAGGGGGAATATTCTAATTAATATTATTTTTTTATTTAAATTCGTGGAGGTGTTTTTTTTATGATTAAATTCGTTCAGATAAGGGCGCGAATGTTAAGTCTCGAATAACAATGAAAATATAGATAAATTTTCGTGGTATTGGAAGTGAAGCAAAATTTTACAGTTTTCTTTTTTTTGCTTCAATATTTATTATCTTGTTGGAAATTTTTTTCTTCTGTTGTTTAGTTATTGCGAAAGAAGATTGAGGAGATGATATAAAAGTCATGACAGCAGGTGATTTATCATTTTCTTTAATTTGTATTTCAATTAGATATTTTATGGATTTGATTTTAATTTTGGATATTGTTAAAATTTAAATTATCATTGATGGTTGATTGATATAATTAAAGAGGATGAAGTGAGTTTTTGGTTGTCGAGTGAGACAAAAATTAATGGTTTGAGATTAAAAATTATGAGAAACGAATACGTTGTGGATAAAGATTTTGGATCAATTTTATTTTTGCTCCTTCTTAAGGACTAGAACCTTTTGCATACTTTATAAAATTTACTATCCCATTACTGTCACCAATATTAATTTTGCATATCCATTTAATTTAATGGCTGTTTATTTTATTAGTCATTTGAAAATTGTGATTCCCCAAAAAGACAAGTTGATTTTTCAGGCCCATGATCCTCTGACCTTTGCACACGGTGGAGTTGCAAACACTCCATATCTATGTCATAATTACGTCGGTTTTTCTTATGGCCTGAATGACCACGCAAACTTAATCGAATATTTCTCAATTTGACATCTGTAAACTATTAAAGCACCTAACACCGTACTACGTGCTCCCATGATAACGTGACTGAATGAAATCGGAAAGACTTAGTCAATGATTATATATTGTAATAATCGGTCCTAAACTTAGGCCGTTTACATAGCAATTTTAATTGTCTTAGAGTTTAGACCACCCACAAAGTTTCCGTCTCTTTTCCTTTTTCCCATTTCATTTGCTGAAAACCAATGTGTTCCATGATTTTGCTTGTCCCGAAACAATAGTCTCAGACAATGGGTCGCAGCATAAATACGAATTGTTTGAAAATTTCTTTTTAAGTAATGGAGTTCACCATACCTTTGCAGCTTTAAGCTAACCAAAATATAACAAGACCGAGTAAGTGAACAGGTGTAGCATTGCTGGACTATATGAGTTCGTTGAGGAACTTGGAAAGGAACTTGAAATCAAGGACGTGATTTCCCGACGTCGCGAAATATACCATTCCAAAGACGTGCGTCAGTAGATGAACACTTCCCTTCAGTTTTTATTTCATTTACTATCGACCTTTATTCGGTCCTCGGTTGTAACTTTTTTTGTTTAGTCCGTCTATTTCAGTTAATGGAGTCTGAGAGTCTATTTCAGGGTTTGGGTTCGACCCCGGCCCCGACTCCCTCCTCATTTTTTTTTCTTACAATTCTCAGGATGAATTTAGACGGTCAGACCCGCTGATTTCGTCCTGTCCTGTAATGGGCAAGATAGGTATTTTAACTGTCTGTCTTCCTTACATACTTCAATATTACAAATATACTAAAGCGGAGTTCAAAAATGTATATCTTTATTTTCAAATACATTTCAACCCATTTTGTGTGAAGCACTCTTATTCCTATAAGTACATTAGACTGCCGGGAAGGTCGTATCACATTTTTTTATTTTTCATTTAATTTCGCATACTTATGTAAAAAAAATAACTGAAAAAAATTCAAACTAGGTAAAGGGAATTCAATCGATATTTGGATTTAAAATAAATAAGTTCGTGTTTTTGGGAGTTGTAGTGAATAATATATAGAAGCACCATAAAATAAAAAATTACTTTTCTCACGACGAATTATAACACAACACAATGTCCAATTATAAATAACACAATGTTCATGTTAGTGAAGAATATTAATTTTATGATATAAAATATGGCATTTCGACTAAGAGATCAATCAAAAGATTGTCGGTAGTGAATAAAGTTATTTTCATAATATTAAAGCTGTCGTGATGCGTAATTTGTTCTCATTATTAATAACATCATCAATTACTAAGGATGGTGGAAATAAAGAGATTACTATAGAAAATGCACATTCAAGATTATTACATTAGGATACAATCATCAGCAGAGAAGTAGAAATTTTGATTATTTAATTTTTTTTCCAGTACAATTGGGTATGGTGATATGTGATGGCGTATAATAAATTACTAATGTAATCATAATTTAGGGAGGGTTGTGATATGGCAGTTCTTCTTGCTGAAGATCCTGGATGTGATCTAATGCACGCAAATTACTCTAAGTATTTTTAATCTTTTATACTGAGGTAGGTCGCACAACTCATACCAACTCAGACAGTTTTTCGTGAAACCAACTGGTGGTTCTTCCAGGCCTCCCAAACCCCTTACTACAACTTTTACACAAAATAATCAACAATTAGTTTCATGATACATTTTAATCAGTACATTGAACCATTCCAATCAACACAAAATTCCTTTCCCATCCAATTTTCTCAGGAAACTCCCCCTAAATAAAAATCAATTATATACATAAAAATCAAAATCAATTTCGGTAACACATAATTTCACATTCAATTTAAAATTCCAACAACCATCGTTAATATTTACATCATTTTTATGTCTCTTTAACAAGATAAGAAGGAAAAAAAATTTTACACAAAAGAAAAGAAAAGAAATTATATCAAAAATTCCTTTAAACAATCCAAACAATGTTCATGTCAATTTACATATGAAAATCAACAGATAAAAATAAATAATTTTTGGTTTCTAAAAATATTTCAAATTAAAACTGACTCGTCATGAAATATGTCAAATGGAAGAGTTCAAGTTGATTCTCTCATAAGTCACGATTCGTTTTAAGATTACAAATTTTTTTTCTTTTTGTTTTCTTATGAAAATAGGGAAAAACATAAAGTAGGAGGAACTGGATTTTGGAATTATCATGTGAGTTGTTTTCGATTGACATTTGACTTAAATTCTGTTTTTTTTTTCTATTTATTTAAAAGAAAGAAAATTAATTATTTTCAATCAAGAAAATCATCAATTAAATTTAAAAATAGATTGACGATATAGACGATGTGTTGCGCGTATTGATATCGAGTTAAATTGTGTTGGATAAATCTATAGAGATATTACACTCATACTCAGACAGAATCAGACCCTGAGTGAAAAATTAAATAGAATTATCGACAGCCCTAAGACAGTTGATTTAAACGGTCAACTGCATCTAATTCACTACAACAATCATTTATGTGGGCTAGTAATTTACCGTTGTTTCAACAAAAAAAAACTACTTAGCATCAAAATGTTAATATTCATGTCAAAGAAATCCATTCAAGGGGTGTGGTACGTTATTTTCTGACATTAAATTGAATTTTCATCTGCACCAAAATTTTTACTTAAATAACAATGGAATGATGAAAAAAATTATGAATTCAAAATTAAATGAGTTTTCATTTATTTTGTTAATCGAAAAAAACGATTAAATTTACCAGTAACAACAACTCCTACCGTACTCATCACCAACATCATAAAACCGACTAAATATTTTGGCATTGATCGATTACTTTTGATTTAAAATGAAACAAAAAAGAACTCATTTTTGTTAAATTTTCCAAAAATGAAAATATATTTCCATCAACAATTAGTAATCAATTCTACCTCATGCCATCATAGATACTTTGAAAAACTACATCATCACACCATTTGTCAGTCGTCCTCCATATCATTCCCTTCAACTCACTAAAATTTACATTTTAGAGTGGTTTAGATTAAAAAACACAAAAAAAAATGAACCATCCCCACGTAAATTTTTTTTATAAATAGAACAATCAGAATATTCATAATAATAATAAGAAGAACCACGAGAATACGATACTATTAATTAAAATTATTTTTGATAAAAATCAAATTTGTTGTTGTATATTGCTATCTAAAAATGTGAGATTTTAATCCTTAATTTTTGAAAAGTCATTTTCTAACCCTTTTTTAATGTTTTATTGTTTTAATATTAAATTTAACTAAATTTGTAATACTTATTTTGAATATTGCAAAGTCATAAAAAATAACAACTGTCCTGAGATAAAAGTTATTAAATTCAATAACCCTTTTTTGACGGTACGATGGCGGAAAGGACGATTTTGTTTGTTAGTAAATTATAATTTAACTTCACTGAATATCCAAAGATACCATTCTAACTAATAGCCCAGTCATTTTAGCGATCAACCTCGGAATGAGAGATTATAAGCTAAATATTCGTATATACCTTCATTTTGGCGTTCCACAAGTTCCCTCAAAAGTCTCATAAAATCTCGTGTCTGCGTCGTAATTTATTCATGGTCAAAGGCAGTGGCGTCATTTCACCAAAATCTTGGGGGGGGCGAGAATTTAAATGACATAAAAAGATTTTTTTCGTAAAACATAACATACACATTTTTATACACACATACATTTTAAAGCATTTAAATGCATGGACTTAGAAATAAAAATAAAATGCTTTTGAACTACCTTGGTTACTCTGCTAGATCTTTGTCTTCTGCAGCCAAATTCTGTAATTGTGAAGCGGTGAAGTGATAAGTTTTTTAATGAAAAGAAACGAAGAAATTTTTATCACTTCACCGCTTCACAGTTACAGAATTTGGCTGCTGGTGTCGTTTCATCGAAGCGAATGCCGCAAAGTTCTGCAAAATCCCTTCATTTGTTAAAAATAATTTTAAATTTAGTACAATCTCTGCATTGTTTAAGCATCAAGAAAGTAATTTTAATTAGAGCGCTTGTGCTAGAAATTATTATATCTTTGCTTTGTAACTGTTCAGAGAGTGAATTTGTAAACGACAGCAGATCGTGCAGCATAGAAAAAAGGATGGTTTTTCTATACGATCCCAGGCATCCCGGGATTTGAAATTTATGAGTCACGTTGTCCCAGGATCCATAAAACACCACGGAATTGCAATCCCTACGTAACTCCTCTTATGTCGAATCGTTTTTTTGTTTGTTTGTTTGTTTTCCTTTATTTGTCACAGAGAGAAAGAGTTATGTCTACCCTAAACTGACCAGAGCCAAATCGTTAAAATGTGGGACAAAATGCAAACATTCTTCCAAATACTAACTAATTAGAATTTCTATTGCGAGAAAGTGGGACGGTGAAAACTTGCTAACTAGATTGTGCATAAATTTACTATTTAATGCTTTCCTTTACTATTTGTTTACTATTTAATTCTACAAAAAATTCTTTTATTTTAATTGGACATTTTTCAACCATTAGGAAATGTGCTTACAGTGGTTCGTACATTTTCAAAATTCTTTCTAGTGCTGGCATTACCGCCAGCCAGCGAGTTTCACTGTATCCAATAAGTTGGTTATGTTTGACATTACTTTTGCCGCAGAACTCCTTCAACTTAAACCAGTAAAGACAGTAAAATATCCAAATTTTTTTAACCCTGTCATTTAAATCCGCAGCACTTCTTATTGCATTATTTAGAATACGGGCTGCGAATCCAATACCCAATACATTCTGGTTCAAATTCGCGTTTAGCTTGCTAAATTTTCACCCCTTGACGTGACACCACTAAAATTGGTGTTCGTGTTATCAGCGCAAATTGCACCTAGCTTTTTGCCAATGTTAAATAACAACAAGAAAACAAAATAACAACAAAACTTGTTTAAGCTACAGGAGCTGGCGGCTTATAGCAACGCTTTTTTATGTTTATCTGTATCTATATTTCTTTTAATATCATAATGTCCACTGTTAATTTGCAAATTCACTCCGACTGGTAATACAATAAACTTTTGCGTCGTTATATTTTGATTTCTTTATTGAGAAAAAAAATTAGAAATTAGAAAATAATAATTTAACTTTTGAGCTACCTAGTTAAAGTGTGTTTTAAACAGAGTTTGAAACGCTACTTATATCACTCCTTTACTTTGTTCTTTCAGAGTGCGTAGCTTAAAAAAATATAACACTCCCAAACAGAGGAGTGAAAATAGTAAAATATCATTCTTGCTACTAAAGTGAAATAAATATTTTCTTTCAAATACTCAAAACATTTATTTTTGCTTCAAATTTGATGCTTTCCAACGTAAAATGCTTCGAATGATTCGTTCAATTATTCATGTATTGCTAGAAAAATAAATATAAAGAATGACTAATTTTGTTCTTTTGCAAATCGAATGAAAGAACAGAAAAATGTAATCTGCTCCAAAGGAGTAAAATCGAAAAAACAAAAATTTTACTCTTACGAGTAAGAACGATATTCCAATTATGAACATTTTAATTTTTGAATATTATTTCAAAGGATTGAAATGAGTGCTCGAATAAAGTAAAATTGTAAACTCTGGTTTGAAAATTTAAATGTTTATGAATTTATACGGAAAACTGCGTCTTTTTAAGTAAAATATTTTGTATTTTATTTTTCATAATATACTTTCGATCTCTCGTATATACACCCGGGAGATGTTTCTATAAACAAAGAAACCTTTTCGCTGAGGTAGATGTGTTAGACATCAAAAGATATTTGCAAAATAAAATGTAAATTATTGAGTGAAAAAAACTGAGTTTAGTATTTCTATGAAAATTATAGTTAAAACACTATTTAGTAAAAAAAATATTACACTGGTTTGTTCTCTCAATATAGTTAAATCAACATATACATAACATCATACAAACTGCAAGAAAAAACTGTGAAGCCATTGCTTTGACTAAGATATTGCGCAAACTGTACGTAGGTAGATATAAGGTTTTTTGATTATTTCGATAATGCGGGCAAATGTGGTGGAAATATTTGTTTCGTGGGACGCTTCGTGGGACAAATTTCTCCGTGGGACAACGCAACGAAATGTGGGACATTTCCACGCAGCGTGGGACGTCTGGGCAGTTTACTACCCATAAATGTGCGCAAATTTTTCATTTGATTCAAAATTGTACAATTATTGCGAGCTTCTTTTAAATCTATAAGAAAAACCTACCACAAAAAACAATAGTTTCTCCCTCCTTGTGACTGTATAAAAAAAATGAACAAAGATTGACGTTTAGGATACGTTTTAGATTTTATTATAACCAACCAAACATATAATTTTTGCTATTTTATGAATTAAAAATTATAGTCCACATAGCGAAAAGAATTTGTCAGCAAGTTTTCATAACAAATTTTGAAAATATTTACATAACTTAATTTGTTCGTGTCGTTAGAAAATATTGCTTGTCCATTATAAAACATTCACTATTATAAAATCACTGGAAATAACACAAAAAATTTAAATTACTCCCGTAATTATTTTCATTCATTTTATAAAAATTAGCACAATTATCAAGAAAACTTTAGATATGTTATAGGATTTTACATTTAGAATTGTTTTTAATTTATGGTTTTTAAAAAAGTTGTAAAGTTTGTACAATATGATACAGATAAAAAACAGGGCCAAACAGTCAGGGTTCTCAAAAAAAGTGGGGCATGGAGGGATCAGTTTTTATTGTTTTAAAATTTTTTTTTTATTTTTGATCTACGGGTGTGACAACTCCGCGTACTCCAGTCCCTGCTATTGACATATGAGCTAACGTGAGATATCACATACCACTGGCAATAGCAGTGAGATATCACAAGCCAAGGTGACATCTTAGGGGTGGTGGCGGATGAACTGTATTCAGTCTACGGTAGCACACTCAATCTTAGCTGTGAAATAATCCTTGATGATGAGACGCTATTGCTTCCTTGAAGAAACGAGCCTTCATATAACTATGTGTGGGCTTTAATCATTAAGAAAGATGGTGCGTCACAGGATCAAGGAATAGGCACCCGGCTGGATTATTGGCAACAACATTTTTTTTTGTTTCAGCAAATTTTTGTCGAAATTTGCTATTTACTTTTTAAGTTACTTTTATTTTCTTTATTCTATCATAAAATATTGGCCTATGTCATATTTTCTCAGTGACAGGATTTTTTGTTTAGTTATCCATTCTTTAACAAAAAATATAAAAAAACAAAAAAAAGGAAGATTTACGTCCATCAACACCTTCGAACGTATGTTGTTGTGGGAGCTTGGTCTTAAAAGGTTTTTAAGTGTTATTGTGACACATATTGTAATTCTTACTATACAACACATTTTATTAAAAAAAAATAATTAGGTTGTGTTCTCCTGCATGTACTTACTTTTAAGTTTATATAAATTACCAATGGCCAATAACAATTGAAATTTGAATATTAAATACTGCACTATGAACTCTCGAGGAGTCCTATACTAACAAAATGTTTTGTTTCCTCTGGCTCAGACACGAATATCTTATAAACAAAACACAATCGTTCTTCTAAAAGCGGTAATGCCGCGCACCTTATAGTACGATAGAATTTCGTCAAAATACGCACCCACGGCGTTTTTGGAAGAACGATCGTGTTTTGTTTATAAAACTGATTTCATCAGAAGATTAGAAGCAATACGACCGCCTTTCGTATCGGCGGCACTCTAGTCCTTGATACAAAGAACGATAACGGTTTGAATATTGAGGTGAACTGTACTTTAGTCGGGCCAAAATAATATGTAACGTAATAATTATATTATCAGATATATTTCAATTAATAGTATGCGATAAAATTGGTATATCAGTTTAGTAAATCTTCTAAAAATTAGACGATTTTATAAAATAACCGTGCATTGAACATTGAAATTTTTATAGTGTATAATTCTACCACGATTGGATGGTTTTATTGAATTATTGATAGTATCAGATCCTTGGGGGGGGCCAATGCCCCCCCCAGCCCTACCCAATTGACGCCCCTGGTCAAAGGTAACAAAAAACAGTTTTGGCGTTTCTATTGCTCCAATGACGTTAACTTGTATGCTAAAAATTGCACAATTTTATTTGCAACAATTTCTCATACGCGCAGCCGTTTTTGCGATAGAGGGCGTTGAAGTAGTTTTCTTTTTTTCTTGACTCTGCAGCTGCATCAGCTGTTTGCCCACAACATAAACCCAGTTTTTTTAAATAAAACATTTCATTCTTTTTTTCCGAGGTACACTGGGAGATAATAAAGGTTAATCTCCTTCTAAGCGTCATTTCGATTACGCTATGGAATTTTTAATAATGTACACTTTTCGACACACAACATGCACATGCACAGAAGTTAAAATATTTAAGAAGTCTATGTAACCATCATTTCAATCGATACTTGAAGTTTTTAAAGTTTTCAAGTCACGCATCACATTATCAAAATCACCTACTGCAAGTGGTTTCTCACAAATAAAACACAAATCAGCCAGTACTTTCAAAATTTTACGCCCGTCGTTGCCGAGATCCGAAACGAGAATAAACGACAATTATTCAAAGTTCAATGTAATATTCATGGTTGACCTTGAATTACAGTACGTATGGCTGAGACCTGTGCGCTCATCGCCTTCTATTGCAAAAATGGTTGAGCGCATGAAAAAATACAGTGTTGCAAAACGTTACTCGAAACGTAACGCAAAAACGAAATAACGAAATAAAATAGCGTTATTAGTAATAATTACTTTCATAACGTTTTAAAAATTAGATTGCGTTACAATAACGTAAAACGTAACGATAACGTTATATTTTATTTCGTTTTTTTGGTATACTTTATATAATTATATGGAAATAATAGTCCAAAAATCAGTTTTATAAAATCCAACTTATCTGCTCTTTTTCAATTTCTGTGGACGCTTGAACTGAAGGCTTTGGTAATTATAAAATTGTTTGATATCAGTAGCAAAATAATAAACATTTTGTAAAATTTTATGTATATTTCAAGTAATTTCAAGTCTGCACTGGCCGTTTCTGCATCACATGTGTTTTGAATAATTTTAAGAAGTCATATATTTATGCTGGATGCAAATTTTTTTCATGTATTTAGTTATTTAATTTTATTTTACTACGATCTACTACTTTTTGCATGTAAAATTTGAAAAATATTAATTTTTTATTCGCCTATGTATTAAAGTGTTACTCTATTACTGTGATTTGCGGCCTTAAAGTGTCACTTTTTCACCATATCTTTTGTTGTCATAGCTACGTCCAAAAAAGCAAAAAAATATTTATATTTGTTTAAATTCTATATAGAATATAAATTTTTATCAAAGCAACCCTTAAATTCAAAACTTCATTATCCAATTAAAATAGTTGTTATCATTTGTTGTCATATTTATACAATAATTTGGAAAAGATAACAAATATTTTGTCAAAGGTAACTTGTTCCACATATTTTTATTTCAAAATTTATGCAAATGTATAATATTAATTTAGAATAAACATTTTTTTAAATATTTTGCTTGCGGCGAATAAAAAACAGCATATGATGCACGGACGTAAGCTATTTTGGACTTAATGTGGGTGCAAATCTCGGCTAGCGCCTCGATTTGCAAACTCCACATACGTCCAAAATCTTTAGTTTTGCTTCCTAGCATCATAATGTACTATTATATTAATATTTTATTTTTCTAATTTTGCATGCAAAAAGTACCTGTTCATTACATGTTCGATTTTTGTACATTTAAATAGGTTATAGTTTTAAACATAACATTTAATTTTAAAATAACGTAATTAAAACGTTATAACATAACGAAATATAATATTTTTCTGTTTCATAACGAAATAACGTACCGAAAAAATAAATATAGTGTTATAAAAACGAAATGCATAACGTTACGAATTTTTTTTTCGTTTTGCAACACTGAAAAAATATTATAAAATTGGTTACAAATTTTATGCTCTACAATTTATGTTATAAATGTTACCATAATTGGAGCAATAGAAACCGAGATAATCGCGAAAACTGTTTTTTTACATTTGACCTTGAATAACTTACGATGCAGACATAAGATTTTATTAGACTTTTGAGACAACTTTTAGAACGCCAAAATAAAGGTATATACGAAAATTCAGCTTATTATCTCTCATTCCGAGGTTTTTTATTCTAAAATGACTGGACTATAACGTTTGTTTACCTAAATATATTTACAAAACTATAGATCTATAATCCTTTGTGGAATTTGTGGACTTTGAATTTTAAAAAGTTCTGCATTAAAATTAACAGGAAAAATCAAGAAGTTCAGGCACCCCAAAGTTGTCAAACTTTGTTGAAAAAATGGGAATGGGATACGGAAATGTCACCGATCAAAATTTAGCTAAGTGAACCGTGAATGTGTGAACAGAGGTAGTTACTTTGGTGAGACGCAATAAAGGAGCAAAATTGGCAAAGATTGAAAGAGAACAAAACTATACTATAGACAACAGAAAATGACCACTATTGAAAAACTAACATCAACACCAGAAATATCCCAATTGTTGAACAGCGGTGTTAAAAAATATCAGAATTCCATTTGTAATGATAACTGCGCCTTCATGATAATGGAATCACAATCGGGAGCAAGTGAGGAGTTGTGTGCCCTGAGATTAAGTTTTCAACTAGCTGCAGTCGGTGAGTTCAATTATGCCTCTCCTTCACCCATCACAAACGCCTTTCGTGCAAAAGTTTCACGAGAAGACCTATTCAATTAGCAAACAACAGAAATTTGAACAACTCCACAAGTTGGAGCAACCAAAACCATCACATCCACATCAAATGCAATTATTACAAATTGAAAATTAAAATATTCTACTTACATCATTTATAATTGATCCAACCCTTCATGTTTCTTCTATACTAGCCTATCATAGTGAATAAAATATAAATTAAATAAATAAAATGACCAATCTTTGCGCCAATGGTACCGACGATTGTCAAACCAGAACATTAATGCAAAAAAAAAATTGTTCTGCCAAAGCCATAGGCGATTGTTGAACAAAAACAATAATGCAATATAAAAAAAATCGTTATGCCTAATCTGAATACGAATAATAAATCAAGAAAATAACCAAACGTTGCGTCAAGGTCACTAAAAATTTACTAAACAAAATTCACTAAATTTGCTTAATAGTAATTACACTCTACTTATAAGTTATCCAATCATTAATTTTCACTAAATAAGCTAAATAAATAAAAAAAATTAGCCAACAACAAAATATTTGAAAAAAATCTAATAAAAAGAATATTTAAATTCCAAAAAACGTTTCCTAAACGTCGTTTATAATTTCAAAATCAATTAAAATTTAAAATTTTCAACCACATGTTTTTTCAGATCTTTGTGAACCGTCAGTATGGTTCATTTGTACAAGTATATACACAAATTAACGAAAGTCAAATCCTTTATCATAGAACAGAACGAACGGTGTTTACATCAATAGCCTTTGATCAGTAAAACCAATATATCAACGCAGATTTTAGAAATTAATTGAGAGACAACCGCTTCGTCTACAACAACACCCAGAAGTAATTATAATTCTTTTACCCCAAGATTTTGTAATAAACAGGTTTCTGATTATACAGGGATGCTACAATTATTCAAAATCAACCCATGGCCTCTGGCTCAGAAACTATGTATATAAAATAAAAAAAAATAAGAATAATAATAATATAAAAAAAAATTAAATTAAGAGTTTGATTGTAGTACATTCGATCCTCTTGTCCAATAAAACCGTATAATCCTTCAAAAACACTCAATAAATAACAAATTCCTTATTCACCTTCTGCTCACATATTCACTGTTGTTGCTAAATTACGACCATAAATTTGATACACATAATCGGAATATATGGAAAACGTTTATATTGGTTTCACTTTGATGTCCTGTTTTTCATGTTCAAAAACCATCCAAAGCATTCAAAATCCAAACCGATTCAAAGAAATCCGAATGATCGATTAAATCATGATTAATTTAGATTATTTTTTATTGTAGGATATAATAAATTATTTAACTTCTTTAACATCGTTGATCATAAAATGGTTCGGCTTCTTTTGCTATTTTTCTGAATAAAAAAGATCTGTACAATCAATCACAAACTTAATTACAATTTTTTAATTTTTAATTTTCAAACTGCCTGCGCAGAATCAATTTACTTTACTTTAGTCTCCTTTTAACAAAAAAATATATTTGTTTCACATTGAAAAAAACGAAAAATATTAATAAAACCAATTGATTACTCATCGAAATACGAATATTGTATTATATGGATTATATGGATTAAAATACTAAAAAAAATTATGCTTTACAGTGGACCGTCATAAATAGACCGATGTTATTTATGAAACTAATCTTAAATTATTTGATGTATAACTGTTTGTTTTAGATTTTAAACGAAAGTGTACACTGATCAGATTTTTGTTGGTCGTTACTCGTTAATGGGTCGTCGTTAATGAAAATTTATTTATAGTTAATAAACGGGTAAAATGACAAACCTTAGTTTTGCTCGCAATAAATTCAATGCTATTGTCATTAAGCCAATAATTTATAATAAATATCGTTTTTATATAACTACTATCGTTGGAAAAATTGCATTTCTTACGCGAGATCAAAACATTTAACGTTCGTGAAATTGTCTCAAAAATTGTCTCAGAAATGAAATTGTCGGTGCTTTAGCTAGATTCTGGTTGTATGGAATTATTTCGTGGAATGAGATTTTTGCATTCCGGTGCAGTCGAATGCGAAAATAAATTCCGCATTTGTTGGATGAACTGTCAAATTATCTCGTCAACAAATTTGTATATGAAATGAAATTATAAGCTTTGAAATTTTGTATAGCGGCACAAAAATGGAGAAAAAAGTGTCGAAAAAAGATTACGATAAATCAAAAAGAAGTTTTAGTTGACTTGTGGCGATTTTTGCACATGTTTCCCGAAACATATTTTTGCTTTTAAGTTTATATAAATTAGTCATTTACTAACATTATGTCAGTAGCAGAATAATTAGTTTAAATCAGTGTTTCGACCCCAGAAAAATTTGAGTGCAGGTTCAGGTTCGGGTTCAATACATTAAAATTTAGTGGGTTCGGGTTCGGTTCGGGTTTGGGTTCAGGTTCAAATTTGTTACAGAAAAAAACAAATTTTTCGAATTTTTTATGAATTCATTATTTTTTTATTGAGCATTATTGAGATCACTTAAACTCAAGTAAGTAAAGAAGTAATTGGAATTTTTTTCAATTCAAAGGAATGGTTTGAAGTTTCTCAGAACAAAACTCCAATTCACATTTTTCGTGTTCCGGATGAATTCGAACCTTCCTCGTCAGTGCCCGGTTCGAATCCTTGGGCAGACACGCTATCGATTACGCCGTTGAGGCGATAACAATTTCAAAGTTGTAACTTCTTCATCACTTATTGATTTTTGCTGAAGTTGAATTTTTCCACTGTCATTAGACTCCATATTATGGAAATGTTTTTACATTATAGGGGATTTCTTTATTTTTATTTTTTCTATTTTTTTTTTATTTTTCATTAGATACTGTATTTATGTTACACACATATTTATTTTGGAAAAAATTTTCAATTAATTCTCACTATTCACTATTCTCTACTGAAACAAATAATAACCAAATAATCTTGTTTGAAACAAAAAAAATTCTGCGAAATATGAAATTTCTTACGCAAACTTCCTAAATTTCCTATATTAAAAATTGAACCTGAACCGCGTTTTTGATTAGGTTCGGGCTCGGGTTCGGGTACACATAATTTTTAAAAAATCTTGCTCCGGAGTGGGTTCAGGGTTCGGGTTCGGTTCGGGTTGGAAACTCTGGTTTAAATTAAAATTACAATTATCTTTTAAATATATAATTAAATAATTATAGTAAATGTATATATCAATAAATGTTGTCTAATACCAATAAAATAGCCTGTTAAGTTCAAGAAGTACAATATTCTGTAACAGTTCGTTTATGGTTTTGGAAGGTTTATCATTAAAAATTGAAATGGTCGAATGTTCCATAAACATAGTTCCATCAACATTCCATGTTCCATAGACATTAAAAATCTAAATAATATCTATATACTCTATTTTTCTAATCTTTATAACCCGTTGATCCAGGTAAGACACTGGAAATGATGAAATACAGCAAACCAAAGCATCCTACTCATAACTGGAGGATACGCTTGTTCCACGGATATCGTTGGAATTGTGGAAGTAGAGGAAATAGCGCATGGTAAAGTTTCTCCACATCAACTTCCACAAATGTAAGGAACGCTAATTTTTGGCTGAAATTATTAGGAAGAGCCCATTACTGCTATAAGTTACACCCAAGACTAAAATTGTAATGGAGAATTCGGCCCATTGGAAACACCAATGGACCAGTAGAGGCATTCCGTCCACCTAGCGAGGTTGATAACCCTGAACTAGCTTCAGCAAGTGGGTTTGAGAAAGTGTACCTGCCACATAAGTACAAATAAACAGTGTGCGCGTATTTCGAAAGTTATGCAGATCAGAAACAAAAAGAAAAGTGTAAAAAAGGAAACTATGGTGACCCTTAACGACGAAGAAGCCGCGACCGTCACAAATACCCTACTATTTTAATGATATATTTGTAAGACATTAGGGAAGATTAAAGGAAGATCAAATACCAGAACACATATATATATATATATATATATATATATATATATATATATATATATATATATATATATATATATATATATATATATATATATATATATATATATATATATATATATATATATATATATATATATATATATATATATATATATATATATATATATATATATATATATATATATATATATATATATATATATATATATATATATAAATATATATATTAATACAAAATAAGAAAGTGACTCACCCCATGATTTTAGCAGATCCAACTTCTCTCCACCTTCCTCATTCTTAGCCTATCATCATATGCATGTCATCTTCCTACAATAATTTGTGTTGGTTGCGCCAAACTTGCATTGGTGATTGTAGAACGGTAATCCCAAAATATAAGAAATCGTTGAACGATACTCAAAAAAAAAATGATAATCAGCTTCAATCAGCCATTGTTATACCATAATAATCAACAATAATCAACAATAATTAGCAATTATCAGCAAATGTCCGCCATAATCAGTAATAATCATAAATTTCTGAAAAATCGATGTAATTGTTGCGTCAACTGAAATGGCTATTGTTGAGCAAAACTCTTTAAATAACAATGAGCAATAATCATAAATTGTTGATAAATCAATGGAATTGTTGCGCAAAAAATACTAAGGCGATTGTTGAATAGAAATCATAAAACACATATGCAGTAATAACCAGCAACAATTATGAATTGATGTTAAATCGATGGAATTATTGTCCCAGAATGCTAGGAAGATCGTTGAATATTTATAAAATTTACGTTTAATGAGCTTCGTTAACAATCTTTTCATCAAAAGAAAACTTTTTCCTTCTTAAACAGTTTTTATATTACAGATAGTTGATTTTTATAACAAAACAATGTTCAACTAGTTATGGGTAACCATTTTATTTTTGTAGCTCAACAGTTTACATTTAGCCACGCAAACCAAAAAAAAATAAACAATAACAAAAACGAAACCTCGATTGTTGAGGTTATGTATTGGGTTCATTCAATTTTTATTTCATTTTTTAACAAAAAAACTTATATATTTTTTTTTTCTATATATCCTACAGACACCATATAAAACTAATTAATTAATTCACTAGATTAGACTAGTCGTAATGCAATCATCTCTATCTGAGATGAATAATTTTAATGATTGTTCTTTAAATAATTATACGGCATCTAGTATTTAGTTTTTTTGTACTATCACAATTGAACTAACTATCAATGATTTTCTTTTCTTAGTTCTCGGATAAGATTAAAATTGTACTATTATAATTACACAAAACAAATAAATAACATTGATTCTTTTAATTACACGATGTTTTGTATTTTTTTAATTTGATATTATCACAATTGAGCTAACCTTGATTTTATAAATTGTATGGCATTTTGTATATTTTACTTGTACGATCACAATTGAGCTGACTAACAAAATGAATTTTCTTGTTTTTTTATTTCTCGGATGAGATTAAAATTTTTATATTTACAAAACAAATAAATAACATTGATTTTTTCTAATTATCCTCACAACTCATCAACATTATAATGACCGCTCATCAACAATTTAATCAGAATTCTCTAAAACATCAGTCGGATTCCAGTATTTATAAATACTAAAAACATCGAAATCGATGCGTTCGCAATCTATGTTTCAATAATTACAAATATGATGGTTGAGCAAAAATATATCAAACACAGTCGCAACTGAAATAACATCCTCATAATAAAATCTACAAACTGTTGTTTGGAATATAGCAGGTAATGTATATATTTGTATTTTTATTGAATGCAAACCAAACAATTTACTACTTACAGGTATAACTTAACAACCACAGTTTCTGGATTAACTTAGTCTACAAACAAACGCGATCCCCATATTCTTAAATTATTGTTATCAAAAAAATCCTGAAAATCACTTACTTTTTTGGTCGTTACAGTTGCCATCTCCCTTTACATCCATTGAAGCTATTGTTATTTATTAAATCTAATTAATCTGTAAGCTGTTGAAATGAAGACACTATTCGTGTTTTGATGTGAGTGGTTTTCTTTTCTTTTCTCTTATTTATTGAATATGCGTGCTCACCAAGTTGCCTCGTTACATGATTAAGGTTATATTCTTCCCGTGTTTAGTAAAATTTTAATACCGTCATGCTGAGTTCTAATTTGTTTTTGTCACTTTGTGAATTTTGTCACTTGTCTGTGCGTTAGTTCCAACTACATTTTGCAAAAAATTAACTCCAAATACTTTTGTTTTTTTGTAATCACTTATATTTTTAAAAATGAAAATCGCAATAACCACATTATAACTACTAATAATTGTTTTACTGAACTAGGTTTTCTTATTATTTAAATATCAAAAATATAATTAACTTAACACTATAGTGACTTGTAATTTGAAAACCCATTACCAGCGCGTATATCTTATTCCATCTTGTTTTCAACTTTACAAAAGAATCGAATTTTCTGTGTGGTGGACCTCAATACATATTCCTCATATATTGGTTCTTCTCTATTTTCTACGATGTCAACACGAATTGTAGCCTCGCATAACAGGTCTAGGAATGCCAGTATGTTTTTACTGATTTATGGCCTGTTTTATATATAGTGTCATTGATAGTAAAAAATATAAACTTATTGCTGTAAAATGTCTCGGATAATAACTCTCTTAACAGTTTAAATATTCAAAAAACTGTCGACAGAGGCACAATAGCAAAAGTGGCCATTACGCCACAAAAATGCTCTTTCCAAGGAATACTCCGCTTAGGTTATTCCGTTTAGAAAAAGCTTTGTCGGATACAATATAGTCATCAAAAAACATAATTATTTTGTTAAATAAAATTTTAGCTTGCACATCATTGAACCCTTAATTTAATAATTAAACAGTTATTTGTTGAAATCAAGTTTTCAGTCTTATTTAATTAATAAAATCAACAACAAATAATGGATACTTTCGCGAATTAATGCAAATATTCAAATGAAAGAAAAAAAGATCAAAAGATTTTCTTATTCTTAGATGAATGGAAAAACAAAGAAAGTGTAAATAAAAATGTAATCCTTGTTTTTCTCAGTTTTTATTTTTTTTTAATTTAAGGGCAGAAAAATGAATTTTTTTTTCATCAACATCATTGTGTTTGAAGCCAAATAAAAGAAAATTTTTGTAACAGATTTTCTTTGGTAAATATTCTGTTGGTGATATTTACTAATTGGTAGATTAAATTGAACAAGGAAAGGGTTGAATTTGTTTTGTTTAGTTTAAAGAATGTTATTTTGTAGCATAGGGTTGAGTTCTTTATGTAAAATTAAGTAAATTTATTAAAATAAAAGTCGAACTTTACTCTAGTAAACACATTTTCTAAGTCAGTTTGATCGTATTAATATTTACTATTTGCTATAGTTTACACTTGTTGCCGTAGGGTCTTGGCATAATTCGTTGAATAACATATTATACGCACGCTAATTTAAATTTAAGAAAAATAAAAGATTCAGTTTTATTTTATGCTAACAAAGTGCTTACAAAGTACTTCAATGTGCAACAAAGTTTTTCTACTCTTCAAAGCAGCCTAAATTATGGCATATTGTTTTAACTGTATTACCACCGTTACAGTTATGCCAGGATATAAATTTTTATTATCAGTAATTCTGAAAAAAAAAAGAGCCTAATGGACCCAATATGGGCTATGCTCGGAACAAATCTGTAATTAAAATAAAACTTAGAGGACCATGATGGTCTCAACGACAATTCACAAAAAAAAGAAATCTAAAATATCAATAATGGTTTTTACAAAAAATAGATACTTAGCTTACCTGTTGATAGATGTCTTCCATGTTGTATATCACTCAATTCTAGGGTATATTACTCAATTCTAGGGGCACAATCTTGTATCCTTAGATATTTTTGTCTTCCAAAGCTTTTTATAATGCTTATAATTGATAAGTGAATCGAAAGAATTTTATGTTGGTTTGGACCCGTTTGGACCCGTTTGGACTATTTTGTTCACAGTTTCCGTTTTGCAACAATACAACGATGCTATCTTTTTTTTTCGTTTGTTAAAAAAAGTTTTAAGACGGTGATCTTAGTTTTCTGTAACTATTTTTAATCACCATACAGAAGAAGATATGATTAATTTTAATATAATTATCACGATATTTATTCCTATTTTTGCTCTTTTATGTCTTTTACGACATTTTTTCATTCGCTAATACCAAGGCGAATTAGCTTAAATAATGCACTTTTATAACACAATGAACTGGTAAAATGTCTTAAATAATATAATTAAAAACCAACAAAATAATTACAATTTGAATATTTATTCATTAATTATGATTAAAAAAAATAATAACAATCACAAGAGCGATCGAGTACATTAAATTAAATATATATTCGTTTTTTTTATATATCATCCAAAATTACGACTTAAAAGACATTTAATAATTTTTTTTTATAAACTATATCCATTATTTTCAAAGAAACAAATCACGAATCTCGATAAACATTATCGATTTCGCTTTAATTTTTATTCAATCACGACTCTATACATTTTTAATTTATTTTTTCAATATATATAAAAAAAAGGTGACTCGGAATGACAAAAGGAATTTAATTCAATTATATAATTATAAATCACTAACTGACTTTAGACAAATAATCAAATTTTTCACTGCAATCTAAATTACGACTCGATACAATTTAGATTTACATTTTTAAAATGTAAAACGCGAACGAACTAGATATGATTTATAAATCATCTATGTATAGTAACAAATTATCCTAAACGAGAGAGACAAAATTTTATTGCATAAACATCCTCTCGTTTTGTAGCTGTCGATATTTTTAATACAATTATAGAAACAACAACATAAAACCACAGATTGATTCATCAAATGCATATTTTATTTTATTTTCATCTAATTGAAAGATATAAAAATAGGAATCATCCTTTACCAACTACAATCATACCATCATCTCTTTTGTTGAAAATATAAATTCATACATCGAGAGAAATTTAAAACGATCATAAATATTTAGAGTTTTCAGGTATTCATATAGAACGAAAAGAGTTTATACATTCTCATTTCTTTTGTTGCGATTTTATTAAAACAAAAGAAATAATAAAAAACCTCAAAACATCCATGTAAAGATGATGTAAATGATAAACATATAACAACAATAAATGTATGAAGTCATACATTTGATGATTCGAGGGCGATCAAAAAGTTATTTGTATTGTTATTATATTAATGAAAAATTATGTTAATGCAAAACATGTAACGTTGCAGAATCACAGATGGAAGATGGAAAAAGGGTTTCGCTCTGGAATTAGTCTTTGCTGTTAGACGTAACTGTCAAGCCCTAACTCCTTTGCTTACACATTTCTACAGAACTCAAATTGTTCTCACATTCTGTATTTTGTTTTTGTTTTGGCTTCCCTAACGCTACATGCTGGGCATTACAATATTCTAAATCATTTCGTTAAAGATAGAGATTGATTTTGAATAAAAAAAATAAATAAATTTTTTGTAGTTCTACTATCACTTTCATTGCCATTTCTATAAAACCATGAAAAATGATTCAAACAAAATTGATGGTTTTTGTGTTATGTTTACATTTCAAAAATATCAAAAAAAAAATTATAACAATTTTTCCTTTCCACTCCAATTACTTTATTTTGTAATTCTGTAACAGAAATATCCAAATAGAGACACATCTTCGAATAAGACATGTATAGACGACGAATCGCTTCCATCTAAATTAACTCATTTAACTTTGAGTTAATAAATGATTGTCCATTTTTTGACTGACATTTGACATACAACTCGTCGTTGAATAAGGAATTGTAAATGAGTTTTTCTACGTTTGGTGAACCGAAATAGAAAAACGCGGCATGAAAATCATAGGAAAAAAACATAGAAATAGAAAACGGAAATAAATAAATTAATGAACAAAAATGTAATTGATGATATTCCTTGACTGAAATATAGAGATGAAGTAAAAGGACTTGAATGAGAAGAATTAAATATTATTATTATATTATGTTTTCTTTTATTTTAATTAATTGTTTTATTACTTCAAACGGAAATTCTCATTCACTTAAGTGGATAGAAGAGATTTTTATCGAAGAGAATTTGTTTTCTACTCAACTTAGCATCCTTGAAATGGAAATTTAGATTAATTTTTATTACATCGAAAATACTTTAAGAAAATATTTTACGTCTGAAAGTATGCCTTGCGGTATACGTAAAAATTAATTCTATAAAGGACTTGTCGAAGTACTCCTTTTAATTATATTTTTGAATCATTCAACAGATTTAACCTGATTGCACAGAAAACATACAAAGTTCGATCTTTTGAATAATCAAACCAAAATCAGATTTACTATGAAAGGACAAACACAGCAGTAAATAAAAATTATTACCATCATCGTATTTATCCCTTTCAAAAAAATCATATTAACATAATTTTCATCTTAATCGTATCCTTTATGTTCATCCCAACAAAAATTATTCATCTTTACAAGGATACATTTTGGACATGACAAATGTCAGCAATTAATCATTTTCTTTTGTTCCACGTAATATCCATCTCAAAGTATCCTTCATTTTTCTTAATTCCATACACAATAGACACAGCAAAAAAATTGTCTTCTATTGAAAATAGAATAACAACAACAAGAGCAACCTAAAGGGTAAGTTTTTAGTTTTCTAAAACAGAGATAAGCAAAGGGTCAATCTTATAAAATTATAGATAAACGAAAAAAAAAACAACTTTGGATATAAAGAGATCATTTTCCACTTTGGTTAAACATTTTCGATCAAACGAGGGTGGACATTATCGATAAGAAAAAGGGTGAAAATTCGATTTTTATTTCCCTAAACATATATATTCGTATTGAACGAAATCTGAACTTAGTTTTTGTTATTAAAAATTAATTGAAATTTATTTATTTCGAAATTGATTTTGATTGAATGTTTTGTCCTTTTTACAAAACGGATGGTGAATGGATAAATATTGAGTTACAAAGTTAATCTATTTGATTGGTTTTCATTTTGTAAATTGAGAGTGACCATTAATTAATCAATTTGAGATGCTCGAAATAAGTTAATAAAATTAAGTTATTTGAGAGAACTTAATTTGAAATTTGAACAAATGGTCAATTGGTCAAGGTGGATTGGATCAGTTAGTTTCTTGGATGAGGACTCCTTTCATGCCTTAAACTATCAATTTCGATCAACAAAATCATTAATTTAATTTCTAAAATAGTCCTTGACGCAGATTATATTTTTATTTTATTCTATTTAGTAAAGGAATTTTCTATTTTTAAGTTTTTCCACGGCGACTGAGTTTTTTTGTTTTGCTGTGTTCAAAATGTCAAACGAATTTAATGAAACAATTTTTTTTTACCCGTTTTACACAAAAAATTTCACCTTTTTAAACCGAAAAATTACAGAAAAAAAAATTAATTATTTTGTCTGGTTTGAAAACAGATAGAAATGTCACGAGTTTTCCATTTTTTTTAATTTTCCTGTTTCTTTTGTTGATTGAAATTAGATGCTAGTGGAAAAGGGTAGAATTATGTTGGTTTCTTTATATTTGAATGAAACTAATTAATGAAAAGTTTAATTTCTGTGACATAAAATTTTCTTGTTGTGATAATTTCGTTTCAGGAATTTTTGGTTGGATTTATTTATTTTACGAACATAATTTATTAGTTAAGTTGATGGATTTGGAAAAGTTTAAGTGGAGGTTAGATATTGATTGATTGAGTTATTTATTTTGGTAATAATATTTTAGGGTGTTAAGGGTAATGTAAGGCTTTGACAAACGACTTTTATCATTTAAGATTATACATGGCTCTTGAGACTCTGTCGAATATATGAGAACCTGTTGTAGTAAGCATTTATGTATTTGGTTGGTAATTTAAAAAGTGGACTGTATTACTTAAATTTTTTGATGGTGGTATGTTTTGGTGATGGTTTGGTGGTTTTTTTTCAAAATTATGGTTTTTTAAATAAAACTCAACCTGCTTCTTTTGATGGTAAAAATGGAATGGAATTTTTTATTTTCAAATATTTCTTTTTTTAATTTTTCTATTGTCTACATATCAAAATCTTAAAAATATATATTAATCTAAAATTGTTTTAAGAAACTGTGTAAAAAAAATGAATATTAAAGGAAATAGGCAATAAAACTAACAATAAAGAACAAAACAAAAATAAAATTATTATTGGGAATTCCAAAATTATTCCTTAAAATATGGTTAATATTTACATCAATTCAAATATTTTAAAGGTGTTTTTTTGTATTTTATTAGGATAATATAAACTTAAAACTATTTTTTTGTATGTACAAGGCTAAACTTAAAAGTAATTTGTTTTGGATACTGTAGTTTTTAGTAACTTGATACCAAAGATTCACCATGCCGGCCCCTTGAAAGGTTTACTTTCAAAATAATAATTATTAAAATGAAAAAACAAAGCGGCTGGCAGGTATTTACTTAATTTAAAAATTATATTGATTAAAATGAATGAAATTGTTAATCATAATGGTTGGATATATTTATTTATGTACATATGTATATGATTTTTTATATTATTACAGGTTTTAACAAAATGGTAATTAAGACAACTTAAATTGTTTTTTAACTCAATGTTTGTTTAAATTGAATTCAATTTAGTGTTTGTTTTAATAAGGATAATCAATAAAACTTATATATAAAAAAAATTAAATCATTTATTATAAATACTATTTTTTATATTATGGCTGATTCGTTGAGTATATAGGAAATTTTGATAATTTATTAATCGATCGTTTGAATATTCCAGTTTTTGTTTTTACTTCAACAACTCGAACCTTGTTGTCTTGACCTGGATAAGTTTTAATAACAATTCCCATTAACCATCTGGTAGATGGCAAATTATTATCTGATAAAAGAACAATGTCGTTTAATTCGATATTTAGAGCATTGGATTTCCATTTCTGCTTTTGTTGGAGTGTATGGAGATATTCAATTGAATATCTTTTCCAGAAAGATTGTACTAATTTAGTTATACGTTTCCAGTTTGATAACCTGTTTTGTGGTATCTCTAATAATGTTGGTTCTGGGAGAGAAAAAATTGGACCACCAGTCAAGAAGTGAGCTGGAGTCAGCGGTTCTGGTTCATTGGGATCGCTTGACATGTTAGTTATTGGTCGAGAATTGATTATTCCCTCTATTTGAATTATCAAGGTATTCATTTCTTCATATGAGAGTAATATATTTGAAGCGACCTTTTTCAGATGTCTTTTAACAGATTTAATACTGCTTTCCCATAAGCCGCCAAAGTTGGGAGATCTTGGTGGAATAAATTTCCAAACAATGCGTTCACTACAACAAAATTCAAATATCTTGGAATCGGAAATAGTTTTCTCGAAAAGTTGGTACATTCATTTTATTTCATTGCAACATCCTATAAAATTTGTTGCGTTATCAGTCCAAATGGTAGTACACTTCCCTCTTCTGTTTAAAAAACGTTTTAAACAGTTGAGGAATGATTCAGCTGATAAGTCAGACACAATTTCTAAATGGATTGCTTTAGTCGAAAAGCATATAAAAAGAGCAATGAAGATTTTTTTAGGTGAATATTTTCGGCTGGTATTATTTTTAATTTGAAAAGGACCACATAAATCTATACCGGTTGTATTGAAAGGTTTTGTAGGTGTTATGCGGTCTGAAGGGAGATTACCCATTAGCTGTTGGTAAGGAACTGGCTTGAATTTGAAACATGGAATACAGGAATGGCATGTTTGTTTAGCTATGGTTGTTGCGCTGATTGGCCAAAATCGTTGACGTACTATGGCAACTAACTGAGTTGGACCAATATGCAAATTTTTCTCATGTTCGTATCTAAAAACTAATTTCGTAAAATGATTGTTTTTTGGCAATAGAAGTTGGTGTTTCGCGTCATACGCAATGTTAGCGTTTTTAATTCGACCACCAACTCGAATAACTTGATCACTATCTAAAAACGGAGTAAGAGAAAGTATGTGACTGTTAGCAGCAACCTTGCCGGTTTTACGGAGACTGGCAATCTCAGTTTTGAAGTATTCGGCTTGGATTTGTTTTACAATGACAATTAAGGCTTGATCTAATTCATCAATGGTAATAAATCCTGTTTGCTTGGTATGGTTACTACAATTTTTATAAAACCTCCTACATAGTGCGGTAACTCGTATCAGTTTATTGTAGGAACTATATCTGGATATGAAAGATAACAAAGATTCGTTTTGAGAAAAGTTATTAAATGTTTGATTTGGTTTTAACTCTAACAAAATAGGATCAATGGGCAGATTTAGAGCTGGTGGGCACGTATAATGTTTCAGTAAAACTTCAGGTCCGTTCCACCATAGTTTATTATTTTTAAGTTCATTGGGCATTACACCACGTGAAATGATGTCAGCTGGGTTATCACGGGTATTGACATACTGCCAAAGACAATTTTCTGTAAGATCCTGAATTTCGGTAACGCGATTTCCTACAAAAATTTTCAATTGGTGTGGTGACATTTTTATCCATTGCAGTACAATTGTTGAGTCAGACCAAAGGTAAATTTTATCAAATCTAATATCCAGTGCTTCTAAGACGGGACCTAATAATTTCGCTAATAAATGGGCAGCGCAGAGTTCTAAACGCGGCATTGTAATTGTTTTTAATGGTGACACTCTTGACTTACTACACAATAGGGATAAATTAGCATTATGATGTTCATCAATTGTTTTGATATAGAAACACGCTCCATAGGCTTTTTCAGATGCATCAGCGAATCCATGCAACTCTAATGAATAGGGTGTGGTGTGAATGACACAACGAGGCATACGTATTTCATGTAAATAACTTAAATGTTTTTTAAAATTAGCCCACAGTATTTGTAATTCATTTGGTAAAGGTGTATCCCAATCTGATTTTACTTTCCAAAGGGATTGAATTATAATTTTGGCGGTAACAACAACAGGAGAGATAAGGCCCATTGGATCATAAATTTTGAGTACATCCGAAAGAATGGTACGTTTTGTAGGGTTTTCAATATTTTCCGATAAATTGTTTATACTAAAACTAAAAACGTCTTCGTTTGGCTTCCATTCTATTCCCAATGCTTTGATGGATTCATGAGAAGTTTCTTCTGTGTGAGAACTTTCACATTGCGCATTTGGAATGGTGTTTAAAAATTCTGTTGAATTTGAACTCCATTTATGAAGGTCAAATTTTCCAGTTTTCAATAAACTAATTAGCTCATTTTTTATTTTTATAGCTTCGGATAGAGTATTGGCTCTACTCTTTTAAGTACTCTTTTTAGTACTGACGAAGCTAGAGGAAAGCGTGATTGTTCATCGTCAGCTAATTGTTGTAACGTTCGAGTGGCAAGGTAAGGAGCAGCTGACGTACCATATGTGACTGTTGTGAGTTCACAGGTTTTTACAGGCTCGGATGGATCAAATCTCCATAATATACGTTGTAGTCTCGACTGGGTAGGATTGATTAAAATTTGTCGATACATTTTACATATATCGGCAGTGAAAACGTATTTATGTTTGCGAAATCTTAAAACTATTTTAAAAATGTCTTGTTGTACAGTGGGACCAACTAAGATTACATCATTTAAAGATAGCTGTGTGGAGCTTTTGGCGGAACCATCAAATACTACCCTCAGTTTTGTGGTGGAGCTACTTGGTTTTAAGACTGCATGGTGTGGCATATAATAATAATTTAGACAGGGATTATCAGAAGTTTCATCTATAATTTTCATATGGTTATCAATCAAATATTCATCCATAAATTGATAATACTGAATTTTAAGATCAGGATTAGAGTTTAAGCGGTGTTCTAAATAATTGAACCTTCTCATCGCTTGACACTTGGATTCACCTAAATTAACATTATTTGGTGATAATGGCAAAGAAACAACATATCTATTTTCCGAATTTTTATAGGTTGTTTGGGTGTAGTGTGTCTCACAAAATTGTTCGTCCTTGCTAAGAAGCTGTTTGTTGGAAACCGACTCTAATTCAAAAAATTTTTTTATTGAATCTTGAAGCTCTTCATTTGCAGTAATTGGATTTTTTGTAACATAAAAGGACTGTGGGCTATCACATTGATAGTTGCCACTTACAATAAAGCCAAAAACTGTTTCTACTAACATTGGAAAATCTGGTTTTCAAGAAATCTTTTTATTTTTAATTACATGAAAGAATATTTCGGCTCCTAGTAGAATATCAATCGGTCTTGGTAGATAAAATCCTGGATCAGCTAAATTAACATTGGATGGTATTTTCCAAAGCGAAATATCGATTGGGTTTTGAGGCAGAGCATTTGAAATATTATTGACTACAAGAAAAGTACAAGGAGTTTTGTAGGAAGAATTTCTAGAACTAATTTCAGAGTATATTTCTTGATTGATTGCTGTAGAGTTTTCATTTAACCCTGAAACTGAAATTTGAGTAGTTTGATGTTTTTGGAAGCTGAATTTATTGGCAAAATTTGAGGAAATGAAATTGGACTGACTGCCACTGTCAAGTAACGCTCTTGCTTCGTGAGTTTTGCCGAATCTATCTTTTATAAGTATAATGGCAGTTGAAAGAAGTGTAACCCTACAAATATCTTTTTGTAAAGCGCAAAAACCACCGGTTGAGTTATTAGGTTGACTTGTAGATGGAATTGAAATAAAATTTGGATCGGAGCTTGGGTTTTGTACTTGTAAATTTGTAGTAACAATGGCTGGAGAAATGGATGGATTACTATGATGAAGTAAGGAATGGTGCCTTTGAGAACAAGTCTTACAACCATGCAACGTACAGTTGGAAGTGAAATGTTTGGAACTGAAACAGTTTATACAAAGCTTTAGTTGCTTCACTTTGTCGTATCTGTCATTTGTGGACATTGAAAGAAATTTAGGACATTCAGTAAAACGATGGAAAGGCAATTGACAGATGGAGCAATTTGATGAATGGTTTACACTTGATTTGGGTTGACTGTTTGAGTTTTGGTGTTGAGAGGCATTTACAAAAGCAGAACTTCGAAATTGAGTGTTTGGAGTTTGAAAAGTATTAGGTTTTTTATGTTTAGAGGGCATAAACGGAGGTGAATTTTTATAAGGAATATGGATGGATGTTTGTACTATTTCAGAAACTCGAGATTTTTCAATTAAAAACTGTTTTAATTGTGTCCAACTGGGTAACGCATTAACAACACTCTCATTTTCCCAATCTCTACGTAATTGAAAGTTGAATTTTCGGGTAACACAATTAACTACGAATAGTTCACCAAGAGCAATTATCTTTTGATCACATGCTTCCAAGGAAGGAGTATGACCGATTGCGCGATTTAGCAAGTCTCGTAGCTCTTGACTATTCCCTTTTACAACATTTGGTAAATTTATTAAACCATCTAAGTGAACATCGATAAGCACCTTTGGATTGTGATATCGATTATTGAGTTCATCCCATGCTTTCAAATATCCATTGTGCGATAAGTCAATGTGACCAATTGCAGCACGAGCATCTCCTTTTAGATATTTTAGTAATAAGTTAAATTTTGTAATACTATTTTTTATTTTATTATTGGAATGGATGACTGATTCGAATGTTTGTTTGAAGGTAAGCCATTCGCTTGGCTTGCCATCGAAAACGGGTATGTAAAGCTCTGGAATTCGAATATCTAAACTATCGGAAATGTCATTTGCAATTGGTTTTTTGGAAAATTGATCATAGCTCAATACCATCAATTTTGATTTAATATCCTGCAAATAAACTTCAAAATCTTGAACAAAATGTTCGAAATCAGGGTATTCCGCATCCGTTACATCATCGGAACAACGGTCTTTCTTATTTTGAAAATCCAAATTTATAGAACTTAATTGTTCCAATTTGCAATTTACTTCTGGCAAACTAAAGGAAACAGTTTCGTTTATACTTTTTTCAATCTGGGAAATGCTACATTTTAATAATTTAATTTTAGTTTTAAAACTATCAAAATAGTTTTTTTTCGGCATTTTTAATATTTTTAATTTTTTAATTTAGGAAATTGTTTGAATTCAATGAATAATCAAAGCATTTAAGTACTTGTTTGAAAAACTCGATTAAATAACTTAACTTTAGACTTTAGAATAATTGAACTAAATAATAATGAAAACTAAAATTTTAAAGTAAATAATAATAACTAAATAATTTTTAAAAACTACTAAATTTGTTTTATTATGTTGGTTTTGTTGGTTTACCTTAAAATTATTCCTTTGATGATGGCTGTTAGAATAATGCTCTGTTATTCCGTTGATTGTGGATGGATGTGATGATAACAGTTGATTTATTATGAAATATAATTTTTGAAATCTTCACTTTCTTAATAATTTATGTTTTGGATGGCTGGTTTGGTTTTCTGGTACACTATAGATGGTACACTATTTTCTGGTACACTATACACTATATAGAACTGCTTATTTTTACTTGAACTGTTTCGGTTAATTTTAAATTATTTGTCACCTTTGGACATCACAGTTTACAATTTTTATTTAATATTGTGGAATTACATATTTGTTGTTAGAATAAAAACTTAATAACTTTACTTTTTGTTTATATATATTTTCTTTTTCGCACAATTTATCACTGATTATAGTTACATAAAATTAAATAAAATATTTTTATTTCTTAATGGAATACTATCACTATTTCACTATGGTCACTATATCTGGCACGATTGGACCAAAAAATGGTTGGTAATTTAAAAAGTGGACTGTATTACTTAAATTTTTTGATGGTGATATGTTTTGGTGATGGTTTGGTGGTTTTTTTTTCAAAATTATGGTTTTTTAAATAAAACTCAACCTGCTTCTTTTGATGGTAAAAATGGAATGGAATTTTTTATTTTCAAATATTTCTTTTTTTAATTTTTCTATTGTCTACATATCAAAATCTTAAAAATATATATTAATCTAAAATTGTTTTAAGAAACTGTGTAAAAAAAATGAATATTAAAGGAAATAGGCAATAAAACTAACAATAAAGAACAAAACAAAAATAAAATTATTATTGGGAATTCCAAAATTATTCCTTAAAATATGGTTAATATTTACATCAATTCAAATATTTTAAAGGTGTTTTTTTGTATTTTATTAGGATAATATAAACTTAAAACTATTTTTTTGTATGTACAAGGCTAAACTTAAAAGTAATTTGTTTTGGATACTGTAGTTTTTAGTAACTTGATACCAAAGATTCACCATATTTGTTGCAAGAGTGTTGTTGAAGAGAGAAAATTTTTTAAACAAAATATTTTCATCACCAACAACTCGTTTTGAACACTATTGAACACAATCCAAAAACGTAAAGATAAAAATTGCAAAGGTTTTAATGATAGGCCTAACTATAAATTTCGGGAGACAAGATGGGTTGGATATTTTTGAAATTCAATCTACCTAAAAGGTGGGTTATCAATAGATATGTTGTTTTATCTAAATTTTATTTCTTTTATACATTTCATGTGCTAATCAATCTCACAGTTATGAAAAAATGCAACATCCATAACCATAACAATATATTTCCTCCCTTATACAAAAAATTGGTAAAGATATATCTAAATCTTTTATTTATTCTTCAATGCCTTAGCCCAGTGAATTCCGGTATTTTATTATATCATTCACTTATTCAATTCTCTGCATATGAATGTAATTTCAACATACGAACATCACAGATTATTGATGAGTTCACATTTGTCTTGTCCTGCTTTTTTGTCTATTCTTCCATTTAAAAAAAAAAAGAAAATTATTTTCCATTCATAAAATAACAAAGAAATAGAAAGAAAAATTGAAAATTATTATTCAAATTTACTAAACGACATAGATTTTTATTTTCATATAGAAAAAAAATTACAAAAATTATAAACTAAAAAAAAAAAAGTCCGAGCGGCAGGTATATCCGCTAGAAATAGGTAGATTTCGGGATCAGACAGTTATGTGTGCAATTAGAATCGGATTTATCAGATTACTTTATAAAAAACACTAATTAAAAACAGAAGTATTAAACAAACTTTAAAAATAAACATTATTTTATACAGTTTTTGGGCTCTAAGCACTTAACCTGTACCCCGATATGGCCAATTGTCAAACATATTCAGGAAACTGTTTGCCGCAACATACCCAGAAAATATTTTTAGCGTAAGTGAAAAAATGCGACCGTGAAAGTGCCGCAAAATGCCGTTGTACTTCACACAGTTTATTGCAGATAGCTAAAGAACCTTTTATTGCAGATATCTGGCTTTTTAAAAAATGATAGAAATATGTTCAAATAGTTAATATTTATAAATTTTTTTACATAATTTGCCACAAACGGCCGTTATAACGCTTTGTTTTTGACAGTTTCAAGGCTCTAGACTCTTAACCTGTACCCCAATATGGCCAGTTGTCGAACTTATCCAAGAAATTGTTTGCCGCAATACGCTCAGAAAAAAATTTTGGTCTAGGTCGAAAAATGCGAGGAGAGTGAGAGTGAGAGTGCCGCTAAATTCCGTTATACCTCATATCGTTATATATATATATGTATAATTTTTTTTTTGTTTTTCCGTCTCTGTTTTACATATATAGTCGTTTGGCATGTATGAAATCTACCTAATATATGAAATCTACGTAAAACAAAACAAAATTCCTAATAACATATGTAATTGGTTCTATATGCAATTTGAATACAAAACAAAAATTCAAAATAAAAACAATACAAATAAATTGAAAAATTGCATACAAATGCAATCTTCGCAATTATACATCTAACGCAACGCCATACATATATACATATTAAAATTTTCATCACCTATTAAACATTTTCCATACGCGCATTGTTTTATTCAGTTATCTATTGTTATACAATACCAAGATCGTTTCCGAAATACATATAAAATAGTTTCCCAAATCACCCACATAATCGTTTAATTTTTCAAAAACAAAACAAAATTCCTAATAACATATGTAATTGGTTCTATATGCAATTTGAATACAAAACAAAAATTCAAAATAAAAACAATACAAATAAATTGAAAAATTGCATACAAATGCAATCTTCGCAATTTTTCTTTTATATATACAATATCTAAATAACCATGAAGAACAAAAATTTGGTTAATTAGATTTGGGGGTGATCATTATGGTTTTATGTTATTAAATATGAATTTTTTTAAACGCTGTGTGATATTAACACATGTTTTATTAAAGTTTATACATATCTGTTATTTTTATAGGAATTTACATGCTTAATTTTACTGTTTAATTAACACTAACTAATTATTCGGTTGGTAAATTATATAATAGCTCCCTAAAATGTTTTTCATATATAGATCCTTTTGAACGCCTATCGCACAAAGATCTATCAATTTGTTCGAATAGTATTTACAAGTAAATGTCAACAAAACTAAAACAAAATTCAATATTAATTTTATATAAATTTTCATTTTTTTAATTTTCACATATATTAGGCTTTGTAAGATATGTAAAAGGTTTTTTGTTTAAGCTTATAAAATTGGAGCCTCTAGGGATAGAAAGCTGAAAATTTCTGAGATTATAGTTGAAAAGTTAATCTAAAAGAAAATATGAGTTTAAGCAAAAGAAACTAAAAAATGATGAAGACATGGACGTTTGCGTTTGTTTTTGTTTTAACCGACACAGGGTCTCAACCTCTGAACTTAAACAATTTATTTTTTAAGTTTTGGATAGATTTATCTTTGTATTTATGTTTTGGAAGGTTTTCATTTGTAAGCTTGGTTATTTTCATCTATATCGAGGACAACAAAGTTCAGTACATTTTTAAAACAGCTGATTTTTCAGGAACCTTTTGCGCTGAAGTTTTCATTTTGCAAAAAATGATAAAAAATAGTTTAAATATTCAATATTTATCAATTTTATTTAACCATTATGATTCAAACGGAAGTTATAACGTCTTAGATTATTCGACTTTTAAGGCTCTAGCCGCTTAAATGGTACCCCGATATGGCCAGTTCGCGAACTTGTCCAAGAGATTGTTTGCCGTAATATACACACATAATATTTTTGGTGTAGGTCGAAAAGTGCGACCGTGAGAGTGCCGGATAATTCTGTTATACCTCATATCGTTATATATATATATATATATATATAAATTTTTTTTTCATTTTGATTTTCCGTCTCCGCTTATCATATATAGTCGTTTGGCACCAAAATTTTTCCGAAATTCCGAGATGAAGCACGTTACAATAGGTAGATTTTTATATGAAATCTACCTAAAAGAAAATCTGAAAAACCGGATACTTATCTTAATGATAATCATTAATTTCATCTCATTATATAACATTAAATATGTTTTTCCAATTAAGTGATGTTTAAAAGTGAATGCGGTTGAGTCCCCTTATTTCGGCGAATTGTTATATAAAGACGAAAATATTAAGAAAATCGATGATGATGATGGTTCATTTAATTTGAAGCGACTGATTCTTAAGAGTGTATTTTTTGTTGTTGTAATTAAACAGATGACATTTTTTTATAATTGATGAGTTTATCATTAGTTTTCTATTAATATTCACAGAAGTTAATGGAAATATCAATTTTTGGAATATATAAGTTAGGGCACAAAATCGGGATTTCACAGAATGCAAAGAGATTTTTGATTGAATTTGTATGTTTCTGTCAGTTTAAGTTAAATAATTATTAAAACTAATGAGTTGATAGTTGACACAAAAATCAAAATCTTCTGAAGTGAATATTTCGGCGTCACTTTTGCTAAACCAATGGAACCTCCAAAACCATTTGAATAAATTGAATTTATTTTCATTCCGTTTTTATGTCAATTGAAAATATGTTATTTTAACTCTCTATTTAGGATTAAGACTTTATGTTTTTTATTCTTTCTTTTCGCATTTATGCAGATCTTCCATCATTACCTTATGCCAGATCGTATTTATTTTTTGGCTTTTTTGCGTACGTTAGACCTTTTCAAATTTACAAATCTCACGATCGTTGTCACCAATTTAAGTAACAACTTTGATTTTTTTCTACGTTTACCTTCTTTTGCCCTGAGCGAAATTAAAGATTTTCTTTAATAAAAACAAACTATAAAATCCACAAATCAGTTGATTTTTTTTAGCAACTTTCACAGTATTGTACTAGAAAAAAGTAAATCGAGGAGGATAAGGTTTCAATGTCTGATTTGTTTGGAAACTATGGGTCACGCTACCTAAGGAAACGAAGAAGCATTCATAATTTTGAAGTGTTAAAACTTGGTTTCATCAAGTTTTAACAGCAAAGTGTTATTAATTATTTTACTTTCAACAAACAAATTTTTTAGTCAAAAAGAAGGACTTGCAATTGGTTCACCATTAATTGGATTATTAGCCAATATATACCTTAACCATTTTGAAAATAAATTTATCCACGACTACTAAAGAATATATGCTTTCCATGCGTATATCTTCCATTGTAATTGTATTCATTCCACAACTAGTGATTCTAATTAAATTCTTCAATAGTTCTATAGTTTATTAAATATTCCCCTAACAAATTAAAAACTTCATTTGTTGGTATAGTAATATAAAAAGATTAAAAGAGAACAATACATATATCTGTAGGTGGAAGGTAAACTACACCAAGTACAATTTTTTCAAAATGCGTTTTTTTATACTGTTAGAATCAGGATTTTGTTCTCTACCGAGAGGTTAATAGCACTGAGTCCTAACTAGTGGAGTTTTCGAGATAGAACAATTTTAAATAGTCCAAGTCCATAGTAAATAGTCCTTTTTCAAACAGTTTTTTTGTTTTCCTGTAAAATTTTACAAATGTGACTTGGTTTAGTTTAGCTCCCTCCTACAGATATATAAAATATAAAATAAAAAAATTTGTTTTGTTTTTTATGCTATCTTTGATGCATGATTTCAATATGGCGATACAAACTTTAGCAATCAAACTGGAAATTAATCGAAATATTTTTTAGTCGTAATGCAATTTTATGCATCTTGTATTCGTATAGCATGATGGCAATTCTTCACTCGGATGACTCCCTCCACTCGCTACGTTCGTTTCGGGAAACTTCATCATCGTGAAGAATTGCCATCATTCTCAACTCATACAAGAATCTACTATTATTCTTTCTAATTCAAATAAATATCAAAATTGGATTATTTCATATTCAAGATATGTTGATGACATATTTTTATAATTTAATGGAACTTCTCGGCAAATTGAAATTTTCAAATATTATTTTAATAAAATTAACGAAAAGATACAATTTACTCTTGAAATTGTAAAGGACAACATGTTAAACTTTTTGGATTTGACCATATCAAAGAATAATAACAATTTTGAGTTTAAAATTTAGAGAAAACCTACCACAACTGATATTGCAATTAAATCTAGCTTGCACCATCCATGTTCTCAAAAAATGTCAGTTTATAATTCATTTGTAAATATATTGCTTACTTGATTCCAATGAATCATTTAAATTTCCAGAATGAAGTAAACACAATTAAATTTATTGCTATTAATAATGGATACAACCCAAATATTATTGAAAAAATATTAAGTCGAAATTCAAAAAGAATAAATAACCACAATTCTATAAACAGATTGAATACTGATACAGATATAAATATATTTCTATAAATTACAATAATTTACTACCCAACATAATAGTTAATCAACTTAAAAAATATAAATCTAAAATTTCTTTCAAAACAATAAACAATCTGTATTTCCCATTCAAAGTAAAACCTAAACTAGAAGAATGCTCTGGCATTTATCAAATAAATTGTGATTCCTGTGATAAATTTTATATTGGCCAAACAGGTAGAAAGTTCATCACCAGATTTTCAAAACATTTACCGTAACTAAAAAACATTCAAAATATAAAAGCAATTTTCGCTCAACATCTAGTCGATGAAAATCATTCATATACAAGTTTTGAAAATAATTTTAAAGTTTTACATTTTTTAACAAAGGTCCTCTCATGGATTCAATGGAAGAGTATGAAATATATAAAGCAATTAAGCAGTCACCATTTTTAATTTTGAATAAACAACTAACATTTAGTTCTAATATTTTGTAAAATTTAATTATAAATTAATATTTTTCTTTATTTTTTTGTTCTTGTCATATTTTATTTTATTTTTTAATTTTTGTTTTGATTTCTTATGTTAAATTTAGTATGCATATTTTTAGAAACAAACAAAAACTTTTCGAATAATATTGTCATAAATGATATGATTTATGATTTATGTATGATTTTATATTTTTTTAAATAAGTTGTTAGAAAATAAAACATTTTTACTCAATTATTTAATAATTGATTAATGTTAAAAATATGTAAAACACTTTCCAGTTTTATTTGTACTGCTCGAGAAGAGTGTCACATGAAAAGAATTTTTTTTTACCAAAAATTATCACTTACGTGTTGCTTTGTTGATATAATAATGTGTTTGTTTCTTTAATGTGTTTGTTTTACCTCCAAACGTTAGAAAAATACCTTGCAAGTCGAAAAATCATAAGCGAGTTAAAAATTTTAATTAAAGAGTTAGTGTGCTACGTGAGAGTTAGTGAATTTTTCTGATTTGGTGAACTCCACCCTTAGACCTACCAGTCCGTTATAAAACATCCAACACAATATAAAAATCTGCCCTTCTAAAAACAACCTTTATCAGAAATTTGTTTTTGTTTTTTTCCTTCAAAACCTGGTTATGCACTGATCCGCTCTGTTGACGGCTAGAGCTTCAATGTGACGTGGAAGTAGGTTTTTATTTATCAGTGTACCAGATGTTTTCAAAGTGAATGAGATAAAAATTTGTTTATAAAAACGAAAAAAAAATTAAATACGGCTAACTGTTCTTACCTTTCGGAACCGTATTCGTATCTCTCGTCTTCCAAAAATCAAAAAGCAAAAAAATGTATGTCTGTCTGCCGGCCGGCCATCATTACCTACGCTGCATGGAAAACCGCTAGAGGGATTTCAAAATTTTTTTTTTCTAAAAATAGGTATACTCAAGGAACAGGTCCAAAAGGACGCTGTGTTCGATAACTGTACCGGAAGTTTTAAAAAAAATCATTAAGTGTGTCAAAAACAGCAACTTTTGGCTTAAAAACGTTCATTTTAAGTGATTTCGAGTAGGAACATTGAATTTGGAGGAATCTTGATGGTCGGGATTGGTATGTGAGACCAAAATATAGATTATTGCATTATAAGTTTGTCAAAAAAATGTTGTCAAGTATGTCAAAAGAAAGATTTTTATTTCTTTTTACCCAATTTTTTGGAAAAAAAAAAAAATTAAATATTTATTTGAAATGAAATTTTATTATTATTATTGAGAATTATGGCACTATCAGTTTGTCAAAAAATGTTGTCAAGTGTGTCAAAAGAAAGATTTTTCTTTATTTTTTTACCCAATTTTTTGGAAAAAAATAAAATTAATAATTTGTATGACATGAAATTTTATTATTATTATTGAGAATTATGGCATTATAAGTTTGTCAAAAAAATAATGTCAAGTGTGTCAAAAAATGATTTCATTGATTTTTTTAGCCAATTTTCTGGATAAAAAATGTAGTTGTTTTTATGACGTAAATGTAATTTAAAATGAAATTGGACATGGAAATTTTTGAATTTGAGTTAGTTTTTGAAATATTTTTGGAATTGTGAAAAAAGTTTGTATTTTTGATTTTGTAATAATTTTTGCAATATTTTTAGAATTATGGAAAAAGTTTTAATATTTGATTTTGTAAGAATTTTTGGAATATTTTTGGAATTTTGAAAAATTTTAAATTTTTGATTTTATTATAATTTTTGGTATTTTGAAAAAATTTTCAATTTTTGATTTTGTAATGATTTTTGCAATATTTTTAGAATTTTGGAAGATTTTGAATTTTTAAGGGTTTTTGGAATATTATTGGAATTTAGCAAAAGTTTATATATATCGTTTATATATATATGTATAGTTTATATATTATGATTTTATTTTAATTTTTACAATATTGTTGGAATTTTGAAAGAAATATGAATTTGTGATTTTGTAATATTTTCTCGAAACGCTAAATGGAGAGGTTTTTGAGTAGTTTGCTGAGTGTATCATCTTTTCACTAAATTATGTTAATTTATGATCTGTTATAATTTTCTGGCATCGTATTGATGTTTCGTGTTAGTTTTGTTATAAATTTCTAAACAGAGATAAAAAAATACATGTACTTTAACAAAGAGTTATGTTTGATATACATCGCTGCTTAAAACTAAAAACCATGTCCTCATAAAAGTTTTTTGCCGAAAACTATATCAAAGTCCTAAACCCAGACCGAAGTCTTGATATCTCAGAGCTGTGAGATTTCAGCCCCTCCATTTTTATTACATTAAATCACAGTAGTATAGTACATCTTTTATGTTTATTACTTGTTTGATATTTTTTCTATTTCATTTTTATTTATATATAATTTTATTCAATTTTTAATTAATTACCGATTGATTGAAATTTACATAATCTTTTGCCGATCAAAACAATTTGATCGCTTATATACACATATTAGGTTTCCTGTTTCCCTTTCCAGTATCTTAAAAAGCAATTTTCTCCAATACAGTCAAAACTTCTACTTTTTTACAAAATAAACAATCATTTATGTAAAACATGTATTATTAATTGACATTGAGTGACGTAACTAAACCATCAACAAAAAAATGTTTAATTGCACAGTAGTACAAACAAATGTCCCTGCGCTTATTACAATTGAAGAGAAATATATTAATAAATTATTAGCGAGTTTCTTTAAATATGAATACTATTATTTTAAAGTAAAAATTGAAAATATTCCGTCATTACATATATTTTTTAATATATTTGAGTTTTATAATAAAATATAATATAGTAATATTATAATGATATTATTATATGATATTTTATTATAAAACTCAAATTAAGATTTATTTGTTTTAGCGCAGCACATATCAGTCTTAAAAAAGGAATCATCAGTTTTTATTATTTTCCATTTGGTTATTTATTTATAGTCAATCTGAATAAAAGTTGCCACACCTTCGCCCTACAGTTGTTGTAGATCTGCTGAACAGGGTAATTAAAATTTAAGTGTTAAGATCTGAGGCGTTGTTACAATCGAGGTGCAGCATCAACAAATTCCTAAAAAAAAGTCAATAATTATAGTTACATAAACTTCAAGTTTCATTAAAGCCATTTCATTTCTCGAACAAATAACTTTGTGTGAAGAGTCTAGACGCTTGCAACATAGAAATAAAACATTCTACTCTTACAAAATATATATTGAAAATGATCTGGTTGAGGGTAGTAAGTTCGGGCCCTGTGGTGCGAGCCTGGGTAACGAGGTCGAAATTTATATCTCTCTCTAAGATTCGAACAAATAGAATAGCGGTTCACTCTCTTTAATGAACTCATAACTTACTGGCCTAAGCCAGGCCTATTATAGGCGCTGATTTTTGGACAAAACTCGGTGCTGTCGTAGTTCTTTCATTCAAATGACTTCTTGTCTCTATTGCATCGCACTCTGTTTGCAGAACGAATACATTCGATCCATCACCTACAGGACGGTTGTTTAGAGTAAATGGAAAAAATGGAGAGCTTTTTAGTAGTTTTCCTACAGTGACGCAGAAATGTAATTTTAATATATGAACTTTTAAGAACTGTGCAAACAATCATCATCATCTTCCCCTGTGCATTTTGTTCTAAAATACGACTGCATTGATTGCTGAGCTTGTAATGATTATCGCAGATTTAACTTGCTGACATTAACAGACCGTTACCCACTTCCTCACATTCACATTTTCCCTCAATTTTCAAGATTGTACTATCTAATATAGACATGGTCAGACCTACCACAAAATCCCAGTAGCTGCAGAAAATGTACTTAAAATCGCTATCAACCCTCTCTTGAACGAAGTCACCTAACGACTGATTTTGTTTATTAATACATCGATGATATTATGGAGGCCAGTCGATCAGAGTCCGAACACTTAGAACACCTTCATTGTTCCCCAACGGCTCATAGGTTTCGGAATAGTTCTAAAACCCTCGAAGTGTGTGTTCGAGGCAGTCTCGCTTAATTTTCTTTATCATGAGATCTCTAAAGATGGCATCATCGATCATCTTCAGAAAGAATTGTAGCTGTCAAAAAAAAATCGCCCAACCAACATCAATAAAGCAAGTGTAACACTTTGGTTAACTACTATCACCGAATGCCTTCCTTACTTTGCCATACTACTTTCTTTAATATATTCATCAGAATGTCAAACGGCTTTCCAATGTGGTTATTGGCGATATGTTAGACCATGAGATGGTGTAAACCGAAAACTTTGCACCTCAGAATGTAATTACTCCATTACTCCACTTTTAATCGCGAGTTATTGGCAATTTATTGTGCTATCAAACATTTAGGGTAATTTGCTATCTTAATCGACCAACAACCTTTGACTACTGCCATGGCGTTAAAACTTGAAACAAATCCCCAGTTTAGTCAACTAGATTACATTATACAATCTACGACAGATTTACGCTATGGCAGGGGTAACGTGTTATAGCAGATAATTTGTTAAGACATTATGAAACCAAGCGTCTGTTCTCCATGTTAGGGGCGGCTTGGAGCGGGCGTCTGTCTTGGATCAAGCGGCTCGCTATATAAATGTGTAGAAAGCGTCTGTTCTCCATGTTAGGGGCGGCTTTCAGCGGGCGTCTGACTTGGATCAAGCGGCACGCTATATAAACGTGTAAAAAGGTTGTTTCTGGTGACCTTAAGATGCAGAACGAACCCATTCACGAAAATTTGGGTTGGGCAAAGGGCTAACACCCCATTTCCGTAAAAAAATTACTGTCATGAATTCTGTACACAGGCCTCGGAATATCTCGGATTCAATATTGGAACGACCTCGGAAACTGTACCCGGACTACGATTTAAAAATAGGAACCTGGAACGTGCTAAGCCTCAGAAGACCAGGAGATCTCCTAAAACTCACCCAACAAGTCGAGAGCTACACACTGGATATAGTGGCATTACAAGAACTAAGATGGCCAGGCAGTGGAATCCATGAAACAGCGAAAGGATACACTCTGTATTATTGCGGTCATCAAAACGGAGGAGAATTTGGAGTTGGCTTTCTTATACACCGTCGCGTGAATCAGCATGTTATCAACTTCTGCCCAATTAATATGCGGTTATGCACACTGAGAATCCGCACGCAAAAATTCAATGTAACGATCGTCAATGTTCATGCACCTACTGAAGATAAAGCAGATGATATTAAAGACCTGTTCTTCCTAGAACTCGAGGAAGTCATCAATAACATCCCGCGGCACGATATAAAAATCGGGGTAGGTGACTTTAATGCTCAAATCGGTAGGATTGCAGAACTTAAAACACATATCGGCCCTAACAGCTTGCATCATACCAGCAACAATAACGGTTTTCGCGCAGCCGAGCTGGCTATGATGTATGATCTAGTAATTTCCAGCACTTTCTTCCCTCACAAGAGAATTCACAAGGCAACGTGGAAATCAAATGACGGAAGAACGGAAAATCAAATCGATCACGTCATGATTTCTAAGAGACACTCTACAAGTATAACTGACGTTCGATCATACAGAGGTGCTGATATGGACACCGATCATATGCTTGTCATCTTTAAGTACAAGTGCAAGTTGTCATCTACATTTAACAGACAAGCAAAAAAGACCGTGCGCTGGAATGTCGAAGCATTTAAACATCCGGAAACGCTGAATAGATATCAGGAAATAATAACACAAAACATAGAAGAGCATGACATCTCTTCTGAGATGCCATTAAACATACAAGAAGAATGGCAAACGCTTCAATCAACCATTATAGCCGCAGCACAAACTACAATCGGAAAACGACCACCGAAGTCACACAACGAATGGTTTGACGACGAGTGCCGCCAATCCGTTGAAAATAAACAAAAACTGCGAGAAAAATGGTTAACAAGGAACACCCGAAGCTCCCAAGCTGATTATCTATGCGCCAGGAAAGCCTCAGCAAAACTTCTACGTAAAAGGAAGCGCGAACACATGAAGAGCTGCATCGAAAACATCAACCAACATGCGGCCAACGGAAATTCAAAAGAGTGCTTTGCCAATGCACGGAATCTGACAAAAGATTTCCACCCAAGATCTACAGCCATCAAAAATGAAAATAATGAACTTACAGCAAGTGAACGTGATGTGCTGGCAGTGTGGCGATCCCACTTTGAAGAACTACTGAATAGGACGAACGAAGTTCATCCTATTCGAGCAATTGCTCCATCAACTGAGGAGATTTTTGTCCCTTATCCAGCAATAGAAGAAGTGGAAGCTGCCATTAAAAAACTGAAAAATGGCAAATCACCAGGTTTCGATGGAATTCCCGCAGAACTTCTGAAAAATGGAGGAGCAGCTCTGGTCTCACGTATGTACGATCTGATTCTTGCAATCTGGGACCAAGAAGAACTACCTGCTGAATGGAAAACAGCTCTCATTGTTCCGCTACATAAGAAAGGTGACCGTCTAAAGTGTGAAAATTATCGTGGCATCGCACTGTTGAACACTGCATATAAAATACTAGCTAATGTTGTACTTGCTCGACTCATCCCGTTTGCCGAATCTATCATCGGTGACTATCAGTGTGGTTTTCGTCCCAACCGCTCAACCACAGATCAATGTTTTACATTAAGGATGATTCTGGAAAAATGTTGGGAGTACAACATCAGCATTCACCAGCTCTACGTTGATTTCAGGCAAGCATATGATAGTGTCATCCGCGACAACCTCTGGTCCGCACTCATATGCCTTGGTATCCCAGAGAAACTAGTTTCTCTGTGCAAACTCACAACATCGGGATCAAATTGTAGAATAGTAATCGAAGGGTCTGTTTCTGATCCTTTCGATATAACATCAGGTGTTCGACAAGGTGATGCACTCGCGCCCATACTATTTAATTTGGCGCTGGAGTACGCTATAAGAAAAAGCCGAATTGAGACACAAAACTGCATACATAACAAATCTAGCCAAGTTCTTGGCTATGCAGATGATATTGTGCTTCTCGGACGTAGAACAAGCGATATCAAGGATAGTCTCTCTCAGCTTGAAAGAAATGCTAAACGACTTGGATTATGCATTAACACTGGCAAGACTAAACTTTTAATAACATCCAGGAATATACCTCCCGGCAATCTGAATACTGGCGACTATGAAGTGGAACGTGTAGAAAACTTCAAATACCTCGGGTCTGTAATAACATCGTCAAATGACATGCAGGCAGATATTAAAGCCCGTGTCTCAGCCGCATACAGAGTTTTCTACGCATACTCAAAACTTTTGCGATCCAAACATCTTTCGCAGTCGTGCAAACTCACACTTTACAAAGCATTAATCCGACCTGTGCTCACATTTGGAAGTGAAAGCTGGACACTGACTTCCTCCGATTGTAGAATTATATCAACATTCGAGAGGAAAGTCATACGAACAATTTATGGTCCATGTAAAGTTGCTGAAAATCAGTATAGAATCCGAATGAATCATGAAATCAGACAGCTTCTTGGAGGCTGCGATGTAATCGGATTCATTAAATCCAACCGGATCAGATGGTTTGGTCATGTAGAAAGGGCTCCATTGGAAAGAATGATAAAAAAAGCGTCCCAACAACAACCAGCTGGTGTTCGTCGAAGAGGAAGACCTAGACAACGCTGGCGTGATGACATCATCCATAAATCTAGTTTGCATCGCATCGGACGTGTTTGTTTTTTCCGTTCACAATTTTCAATTTTTGTATTTGATATTAAAATAAATTTATATTTAATATTTTATCTAATTATCCAATTTTAAACGTATATTATATGTTGGTTTTAATCATAAATGATTAATTAAAATGTTATGCATACATTGTTCATCTAACATTACAAGAAAAAAATCTGGATTAAGCTGTTGCGTATGCGAAAATAGTTTTCATTCTAAATGTTTGAGCTTAACTAAAGACCAATTTGATCTTATAACTTCTGGTGCAATTAATGGTTGGATCTGCAGCACATGTATACCATTAAAATCAAAAAAATCAATTGCAGTTCCTGTTCCAACTGTGGTTTCTGATGAATCTCATAATGAAGCACATGATATAAAAACTGTGCTTACTAAAGATAAAATGGATTTAGATGCAATAACTATTTCCAACAAATTATTTCAAGAAACTGTTGATTCATTCTCCAACCTAATTGACGGCTTCAATATTAAACTGGAGAATTTGGAGAAGAGAATGAAAATTCTTGAGCATACTGTGAGTGTTAATAAGAGTATTAATACTAAAGTAATATCGCTGGATGATAATGAACGCAGTTTTGACCTTGTTGTTCATGGCATTCCTTTTAAAGCTGATGAAGATTTATCTTATATTAAACAAAAACTTCTAGCTTACTATGAAGTTTCTTCAACTTCTAATAATATAAAAAGTATTTCAAGGTCTCTTAAAAGGAATTTGACAACTATTCCTGTAATTATATTGAAATGTGACGATATTTCGACAAAACAAAAAATTTTGGATGGCTTCAAAGCTAAAAAAGTTTCAATGAAAAGAAGCAGTATTATAAGTGATATTGGGTATGATTTATCAATTGATAATGGTCGTAACACCTTCTACATTACTGAATATCTTAACCCTTACAAGCAACAACTACTTTTAAAAGCCAGAGAGTTATTAACTGATAAACTAGCTAAATATGTATGGGTTCAAAATGGCGATATCCTGGTAAGAAAGTTCGATAATGATAAAATCACTAAAATTACATCTGCTGAAATAATTCAAATTTTACGAGATAATTAATTTATTTCCTTTTTTTAATATTATTTAGTTTAGTGTTATTTTATTTCATTTTATTCATTTTATACATAGTTTTTATAATGTTATTATCAATTTACTACCAAAATGTTAATGGTCTTAGAAGCAAAACAAACGATTTTTTTAAAAACTTACTTGCGTCTAATTATGATGTAATATGTCTTACTGAAACATACCTAAATGATAACATATCTGATAATGAACTATTTTCTAATCAATACACTGTTTATAGAAGGGATAGAGATCTTAATCTTTTTCCTAATAAAAAAGATGGTGGGGGTTGTTTGATAGCAATTAATTTCAAGTTTCAAAGCTTTCGTTTACCATTATGGGAAGTTTATTTGGAGGAGATATGGGTATGTCTTAAGTTTAAACACAAAAAATTATATTTGAACGTACCATATATTTATCCTAATGCAACTATCTTGGATTATGATGGTTATTTTGAAAATATCAACACTATTATAAATACACACAAAATTGATTCTAACTTTCTTATTGTTGGTGACTTCAATATACATAATATTAAGTGGTCATTTGTTGCTGATATCTTGGAACCAAGCCTTTTAAGTGTCACTAGACCAGCTCAAGCACTTATCGAAACATTGAGTTTCACTGATGTTACCCAATTCAATTATTTAACTAACAAATCTAATCGGATTTTAGACCTGGTTTTATCCAATTTGCATGTAAGCAATGTTACGGTAAGCAATCCTACGGATGTGTTATCAAAAATTGATCAACATCATCCACCGATTGAAATTTCAATAAATCTTAAAAAATTTGATCTCTTAAAAGCCGATGAATCTGTACGCTTTAATTTTTACAAAGGAAATTATGATGAAATTAACGTAGCTCTATCTGAAATTAATTGGTGTCACATGTTTGGCAATAAAGATGTTGATCAGTCAGTTGATGCTTTTTATGATGTTCTTTATCAGTTAATCAATCAATTTGTCCCTAAATTCAAAATTAAATCTAGTAAATATCCCATCTGGTATTCAAAAAGTTTGTTAAAAATGATTGAATTTAAAAATCTAATTCATAGAAAGTTTAAAAAAACTGGTGATCTTGATTATTACAATATGTTTTCTTCTTTGCGGAGCTCTGTTAAAAGGGAAATTAATGTGTGTTATGCAAATTATTTAAGTGATATTGAAAGTTCCATTTCGTCAGATCCTAAAAAGTTTTGGTCTTTTACAAAAAAATTAAAAAAAACTAATGCTATCCCAGCGTCAATGCGTTTTAAAAACAATGTAGAAAGTTCAACCAAAGGAATTTGTGATCTTTTTGCGACATATTTTCAATCTGTGTACACCAGTACCCCTCTTTATTCCACACCAATATTTGCAACAAGTGATATCTCTTTGGAAGATTCTTTATTTTCTGTAACGGAAGAAGAAGTACTAGCGGTATTAAATAAACTTGATCTAAATAAAGGTTTTGGAGCTGATCTAATTCCTCCTATTTTCTTAAAAAACACTTCTGCATTGATCTGTGAGCCATTAACAATTCTATTTAATAAGTCTTTTGAAAATGATGTTTTTCCTATTAGATGGAAAATAGCTAAAATCATTCCAATTTTGAAAACTGGTGACAGTACTGATGTAGAAAATTATAGACCAATTGCAACATTGAATTGTTTCAGCAAAATTTTCGAAAGAATTGTTCATAATAAACTGTTTGACTTTACTAATATTAATATTATTAAAAACCAACACGGGTTTTTTAAGAGTAGGTCAACTCTTACTAATATGCTTAACTATACGGAATATATTTATGAATCGCTTGACTCTGGTGCTGGTGTTGATGTCATATATATGGATTTTTCAAAGGCCTTAGATAAAGTTAACCATAATATTCTCCTTCAAAAATTACGTAATTTCGGTCTGAATATAAAGTTTATCAGGTGGGTTGAATCTTATCTAAAACAAAGATCTCAATTTGTATGCATTAATGACTATGAATCATTTTCTTTCTGTCCTCATTCGGGTGTACCACAAGGTTCAATCTTGGGACTTTTATTGTTTATTTTGTTTATTAATGATATTTGCTTACGTTTGGATTGCAAAGCACTACTTTTTGCTGATGATTTGAAAATATTTAAATCAATCAAATCCATAGCTGACTGTATAGTGCTTCAAAATAATCTTATTAAAATATATGAGTGGTGCAAAAGTAACGATCTATATCTCAACATTAATAAATGTTTTACCTTTAAGCTTAAGCCCAGATCTTTTCAATTACAATTCATTTATAATATTAACAATGTAACTCTATGTGAAAAACAAAGTATTCGTGATTTAGGCATTATTATGGATAACAAATTAAAATTTAATATACATATTCAAGACATTGTTAACAAAGCTTTCAAAATGCTTGGTTTTGTTATGCGAGTGTGTTCAAATTTTCGTTCGTCTAAAACACTTATTACAATCTTTAATTCTATAGTTCGTTCTTCATTAGAATATATTTCGCCAGTCTGGAATCCAAAATATCAAACTCATATTGATAATATTGAGAGGGTTCAAAAGAAGTTTACTAGATTTCTGAACTTTAAATTAAGCTTCCCATATCAACCATATAAAGATAGACTAAAACGATATAATCTATTATCATTGGAACAGAGACGTACAATTGCTGATCAAACAACCCTTTATAAAATTCTTAACCATAGTATAGAATCAGATTTGGCTAGTCTAATTCGTTTGAATACCACACCTTGTTATAATACTAGGTATTCGTACACTCTGTATTATAATACTTTTCTAACTAATCTAAGAGTTCATTCACCGTTAATTAGATTACAGTACAGCCACAACGTTAAATTTAATCAAATCAATTTGTTTTGCTCCAACTTAGTCCAGTTTAAAAGAAGTCTTTTACAAATTGTTAAATTAAATTAACATTATTTTCTTATCTATTTTAAATTCTAATATTATTTATTTTATCTTGTGTTAAATATTCTTCTTTTATTACATTAACATTATCTTTTTATAAACTAAATTAAAACTTTTTATTGTAATTTTTTATATTATATTTAAATATTGTCTTTAATTTGTATTACTTTTAAATTTAAACTTTTTATTGTAATTTTTTATATAATTTTTTAAATATTGTCTTTAATTTGTATTACTTATATAACTAGCATGTTATTGGAAACATTTCCGTTTGCTAGTATTTAAATTGAAATAAATAAATAAATAAATAAGACCTTCGTGATATAGGATGTCAAAACTGGGGTCAACTGGTCATGGAACGAGATGATTTGGAAGCTGGTGGCACAGACGGCAAAATCCCTCCATGGGATGTAAACGCCAGAGAGAGAGAGAAATTATGAAACCGAAGTGTTTTCGACATGTCATATAGCTCTATACATAGAAATACTTGTTGGTTTGCAAGAAGTTGAAGAGGTTTTTAAGGAAACTCACAACAACAACATATTCCTTCACATAAATTGAAATTAAACTTTAAACTTCTTCGAGATTCTACATCAGATATATCCTTATGGTGTAAAACTTCCTATGGCACAAATCGATCACACCTGCTGGTGGAATTATGTCAGCAGTTGCATGTTCGAAAATTCTCTCAATCTATCTCATTTCGAAGTTCAAGTATCGGGCAAATTGGTCTCTTGAAAATATTTCTGGTGCCCGTATGTACGTAGAGATATTAGTAAAATACATTCCTTGGCTAACAAAAGTCGAAAGTGTTTTGCCACATTCGTTACGAGACTGGACGATTAATAATATTTAAACCATTTTGGTCTATTACCACTGTCAAATAATCACACATTCTTACTGATCAAATAGATAGGCTTTAACGAAGACTAGATTCCTCACCATTTCAAAAGATTTTTATATGCTAGAAATAACACTAGTGGTGCTAAGAGCTTCTACATATTCTCATTGAAATTGTAACTTTAGTCAAATCTGACATTAGATGTTCTACAGCAGATTAAGTATAAAAAATTTTATAATGGATTGCAATCCTGGAATTAACGATTTATGAATCCCGGAATTCCAGAATTCATAAGTAACCTGAGATTCTAAAATCCACTGATTTAAAATTTTGACTTTTTATGAGTTCCGTTTTATGAGTGGCTTCATAAAATGCAAATCCCGGGCTTGCAATCCCTAAATGTCTCTGGAGAAATCCTATGCATTTTTTCTTTACTTTCTTCTCCTATCCAATCTTACTGACAATGCTATGTTTTCGGTAGAGTGAACATAGCTTAGATCGGTTTAGCTCCTCCATACAAAGGCGCATACAAAGTAGTGCAACGATTCCGGGAATATTTCGTTATAGACATGAATATTCATTTACGTAAAACCACATCTATCTCGTTGGAGAAACTCAAAAAAGAAAAATTTACGTACAATTCACCGAGGCCGTCTTCGTTTGAACATGCAACCCTTAAAGTCTATTTTCAGTTTTTCATAAGGGTATCCTACTGAGGGGTGAGGGATGTGGTAACATTTTAAAAATTTAATAAAAGCCTTAAAAAGGAAACAGTAATTCTTATACTACAAGTTAAATCAAAACACGAAATTGGGGCGCAATTCTTATCATATGATAATTAGTGATATTCAATACAGAAGGAAGTTTTTCAGTTAATTTTTTTTATAGGCACACAACTATATTCATGAAATGAATTCATTAACTTACCTCAAATGTAATTGTGTATGGTCTAAAAAACTGCTAACAATTTCTGTCACTCTTGTATCAAAGTAATAGCTTATCATATGAGATTTAAGTTTTAAAAATTTTCTGTTGTCGACAGTGAGTGAATACCGACGATTTCGGACCAAACCATTTAAATCATGTAAAAAATCTCACTTTCGAAAATGATGCGTGACTGATTATTGATGATTGATGATAACTCGAACGATCAATGTTTTCTGTACTAATAATTAAGATTCGCTTAGAGCTAGAGATTTGCTTACCAGCCTTGTTGGTAATTTGGGCAGGTCCAAAAATAACCATTTGTTGCCAAATCCATAAAAAGTTATATTTATTTGTTGTCATTTCTTCTATCAATTTATATTGCATATGAGTGATGATCGAAGTCGCTTAAAACAAATTGAATGAAAAGGACATTTGTCACGGAATAATTCAAGCGGAAATAAAAAATCATATTATTCTAACATAAAAAGAAGGAAAATTGCATTCAATTTTCTTTTTAGTATTTTGTTTTGTCCGAAAGAAAAAAAATTGTGCAAATAATCAAAAATAATAGAGAACAATTGTTTAGTTTTTATGGTTTTAGTTGTTGTTGTTAAACTTTTACAAAAAAAGGATATTAAGGATTTTTGTATGATTGATTAATCAAATTATTGTGTTTCCTGTATGTAACGAGATGATGTGTGATTTCAGAGGAAAATGTTGTTTGTTGTGATTGTGTTGATACGTAGAGTGATTCACTCAAGTGGCATATAATCTTTAGCTCTCCTCTACAGATTGTAGTTTTTCACAGTCAATATTGATAATAAAATTTAAGAAAATTGGTGATTTATCCATCGAAACGATCTTTGATTAATAAAAATACAACATTATGTAGGGTGGGTTGAAAAAATACATTGACATAGTGATTTTCATATATTTTTGATTCGTTTTTTATCTCTAGCATTTTTGTAACAATTTATCACAATTTTTAAAACATTTCATATGTCAAGACGAATTGACAATCCAATTTAAAATAATGGTTTGATTTCTTTTAAAAAAAAATCATTCAATTCTTATCTTATCGCTCGTATCGTTACCAATAAAAATCTTGTGTACCAAAATAATTTTATCGCTATATAGAAACCCATTACATCCAGATTACAAGTTGAAACAAATATTTCAATAAAAAAATAATTCTAAACTTTATGATTATTATGTTTGCACTTTTTATTTTAAAATATTATACAAAAAAAGGAATATTAACGATTCCACCCTTTCATTCCTTAAACAAAAATTTATAATATTAAAAGTAATCATTATCAAAACAACAAGCCACCCCAACAACACAAAAATTTGAAATAAAATAGAATTAACTCGAACATTTATGTGACAGTTATTTCTAGTCTTAATTTTTTTTATTATATCGAGTTTAGTTATTGGATTATATTTTTATGACCACAAATGAGACCAAACATTGAATATGGAAACACTTGTTTAGGTCACTTGGATGAATTTTTAATTTTTTCAACATATGACGTGTCATATCCTGATCATAATTTAATTATATAATTCTTAAAAAATAAAAAATAAAATAAATATCATATATGGAATCTTAAGTCTACAAATCCTTTTTTAGGATTTAAATTTCCAATTTTTTAATCCATCAGTCACCACTACAGAACTCCTTTCATTCAATCAATCCCTTTTTTTACCATTATTTTAGATTTGTGTATTCGTTCGTATTATTAGTTTTTAGAATTCAATTTGACGAAATGAAATCCTTTACAAAATACTGTAACTTAATCCTTTGTAATTTACAGTAATCGTTGTAATAATCGTAAAATTTAACGCGTTTGCACAAGTGAATTTTTGTTTTGTTTGTTGATGTTTATTTTTGTTTGTGTTCACGTTGTGATGAAGTAAAAATGAAAAACAGTAATTTTTAGAGCCGTAGCAGCAGGATCACATGTGTGTTTGTATATATTTATTAGTGAAAACTTAATAATAATCATAAAAGTTTATAGTTAAAACACAAAAATATTAAATGAGCTTTTTTTAATGTTTCATTTGGAAATTTGTTGTTGGATATTTTTGAATTTATACGATGAGTGTAGGAGAAGGGTGGTAGGGTTGTTTGTTTAAATTAATGACTTGTTGGAAAAGCTATCGAGTTTTTGTTCAGTACATAGAGATAACTTCAAAAACATTTCAGATACGTATGCGTTGGCTACATGCGGTAATCTTTTGTTCTTAGAAAGAGTTTTAAATCAATTGATGAATTTTTGCTTGCCATTACCCTTCCGGGAAGCTATTTGATCTACTAAGTTACATTGGTCAATGCAAGATGATGCTACAATTTTTTAAATAATAAGACATTACCAAGAACGGCTTCTGTATGTATGTAGGAGCCTTCCTTGATCTCAGCTATCTGTAAGAAACAAATTATTTTCATTGACCCATATGAATATCATACGGGCATGAATTCAATGAATTCAATTAATAAAAATCTTAATTAATAAAAATCTTAAACGAAATTTTCAGCATTTGTCTAAAATAAAACAAACAACGGTGGACCTCAATATATTTCCTCATATACAACAATTTAATTCATAGTGAAGTCTGTCTTACATATGTTGGCAAAAAAGATGTTGAATGTGAAATCTTTCACAAATACTGGATGTGGAGACAACTTATGAAAAATAATAAGGGACCAATATATGAGGGATATATCTTGAGGTTCATCACGTCCAAAATTTAAATTCTATCATGGTAACAAGTTGCTGTGGACTTTACGCTCTTTACCAATTTTTAAACAATATTGCCACTGAAAAGCTAAACAAAAAAGTAAAATTAAAGATTTTTGTGATATAAAAATATAAAAATTTCAGTTAATTTCAATAAAATAAAAAATTGTATCTTGAAGATATATTACTGTAATATTTTGAAAAGAAGTCTATTTCATTAAAATGTGATTTTGCAAAAAATAAGAATATGTAATTTAAGAATTTAATTTTTTTAAAGTTCCACTTTGAACCAACAAATGAAAATATATCAGCATCTAAATTAAAAAATAAAAACAATGGATACCAAATATTATCTTTTTAGTTCTACAAACATTTTTAAGGCTTTGAACTGATGCATGAAGATCAGCTAAAGCAATTCCGAATTAATGCAAGGTGAAAAAAGTTCGAGCCGTGGGCTATACGAAAAAAAGAGGCAAATGCAGGTTATATATATCTCTTCACTGAAGACGAAAAAGTATTTGAGATCGAAAAAATATTTTCAAAAATCAAATAAACAAATTAAAGGAAAAATACCTATTTCGCTTCATAAATTTATAAAAAAATTAAAACTGTTGCTCAAAATTAAAACTATACAAATTTAATTTGTTTGTTTTAACACTGACGCAATTCTTACTCAATAGTGGTGTTCAAGATCGAAAGAACTTTGAACTAAAGATCTTGGTGAAGATGTTCGTCAGCAGTGTGAAGTTATTCTTCCTGTAATCCAATCATATTTTTTATTTTAATTTGCTTTTGACATCAGAAATACAATATTATGAGCACAAATGTTTTCACCAACTTTTTCCTAAAATTTAACAAATTTTTTTTGTATATCTTGACTTGGATAGTTAGATCTTCCACCGATTCTTTTACATTAATCAACCAAAATGACATTACGTATAAATAAATTTCCATCCTTAAGTATATTGTTAATTCTATATCTTTTCCATGATTTATGAATTTTCAATTCCAACATATATCATCTTTTAACTTGGATATTTTAAAAAATCTCAAATTCATACATTCATTAATAATTGATGTTCTTGCAACATATCCTAAATATATTTTAAATTATTATTGATTATCCTTCATAGTCAGAAAAAGAAGAAGCAGAAAAGCGACTCAAAATTCGGTAAAGTTATGCGAAATTTATATTTGATTGATGAAATGGCAAAGTAAAATGTCACTCAACCATAAAACTATTCGATACAAAATACTATATAATTTAATCAAAGAAAATGTGTTTCTAGCAGTGCGATGGTGGTTCTCTATATTGCTATGTGGTTATATTTCGGTGTTGAAATATTATTAAATTTGCTTCTTTTTTTATTTTTCAGAATATAATAAAAAAGATTTTCACCAAAAATTATTTCAAATTTTATATTTTCACAAACAAAATCACTTTCAACCCCTTGTTTTACGAATATTTTATATATTGTTGCAAACATAATGTTTTTGTTCTGGTGAGTTTTAACCCCTTTTGTAGAGAATACAAAATGCTTTTAAAGTTCGGTTATTCAATAAAATGCAGAACAAAAATTTATTTACAAATCTAAATGCGAATCATAAAAAACACTAAATTGTGATGTGTTTGTATACTGATTGACATTTGAAAAGTGATCATGACTCGTACTAAATGTGTGTAGAAAAATGGGATTATTGTATCAAGACACTGTAAATTATGGGTTTAAACTGGAGGATTAGTTGGTGATTTTGAATTGAATGAAAAAATAAATATAACTGAAATTTATATGTTTGTTTTTTAATGTTTCTGTTACTTTTACAGCAAGTAGTTAGTTGAGATGATTAGGGTATGTGAAACGACGTCTATTCACAAATCGCTAACCTGGTATCAATTCGTATATTCACAACGATCCGAACTCACATAAAGCAGAGCAGAACTGAAACACCTGGAGTATTTAAATATTTACAGAACGGAAACGCTACTTTGTTAATGATACATTGTAGCAAACGGTAATCCGTTTATTCCGGAACTACAAATTATATATATATATATATATATATATATATATATATATATATATATATATATATATATATATATATATATATATATATATATATATATATATATATATATATATATATATATATATATATATATATATATATATATTCAAAAAAAGAATCAAAATTCACATGTGGCCTCTGGCCCAAGAAAATCTACAAACAAGGAACTCTTGTTTAACAAATTATAATAATGATCAAAAATAATATTAGAAGGTATATACAAATAAAAAAAAACTTAATTTATAAAGGTTGTTGACTGATTTCTTTTGTTCTATGACCGAAAGCGATTTTAACGTAATACCAATCGCGATGTATTTTTACTTTGTTTTTCTGTATTCAACTTTATTTTAGTTTTTATTTAATTATAATGATCAAATAGTAACTCATAATGAGCTATTCTCATTAAAAACTTAAACTTTTAAAACAATTAAAACGTTTTTGAAAACAAAAAATCTTTGAAAAATCAAGTTTTTCTAAAATTAGTTCAATTTGATGCCCGAAAGGAGAACTTTAGCAAAGTTAAAACTTAACTAATAAATAGCAACTAAATCGTTGCATACAGCGACTTGGTAACTGAAATAAATATTAGTCTCATATCATAAGGTAATCCAAAAGACAAATAAACATACAATTTTGCATTGCGAACCATTTCATCTCAAACAAATGAAACGTCCCATTCACATTGCAAATTCAGAACAAGAAAAATATAGCTCATGTTTACAAAAAAAAATGTCTTTGTTCCGTAACAAAAAAAATGAAAATAAAATATATGTGTATACAAAACACTAACAACCGAATAGCAACAGAAAAGAAAATAAAATAATATAAATAAAAGACAAAAAAAAATGAACTGGTTTTGATTATTCTTTGTTCTTTTGATTTTCCATTGGAAAACCGCATATTTTAATTATTGGCTATCAAATAATTTTTTTTGTTGCTGATGTTATGGAAAGTTGGTACAATTAATGTGTTAATTGTTTGTTTGATTCCGATGCCAAAGAAAATATAGAACTATAGAATTTGTTGAGCATAACAAAACTTAATTAAATGAAGATAGCAAAATAACGCTATTTGATGGTTAATTAAGCAGGCCAGCCTTGTAAATACCATGAGAAAAACTACGAATAAATCATATAAATACTCACAACGAGAAAGTCAAGTACAGCAAAATGTATTATAGTGAAAAATAAAGATGAAAAATTAAAAAAATTGTTGGTTTTAACCAATATCATCTGTACCTATATCTTTGACCGAAGCTGTACAGCTGTATTAAAATTATTGTTTTACCTGTCATGTTTGGAAGAAAATCTCGAAGTTGAGATACAACGGGTCTTGCACGACAACACCACCCAAAGTCGCAGCACAAAGTTGGTAAGTATGTACAAATGAGTTAAATTACAGGTACTAGCGGAGGAGACACATAAATAAGGTAAACTCTATTGTAAAAAGTATCAGCTGTATGATCAACCGTTGTCCTAAACCTGGGAGCCCTGTACTTGCATGTGGAGCTGATGGCAGATTTGAGTCATAATCTCCTTCTCCACACATTATTTTCTCCCAAAATTAAAAAAACTATCTAACACTCTTAATGGGCAGTGCCTCCAAGTACCAAAATTGAATTTCAGGTACATAGAAAGTTATCATTTTCTATTGTTGACGATGAGATATTTTCTGTAAAAATAGTAAAAAGTTTTGTAAAGAAATTGGAAGTTAATTTGGAAGGTAAACTAAACAAAAATCAAAAACAAAATAAAAAAAAATATTCATAAAAACTTGAAATATTTCAAAAAAAAACATTTTTTAAGAAACGCTTTTCTTTACTTCATTGTTATGCAAACTGTAAAAAAAATTACTAAAAAGCAAAAAATAATTCCAAAACTCAAATAAATTTTCTAAAAACCTCTGCGAAAAATTTCAAAATTAAAAATAATTCCAAAACTCGAATAGATTTTCCAAAAAATTCTGTAAAAAAATTCTAAATCGAGAAAATCCGACACATTCGTTAAAGAAAAGCATGGGACGCTAATCTTACACGCGAAACATGGACGGAACTGCGACTACTATCATTACTATTTACTTTCTATCATTTTGTGACTAGAAGCATCTCAAAGCATCATGTTTAGGATTTTACGTTGTCAATTGCATGCGGTTTTTACATAAGAATTTTGAATTATATTTTTTTGTGTATATTTTTCGAATACTTCCTTTCAACGATGTAGTGCAATGATATAATTATTTTATTTTTCATTCATTTAGAATCACAATTGATAGTAGTCACAGTTCCGTCAATGTTTCGCGAGTAGGATTAGCGTCCCACGCTTTTCTTTAACGAATGTGTCAAATTTTCTCGATTTTGAATTTTTTACAGAATTTCTTGGAAAATCTATTCGAGTTTTGGAATTATTTTTATTTTTGAATTTTCTTACAGTGGTTTTTAGAAAATTTATTTGAGTTTTGGAATTATTTTTATTTTTTGCTTTTTAGTAATTTTTTTTACAGTACGCATAACAATGAAGTAAAGAAAAGCGTTTCTTAAAAAATTCAAATATTTTAAGTTTTTTTTGAATATTTTTTTATATCGTCATCAACCTTTTATTTAGTCATCAACGCCTTGAGCAGTCGGAAATTCTATTTTGTCACGTTCTTATAAGAATTTTAACAAATTTTTCAGCTCAGGATTTAATATTTGTTAATTTATTTTCCTTGATGCCACGATGCATGGATAATGCGTGAACTACTGCCGATAGACACATATTCCGATATAATTTCCGCATTTTCATTAGGACCTTTAGTATCTGCATTACTTGGGCCATCATTTGATAGTCGAATCAAATCACGTTCATCAAGGTGTTTATTTTCATCAATAACAACGTCTCGGTACAATGGGTTATTTGATTTAAGCCACTCTAAAGCTGCGATTAATTTAGTTCTGGAAACAGTGTAGTCTCGAGTAGAATATGCATTTTCTAAGCGTTCCGTTACTACTATAATATAAGCATCCAAGGTTGATCGAGGTAGAAACGTAGGAAGTTTTGAAATGACGTCAAAAATGTCCAAGCAAAAAAGGATTGCTTGACCTTTAAATCCGTCCTGCCCGTACAATCCAGAAAACTTGACCATTTTAAGAAAAGGGTGAATCCGAGACAAAAGACGTTGTTCAGCTTGAGAAAGTTCCTGAATTTCTGGTGGAATATCGCCTAGGTCTAAATAATTCCAGCAAGCTTTAGCAGGTGGGGTTGTTTTATTACTTCTTAAGTGTGACTTGCAGCGGTGACAAACTGTAAGGCGAACTTTTTTTTTAATTCAGGCGGCACCCAATCTGGGGGTCGGATTGGAATCAGGTAGTTTTACACTTGCTTGGGATAGCACTGCTTCGTAGAAATATCACATTCTTTCTCTGCAAAAGTGTTAAATTCAGCCTCAAAATCGCCGTAACAACAATTTTTAACTGTGGTAGTACGTTGATTTCTTCCTTCATCTGGATTTTCTTTTTGACGTTCTGCTTCTTTAGGTGCGCGTCGGTGTTGATATGCGTTTAAATTTGATAACGTACAAATGCTGGCCGAAATCGGCGAAAATTTTTGAAATTAATTGTTTATTTATCGAGGAAATGCCTAATTTATGCACGTAAAATGCATAATTCTGTTTAGTTTATCTATCGATCTTTATGTTGTGCGAATTTCAAGTCGCTATGTTATGTTAAGTAGATCGAAATAATTTGAATATATCCGATGAAAATCATTTTTTTTATTTAAACAACGAATAAACAATGGAAATTGTTAGTTAATATGATATTCGTGTATTTTCATCGGATATACGTATGATTGCAAAGTTTCATTCATTTTCATTGAATATAAGGCAGTCAAATTAACGTTACAAGATTTGATACAATAGTGTGGAGTAAAGAAAAGCGTTTAACAAGCCACAGTCAGACAAGCGCAGACCGAAAAACAAGTCTTAAGAAACAAAAATCTAACCGAGAAACGTTAATACGTTAAGCATATTGGATGATTTGTGTACATAAAAAGGTAAAGATATTGTTGAAGAAAGACTGAAACAGGAAGATCAAACTCGCGATCTCTCCCCAGCAACAATATGTAGGGATAAGAATGAATATAGGTTTAAAATCCTAAAATCTACTTTCTAGTACCCAACAAAATATGATAGACTCAGCAGTTGGTCTAGATTTCAGCCCATATGTCTGCATCTATAGACCAGATAGATACTGAGTCCTCCCATTCCAAACCTAAAAGAAAAAAGAAAAGAAAAAAAAAATAAAGAAAAATTAAAGCTATTATCGTTGCTGGAGGCAGACCATGGGTTCCAGCCCCCAGGTCCCCTCTTCATAAACCAACTATTTTAACGCGGTGGTGGATGGTAATACGACCATTACAATTGTGAAGGGAGGTTGGTGTTGAGAATTGGCTACCACTCCACTCTTTATGGAAGAGTGCTTAGCATGACACTTGACTGTCACTACGTTGACTACTTAGTGTCATCCTCCTTAGCCAAACACGCCTCCTTATTTCATTGGTTTGTTTTTCTCTTAAATGTGATGATCGTTTAAATAACAACACTTATGGTGTTGGTTTGATTACATTCACCCGGATACCCGGCTCAATGGACCACGTTTAATCAATAAATATTTTGTTTCGATTATTCGCCGCATGATATATTTATAATCATACTGCTAATTAAATGTTTGTGGTTCAAAGCGAAACGTCTTTACCAATTATGCACAGCATATTTATAGTCATGAAAAAAAATTTACTTTAACATTAGAAAAATCTTGAAATAAAATAAAACTCAACAGTATTGTCTATTAATCCTTATTAAACTACATGTGGTTTCCGTCACATCAATTTCAGTCAAGAAGTCATCAATTCTCTCAATATCAGTATTTATCTTGATTATAAAATTTAAAATATAAGTTAAAAGACTTATCACTTACGTCTTAGAAATCTTCACTGTACCCGAATCAAAAGGGATATACCGATAAACAATTTATAAAAATTATAAATAAAAAAAAATGAAAAGTATTTTCATGAATATTTTTTTTTGTCAATAATAAAATTATTTTCTGCGGTTAATGTTAACAATATAAATACGTAAAACGAGTCATTGGTCCCTTCTCACAATTACATTTTTACAAAACAGATATAAATATTCTAACAAAACAAAACTTAATTTTGACAAGAAAAATGATCAGGAAACGACTCTGTAGGGAATTCTGATGATTCTGTTTTTTTTTATTTAGAAAAATGATCGAAAGAAATGAAAAAGATTTTTTTTTCTTTTCTATTACATTTTCATGAATAAATATTAGAAAGTGATTGATCGGAATTTTATTTTAAATAGATACTTTTGTTTTGTTTAACTCTAAAATTGGATTAAAATGTTGATATAGATAGAGGAATGAAATTATAGAGTGATTTGCTTCAGTTAATTTTTGGATATATTTAGAGAAAATGAGAAGAAAGAGATTTGGTTGACATTCTTTTTTTGTTTTCTGAACGTTTGTACAAATTATTGTGAATAATAATAGTAATTGTATAAGAAATTCTGTATGTTTCATCATGCATCACTTGATTCTCAACCAAACGGCAATTGATTTAAATCTAATCAAACAAAATTTCCCCCTCTCTAATTATAAAATGCTAAACTCAAATATCAACAAACAGGTTTCCTTAATTTAAATATTAATTGAATTTTAAATAAATTACCTAGAAATACGACAAAACAATATTACATCCCAATCCTTCTTTTCATTTTCATCACAATGGTCAATTATTATAATTTTCCATTTCCATAAAAAAAAAAAAAAACCCAAGCTGATAACCCATTACTATCCGTACACAAAAGCAAACAAAAACAATTAAAAGAAAAATCGCCAACATCAATTGTTGTCACTTGACAACAAAAGACCAGAGATATGTGTGACATTGTTAAATTGTTTTTCATAACAACAAAAAAAAAGAAAATTAAATAATTACATTCGTATGAGACATTGAAAACTGAAAAACTAGATAAAGATCCTTCAGTTAGATTTCTGGACATCATCGTAATATATTTACACTGTGTTGTATGCTCATATCTCTAAATACATAATAATACAAAGTAAATTTAATAAAAGACACGTGTAGTTTTGTGTGTTTTAAATTTTTTGGTAAATAATTAAATTAAATTTGAGGAAGTGAGGAAAACTGTTATCCTGCTAAAAGACGATAACAATAAAAATAAATTAATGGAAATTAAATAATTTAACACTTTGGAATTAAATTTTTTTCGGTTTTTTATATTTTCCTATTTACTTATTCCACTATACAACAATCCAATTTTCATTTCACCAACATAAGAGATTTGTTAATAAAATTAATGTTAGGCAATGAATTTTTAATTGAATAAATTTTCCTATTTTTTAATGACCATATATAGTCACAATAGACAATAGAAAACTATTAAGATGATAATAGATGTGGAATTTATTCAAATTTTTTTGTTTTTCCCTTTTTTGTAGAAAATGGTCACCACATACTAAATATTTAGACTTCGAAATAAATCTAATCAATTTTTCAGAATCCTTTTATTTTGTTTTATCTTTCTTTTTCCTAGAATTCATTTTAATTATATTTCGAAATTTAAATTTTTTTTTTAAATTAAATCACTATAATTTAATGAGTTGATAATTAAAGAAAACTGGGTTGACGTTTGTAAGAATTATTTGTGGGGACATGAAAATTTATTAAGATATTTGTGTTTTTATAATTAAAGTGTTTTTGTGGCATTTACCGTTATTAAATATTTGTAACGTTTATCATTCTTAATCACGTCCACCAACCTTACGTATTGGAATTGATACAAGCAAAACTTATATCAAAATAGTCAAACAAGCAATTAAAATACAAACCAACTTTAACATCTTTCAAAACCACCTGTTCCTATACCAATACAAACACTAACTCCCAAGTGAATAAAATACATTTTCAAAATTACATTTCAAAATTAAGTATGCTTATTTTCTTAAAAATTGTAATTTAATAGAACTTGCATAAAATTTTATATACTAAAAAAAGTTGCTGTGGTCCTGCGACCCAGATGATTTTCTTATAATATTTTTGAAAGAAAATTATCCGGCTTCAAGGACCACCGAAAGATTTTTTGGGATACTAAATGGTTTTGTTGATTACGCTTGACTGTTTTAGAAAATTAATGCATCAAATATTTACTATTGTAAAATTGCCTATACCAAAGAAGCGCTTGCCGTGGTCCTTTGAGCCGGATAATTTTCTTAAAATATTTTTCAAAGAAAATCAAAATCATCCGGCTCGAAGGACCACGGCAAGATTTTTATTCTTTACTAAATGCTTTTGTTGATAACACTTAATTGTTTTGTAAAACTAAAAAATTCTACCGTTGGTTCTTGTTGAATTTTATGAATAAAATAATGAACAACGCATGTTGTGTATATATTGATTATTTAATTTTATTGAAAGTTAAAAAAACCTTTAAAAAGTTTTTTCTTTATTTACATTACTTATAATTATGACTTTTAAAGTATTGGGAAAACATAATTCTGATAATGATATAAGTTTTGCTCTAACTAGGCTCTAGACTGTTTGACCGTTCAGTTATTCAATCCTTTATGTGTTTGATGTTCAATGTAAACATGATTCTCTGAACTATCAAAGAGACATCTATTTTAGATTTTGTTTAAAAAGTCTACCAACTTTTTTTCCTAACCTAGTTTCATTGACTGGTATAAATCTACCAATCCTAACCATGACTCACAGCAAATTACACATTTCGGGCTTCATCCCTTAACTTTTCTTCAACATAATTATTTATGTTTTCTTATGGTCAAACAATAAATCATCCAAACAAACAAAAAATACAAAAAGAAAACCGTGAATGTAATTAAGATTTTTCAAAAGTGATAATTGTAATAATTTCTTGTTGAATGAAAATTTCTGTTTTCTTTCATAAATTTAAAAGTTTTCCGAATCTTTGTTGTTGAAAAAATAAAGTTATTAACAAAAAAAAAGTAATTCATCATGTTTGCTGTCCAGATAAAAGAAATTGTTTCAAAAATATATCTTACAGTTGATTATGTTTCATTTTTGTGATCCGTCGCCATTTGTATTGTTCATTTAAAATTCTTAATACTAAAACGAATAAATAAACTGACCCAAACGAATGTATTTTGACAGCATAGATGATTTATTATTTCCAATTTGTTATTAAGATATTTGAAATTTTTTTTTGGTCCATTTTTCTTTTATTCAAAACTTTCAACAAAAAAATTTACAATATATGAATTTTTTATTTGTTATTTTATTCTAATATTGTCCCTAAGGGATGGTCAAGTGAACACAAATAAAACCAACAAAAGGAACAAAGAATCGAGATAGTAAAAACAAAATAATTTCATGTTTCTTGAGTTTTAATTCAACCCTTAAGATAGGATTGTGCGGTTAACCGGATTTTTATTTGTTTCTGTTTTCTTACAAAAATTTGAGAAATTGAAAAGTTAATATAAAATTCGTTGAGAAATCATGTGACAATGAACAAATATAACAGAAATGTTTTAAAAAAATGAGAAATAAATGTGATTAAAATTAATTGAAAATTAAATTAAACGCGTAAACAACAACAGCAATAGACTACGAAATATTTTTTGGTGAGAAAATATAATAACTTATTATGTAAGTGTTGAATGATACATTTTATTCTTGAGCAAAAACAAATTGACATGAGACTATAATTCTTTAAACACAGATGACTTTCATGTTTAAACATCTTCCACGAGTGAGTAACATAAAAAACATTTTATTTTTCACATTGGCAATTTAATTGAAATGAAATCATAGTATCCCTTTAACATTTTATTATTCATGAGAAGAACAAGCGTATTAGTTTGAACTTATAGTTTTTAAATAATTTTAAATGCGAGCGAAAGCACTTTGATAATTTGTTTGTAAAAAACAATCAAAATATTAATAAAATAAAATGAAAAAAAACCAACTCAATGTTCAATACAAGCAAATTAATTGTTGCGTGTTGCGTTGATTAAAAAATCTTTGCATAACAGAATAAATAAATCATGGTTATTGTTGTCGGAAGGATAAAAATTATTTTAGTGTTTTGTAGGCTAATATTTAAATTATTTTAATATTAATATTGGGATATTGGGAATATAGCCTTTTTTAAATTAAAAACATAATAATTATTTTAAATTAATTGATTTTGATAAAATTTAATTAATTAATTAAATTAATTAATTAACGTTTTGGCTTAAAATTTTATAAGAATATCCAAAATAATATATATTGAATATTATAAAAAAAATTTTAGATTCACTTGTCAAAATTTCACAATTTTATAATATAATTTTCCGGTTTTTCATTAAGTTCAAATAATTTTATTTAAAATCGGAACAATACAGTCTGACAACATAAATAAAACATTTGTTTACTAAACCTTTGATGTTCATTTTATTTTATGTTTCTATATCACAATAAAAAAAATTCAAACGGGTAACGTATCTCAATTGTCTCTAAAGAATCTGAAACATATTTAAATCCTACCTCTGAAAGGAAATTGGAAGAAAAACAATAACAAGGAAATTCTTTGATGAAATAAAAAGCAAAAAAATTCCTTTGACAAAATATTAAAAATTGAAATCGCGATTTTTTTTTTATTTTTATAAAATAAAACGAATATTAATCAACCGCGAATGATAATATTTACTTTCGTTTAAGAAAATTGGATTCAAAGAAAATCCTTGAATTAAAAGAAAAATTTACAAAAGACAAACTTCAATCACCTGAGGAATCTACATTCGTTTTAGTTATTTTTTGTTTATGGATTACGATTTTCAATTATTATAATTGCAAATTGAAAAAAAAACGAATCACAGAAGAGCAAATGGTTTTGGATATTTTTTAATATTTATAATAAACAAAGCATTTGGGATCCAACTAATATTGCGGATCAAAAACTATGGCATTTAGGATAAAGTAGTAAATGTTTCAATAAAAAACAACTGTTTTGGTTCTACGAGTCATTTATAAGTCCATGCATTGAATACTGATATTACATATGGAGGAAGGCAAATATCGGCAGTTTAAAATGTTTGCATGTTGTACAATGAAGAAACATTTAAATGAGGGACAGCCAAAAGTTTACTACCGAGCTAGATTCTTGTAACATGGGAGAAATTTTGGTAATTTGAAAACTTTTGCAGGTACAAAACTAGTATGTACGAGTGTACGGAAACAAAATAACGTCATTTTGTGACATAAAGTCAGTATTAGACATTAGATAGTCGCGTGTTAGTTAGACTTACATATTAACCTACATGATTCCCCAAAATACAAATCTTAACGAGGTCGGTGGCAGACTTCTGATCATAAACCATTATTGTCAAATTTACTCCTTTATGGTATCTTCATATCCAAGAGCTAAAGACCTTTTTAAATAAAAACAATAGACTTAATGGTCTGCTTTGCAGAAATTTCTATACTTAGAATCGAAGGAAAACTTAGTCGAACTATCGAGCTTATCCTACATTTCGATTTACAAATTACTAGTTCGGAGCCTATGAGGCTTTCTACAGAGCTCTTTGCTTGTTCATTAACTTCTTCGTTACCAAGATTCATTGATTTGCTGTTTTTGAGCGTGTGATAATTCAAGCACCTAGGCCGTTGTTGCACCATTTGTAGTATGATGTTTGTCTGGTGGTCCGTGAAGGTCCATCCGTTGGTCGCGCACGCAATATACCCTGCCGCTAGCACAATTTGCATATTCCTGGTAAGTAAAACACTGTCTTTTTTTCTTTTCCACGTCCAAGAACTTTTATTGGGTGAAGCATTATTAAATTTTATTAGATTTGCTTAAACAAACAGTGTTTACTTCTTTTTGGTTCTCATAGTATTAATTTTTGACTTAGATCTTAACCTTTAACACATTTTATTTTATCTAAATCAAAATTCAATTTGTTCTTATATGAAATGAAATATTATAATCACTTCAATTTATAAAAAACTACTCAGCTACTAAAAAACTACTCAGCAACTAAAAAAACTACTCAGTTCACTGGACATTTCTACTTTTACACATTACATTACCAATTAAATGTTGTTGGTTTTCTTTAAAAGAAACTTTTTTGTGTTTTTTCTACTAATAGGTTTAGTTTAGAATAAAACATAACAACTTAAATTTATTAGACTAAAGAAAAACTAATACCACTAGTTCAGAATTTACAGCTGAACTCCGAATTCAAACACCCAACTCAAAAAAAAATCAATACCGACTCAACTCCCTGAAATTCCCAAATTCACTAGTCAACCCAACTACCAACCACCAACTGTCTAAATTAAAAAAAAACTAACTAAAAAAATTCTCTTAACACGAGCCAAAAAGAACATTGTCAGCATAAATTCTTTTGCACAAAATTATTTATTTCGTGATTTTTTCTTTTAATTATTTTTTTAGTTTTCATAATTAAGCAAAAAAAAAAAATTAGTAAAAAAAAATAGTAAAGAACTTAATACGGCTTCCGGAGTTTCATATTTAAGAATGTGTTCTTATGAACAAGTAGGTTAAGAAGTTGATTGAATATGAAGATCTCTATGGTATATTACTATAAGATAGGAGGATGGAAAATGGAAGCACAACTGACATGTAATATCTTGCCCATTACACATTTTTGACTGAATAATGTAGTCCCAGAACTATTAAATTGGTTTTACTATCAGTAAAAATATAAATGACCTTGTCAAACCTTGCATTAGTAGTGAATACTTCAGCCTGAAAGACTGTGCAGTGTTAGTCAAGTGGAAAGTACATCTTAAGATATTCATCCATCTATGTAGAGATCCTACCTGTTTGTCGCACTGCCCAATAGCACATCACCTACAGACTCTATCGTAATTGCAACTTTATATTACCTTCGGAAGTTATTTAAAGGTTCTGTGTCAACAGTCAGCATGGAAAAATATATCAAATTTTCTTCCAGATAGCGTAAGACAATTTTGAACTTTTTACTACGTGAGGTCATGAGATTATATGACTCACCTATACTATGTTGCAGATTGATTTGTTAAAACTCAAGCTTGTCCAGGTAAATTAAATAAAAAGGTATAAATGAAGTAACAATGAATTCGCAGAATTGAATTGAATTTGCAGTTTTAATAAAAATATTGAATATTCTTATCGGCGTTGTGATTATACTGAATATATATAGTTTCTGTAATCAAATATTTGAATTTCTGAAGCAGTTTAGAACGCTTAAAAGCAAGAGCTAATAAAACTGATATTTTAAACTTAATTTGTAATCCGAATTATTGATTTCAGTATATAAATTATATTTTATCATTAAATATACCATAAAACCGTTACAAAACGATTTGTATAAAAAACGTGAAAATCATAAAAAAAATTGCAATGACGTTACAATAAATTAAAATTATATTCATTTTCACACAAATCATGATCAAATGATCGATCAAATTTGCATTCAATAAATCTTTGAATATAAAATAAATAAAATCTAATCCAACCCTTTCCATATATCACCAAGATAAAAAAAAATTATTTGAGTCATCTTAACGCCCAGCTATGAATGAATATTTAAAATCAACGAACAACAATAAAAACTGCAATCTATCATTACAACAAGCGATACATTTTCCCAATGATTCAATTCAATTCGATTTCAGTTTTTTTTTATTAATTTAAATTATTCAAAAGGATCAAACCGAATCCCTTATAATTTATCGCAAAAAAACGCTAAATAATCAATTGAATGGAAATCGACATAAATTGCAGGTAAAGTGATTAGGCGGTTTTCTGATATTAAAAATTTAATTTTTATTTCTTTTCCGTATAAATATCGGGATAATGATACTAAGCAGGTGGTAGGGTAATGAATACCATACGGACTACTGTGTACTATATTATTGCATTCGTAGTCAGATTCTTTTATTATTATCGTTGGAAAATGACGCACATAAAAAAGGGTGATATGTAGAAAAGAATACGAAGAAATAAATGATTGATTGATTTGCACGATATGCGAAATGATTAGATGTGAGAATAAAAAAAAATTATGCAAACCGATTTTATTGTCTTTTGTATTTTTTTTTAAATTTTATTTAAAATTATTTTTCAAACGATCAAATAATACAATGAAGATTTAATTTTTCCACAGAATAGGTATTGTTTGGTTGGATTATGATGACGAATCAACATTGTGTGTTTGTTTAGAAGGATATTATTGTGATTCACTCAGCTTAGGTGGAAAATTAAGAAAACTGTTTTTTTTAAGTTGTAAAAATATTTAAATAATATTCAACCGTAAAATGTCAGTAACAATTAAATCGCCATCAGCAATTCCCTTTGATAACAATCATATCAGATATTATTATTCCATAAAATATAATAAAAATTACAAAAATATATTAATTATCCTTAAAATTAAATTATATATTTTCAAATATATTTAAATTATAAATGATTTTTAATTTGTCACAGTACAATTTTAATTTATGTATATTCATTTATACCATCCCTTTGTTACAAAAACAAAACCAAAAACCAACCCTAACTCCATATCATCAACGTACAATTTTATGATGGTTTTATTTAAGTGTAATGATCGCGATCTCTATAACAAAATAAAACAAAAATTTATAATTAATAGTAAAATTATTATTTAAATTAATTTGAAACAATGTTTTGTCTATTTTCTATTAAAATTTTATTAATTTCAATAGATTGATGAACTTGATTGTGAACAATAAAATAGAGGAAAATGATGAATGTCACTCGTATGTCTATTTACTAGTTTGGAGTGATATGGTCTGTTTGATCCGATTTTTTGGTGCGATATGACAAATGACATGTAATTAATTTTTATCTAGAGATTAAATTAAAATAAACTTTAAAGTTTTTTATTAAGAGTGAAAGGTGTGCGGGTAATTAAGCGGCAATATGATTTTGCGGGAGGTTAGGTCAAAATATATAAATTGTATGACAGAAAATAATATTTAACAATTTATTTAAAAGAGAAAACTATAAACAAAATAATTATTGCTTAACTTGATATTTGAACATCGTTTAGTGAAAAAGTGACATTGCAAACAATAACAGTCAAAACTGAGAATATACATATAACATTAGATAAGTCAAAGTAATATGTGTTTTATCGTACATGACACAATCTTGCATCGCCGAATATCATATTCAGTTAAAAGACTAAAGTTTTTAGTGATCAGTCTTTTGGTTAATAAAGAAAACTATGTAAGCAAATCCTTAAACTTCGGTTAAAAAATTTATAAGGCTCTATTTATTCAGAACTAAAGCGACCAAAGGATAAGACCACCCTAACATTAATATATAAACTTAATTTTATTTACTCATTTATGCAAAACAAAAGTTCTAAATTTAAAAGAAGTACAAAATATTTCAAGTTAATAAAACTATTTCATATTTGGATCATTTTTTGACAGTCACATGTGGGTTCTTCAAACCGAAAACATGGCAATTTTGGCGATTTATGATAATCGGTTAATACACCAATATTATTCGATTTATAACCGCAATTCATATCTTTGTTTTTTTGTTTTTTAAACAATATTAATAATACAAATGACACCGTTAAAGATTGTTTGAGTATAGGAAAAATTTTTATGACGTAATTAAAAAATTTCGTCAATCATTCAACCATTGCGCTCTTCACTGATAAGGCCTAGTCGTAACACGTGCCAAGATATGGTGTTGTGAAAAAAAAGTTCTCTAACGAGTTTTATAATGTTGTTTAGATTTTTTGACAATCCTTATCTGAGTACGACTAAATGATCCGAACGATCCCGCAGAGGTTTAAGTAACACAAATTTGGAGAAATTGTCTAGAAGAGTGTTTCATAACTGATTTAATGATACGGACCAATAAATACTTTAAAATTCTATTTTTTTTTTTAATAAAAAGTGTTGTGTAGTAGAAATTACAAAATGTGTCACAACAACACAAAGATGCCATTTAAGACCTAGATCCAATGCTTGCACATGCGTCTATTTGGTCGTCACACAACGGACCTTTCGAAATATTTCATGTTAGATGAATGAAAGTGCAGGTACATTTTGTACAACTTACATAATAAATGTAATTTAAAACAACAGATGGTCACGAAATAAAATTTAAAGAAACCAAAAAAAGAAAAGAACGAATTTTGATGTGTAAAAACAGAATTTAAAACTCTTCTTATACCACTAATTCACTGCGTTATTTCAAAATTAAAAAAAAACCGTTCTTACTCCTGATTTAAAGTAATTTATTGTGTAAGTATTGCATTAAAAATATTTTATTTTTCGAGTCAAAGTTTACATTTTCGAGAGAACAAAATTCATTAAACACGAATCCAGTACAACGTTTTATCCTTCCGACAGAGTAATATGTATTAATTTAAATAAAATTTTATTAAAATTCAATGATAAAATAAGTAAAACGAAAAAGAACAATGAAGTTTATTTTATTGTACCATTAATTACAAAAAATTGAAAAAATTTTATTCAATTTCGATATCTATTTAATTGTTTGATATTACTCCGGTCTGAAAGACCTAAGTATTACATTCATGAGCCAAAAGTGAAATTCTTACTCCCACTTTTTTGGCATTTCTCGACGTTTTAGGACCTACTGATTCTAAAAAAGCAAAAAAGCAAAAAGCAATACATTCTGTCTGTCGGCCGGCCGGCCGTCAGTCACATCCGACGCAATCTAGAAAACGGCTAAAGTGATTTTAAAAATTTTGGGTTCTAAAAATAGGTACACTCAATGGTAAGAGCCGAAAGGTTGTGCTCGATAACTGTACCGGAAGTGTATCAAAAAAATCTCACATGTATTAAAACAAGGAAATATGCATTTTTTTGCTTAAAAAACGTTCATTTTAAGTGATAATGAGTAGGTAGTTTCAATTTTTGATTTTGTAATAATTTTTGCAATATATTTAGAATTTTGGGAAAAGTTTAGATTTCTAGAATTCTTGGAATATTATTGGTATTTAGATCTAATTTTTGGATTTTGGATTTAATTCTAATTTTTGGAATATTTTTGGAATTATGGAAAAAGTTTCAACTTTTGATTTGGTTATAATTTTTGGAATATTTTTGGAATTTTGAAAATAATAGAATTTTTGAATTTTTTATATATATTTTTCTTTTTTTGGAATTATTGGAATTTTTGGAATATTTTAAGAATTTTGAAAAATTTTAAATTTTTGATTTTATTATAATTTTTGGAATTTTGAAAGAAGTTTGAATTTTCGATTTTGTAATAATTTTTGCAATATTTTTAGAATTTCGGAAAAAGTTTGAATTTTTAAGAATTTTTGGAATATTATTGGAATTTAGAAAAAGTTTAAATATATGATTTTATTCTAATTTTTGGAATATTTTTAAAATTTTGAAAAAAGTTTCAATTTTCGATTTTGTTATAAGTTTTGCAATATATTTAGAATTTTGAAAAAAAAAATAGAATTTTTGAATTTTATATGTATTTTTAGAATTTTGAAGAAAGTTTCAGTATAAGTTTCATTATAATTTTTGGAATTTTGAATTTTTGATTTTGTAATAATTTATGCAATATTTTTAGAATTTTGGAAAAAGTTTGAATTTTTAAGTATTTTTGGAATATTATTGGAATTTAGAAAAAGTTTAATTTTATTTTAATTTTTGGAATATTTTTGGAATTTTGAAAAAAGTTTCAATTTTGGATTTTGTTTTAATTTTTGCAATATATTTAGAACTAGCAGCACCCGGCGTACGTTGCTACGCCTATAAAAAAGTTTGTGTGCGTAGATTTTGTTGAATTAGTAAGAATAATTTCAAAGAGTCGTAATCAGAATAGAAGAAGCCTATTTTAATTTTTTCATTTGGGAAATATGAATAACAGAGATCATTAGCACTCTAGCTGATCAATCCAGATAGTTTGAAAATTGAAAGGAAGGTCAACATTTGAAAGTGATTGGTTTCGGAGAGTTTAAATTAAACACTTGCAATTTTTCGCGTTAATCGGCTTAATATGTGTCGCGAAAAATTAGGTGAACGTCAAAACATTCGTTTATTGGGTGTGACAGTTGTCAATGACTTTCTCTGCAACCGTCATACTTGCGATACAAAATAGGCACACCGCACTAAAATTTACTGTTTTATCGTACCATTTCATGTTGACTAATTTCATTTATCAATCTATCCAGATTATTTGCTGATCTTAAATAAAGTCAATTTAGATTTTCAAATATATTTTATCAACTATTTCCAATGCTCTACATGCGCTCTGCTCTGTGTGCTTGTATTAGTAATAGAGCATGTCACTGAAAAAAAACTTTGAAGAGCAGACTAAATATGCATAGCGCAGATGTTTGATACGAAACACGATTTTGATCGAAAAACCGGTCTAAGAATGACAGCATTTTTAGTGAAGGTTTTTGTTTTTTGGGTTTTGTCGATTTATGGCCGATGGCCTTATTTCGACATTTCTGCCAGAGTCTTAAAAAAAAAATTTGGACAAACATAATAATAAGACTAATTTGTAGTATAATATAAAAATAATAATAAGAATAATATCATTTATAAATCCAGACTTATATACCAATCTAAAACCAGTCAAATCACTTCATTTATTGACATATTTGCATATATTTTACCGATTTCTTCAAATAACCTACATTGTTTGTTTGTTTTTGAAATTAATGGGGACGCATATTTTTCTTAGTAAGTAAAATACTTTCAACCTGTAGCTTTAATATTATTGTTCATAATCCTTTTCTTCAACACAAAGGTTCCATTGCAAAAACTTGCTGCATCAATGTTTCTAAGACGAGGAAAAGAATTTTTCAATTTTCCAATTTTCTATATTTTGAACATGTATCGCATATATTTAAACCAAATAAAATATGTATTACATATGTATATACACTAAACCAAGAACGTGTTTGTTGTAAATAAGAAATATTTGTTGCAACGTAATGTGTTGGATACATACAATTGTATCATGTATGTATATAATAAATATATAAATGTATATAATTTTCATCTAAATGAATTTGTTTGTCACATTATACTTTAATTTTTCATTTGAATGGTAATTCTGTTTTGCGGAAAAAAAATCGATCAAAGATACCTGAGTAAAAGTTGAATAAAATTCAAGTATAAAATATAATATACATTTAGGCATACATTTAACCATTAGGAAAATTAAAATTATTAATTATAAAAAATTTAAATTAAATTTTAAAATTTCGGCTCCGAGGTGCATTAGTACCTGTTAATGGCCTTCTCCTGACAAAATTTCAGACTCCTGTGTGCTACAGATTTCGCTGGAGAGCGCACGCAGACAGACAAACACTTTATTTTATTATTATAAATATAATAAATATATAAATGTATATAATTTTCATCTAAATGAATTTGTTTGTCACATTATACTTTAATTTTCCATTTGAATGGTAATTCTGTTTTGCGGAAAAAAAAAATCGATCAAAGATACCTAAGTTGAATAAAATTCAAGTATAAAATATAATATACATTTAGGCATACATTTAACCATTAGGAAAATTAAAATTATTAATTATAAAAAATTTAAATTAAATTTTAAAATTTCGGCTCCGAGGTGCATTAGTACCTGTTAATGGCCTTCTCCTGACAAAATTTCAGACTCCTGTGTGCTACAGATTTCGCTGGAGAGCGCACGCAGACAGACAAACACTTTATTTTATTATTATAAATATAATAAATATATAAATGTATATAATTTTCATCTAAATGAATTTGTTTGTCACATTATACTTTAATTTTCCATTTGAATGGTAATTCTGTTTTGCGGAAAAAAAAATCGATCAAAGATACCTGAGTAAAAGTTGAATAAAATTCAAGTATAAAATATAATATACATTTAGGCATACATTTAACCATTAGGAAAATTAAAATTATTAATTATAAAAAATTTAAATTAAATTTTAAAATTTCGGCTCCGAGGTGCATTAGTACCTGTTAATGGCCTTCTCCTGACAAAATTTCAGACTCCTGTGTGCTACAGATTTCGCTGGAGAGCGCACGCAGACAGACAAACACTTTATTTTATTATTATAAATATAATAAATATATAAATGTATATAATTTTCATCTAAATGAATTTGTTTGTCACATTATACTTTAATTTTCCATTTGAATGGTAATTCTGTTTTGCGGAAAAAAAAAATCGATCAAAGATACCTGAGTAAAAGTTGAATAAAATTCAAGTATAAAATATAATATACATTTAGGCATACATTTAACCATTAGGAAAATTAAAATTATTAATTATAAAAAATTTAAATTAAATTTTAAAATTTCGGCTCCGAGGTGCATTAGTACCTGTTAATGGCCTTCTCCTGACAAAATTTCAGACTCCTGTGTGCTACAGATTTCGCTGGAGAGCGCACGCAGACAGACAAACACTTTATTTTATTATTATATAATAAATAATAAATAAAATAATAATAGATTTTTGAAGAATATTTTAATCTATATTTTGTAATAATTTTTGAAATATTTTTATAATTTGGAAAAAAGTTTGATTTTATTTAATTTTTACAATATTTTTGGAATTTTGAAAGAAATATGAATTTGTGATTTTGTAATATTTTTTTGAAACGCTAAATGGAGAGGTTTTTAAGTAGTTTGCTGAGTGTATCATCTTTTGACTAAATTATGTCAATTTACGATCTGTTATAATCCGGCATCGCATTGATGTTTCGCATTAGTTTTGTAATAAATTTCTAAACAGAGATAAAAAATACTTGTACTTTAACAAAGAGTTATGTTTGATATACATCGCTGCCCATAACTAAAAACCATGTCTTCATAAAAGTTTTTTGCCGAAAACTATATCAAAATCCTTAACCCAGACCGAAGTCTTGATATTTCAGAGCTGTGAGATTTCCACCCTCCACATTTTTGAAAATAAAATGACCTACAATTAAAGACATCAAAGTTCTAACTACTAATACTAATGAGAATTGTGAAACACTGATTGTGAAATACTAATAAGAATTGTCAAAAAAAATACTAAATTTTTTTTTACAATGGAAATTTAGTTCAATTTAATCGTAAAATCATGTGCCTTGTTCAATATTCGAGAGAGCGCCGTACGCATAGGTTTGAATTTATTGTTTTTTATATAATCAGAGCGAAAATGTTATTTTTGATTTTTTATTTATAAAATACAATCCAAAAAATTTACTTCAGAGTTCAATACAGTCAAATAAAATGTTTCCGGCATTTAAGTACATATAAGTGAAGTTTTTTACCACAATTTTGTGTGTTTTTAGTCTTAATAGAATAAAATAAACAGCTGTTAATTTTATTCTGTTGCGTGAATGCTACAAGCACAATAAAACAATTTTTTTGATTGTATTGAACACAAAAATAATTTTTTTCGATTGTATTTTATAAATAATTGTATTTTATTTTATAAAGAAATCAACAAAAACATTTTCGCTCTGATTATACAAAAAACAGTAAATTCCAACTAATGCGTATGAACCTCTCTCGAATATTGAAAAACTCAAAAGCTACTACGATTTAATTGAATTGAATTACCACTGTGGAAATAGTTATTTGTTTCACTAGGACAAACAATGATGGATTTCGGGACGAGCAAAAAGGTTGTGGGGCGACGCGATAACATAGTACCGCAATTTTGCGAATTCCAAAATTCATTTAGCATCAAGTTTTGATTCTACATGGATATATAGATCCCCATTCAAATGTTTCGCTAAAGGAAGTCCTTGGTAACGGTTAAAATTTTGCTTTTAGGTTCCGTTGTGATGGACTATCGTGAATTCTATATGCTGGAGCTTTAGGCTCCACCTACCTAGTCTTTGGCAGCCACTTCAGACAGTCAATGATCGATAACAATTGTAAATTTGTAACCCTTAACATAGGCTTTAAATTTATTCACACTAAAAATTGCCACAAGACACTCAAGTTTTGTTGAGAGTCTTCTACATGAAGACTATCGGACACTCTTGATTTTCATTATCAACTAGAAACAGTACACTACCGACTCCTGTCAGGCTAGCATCCCTCCAAGTTAATAACTCTTTATCAAACCAGTCTGATTTTTATATTTTATAAAAAAGTTGTTATAAAATAAACCATTTTTATTAAATTAACAAATTTAATAATTATTTAATTTGAAAATTAAAATTTGCGCTTTTTTTTAATCCCGTACAGCAATTGAAAATTGACGTGCACATTGTTGTGATAATATCTCAGCTGATCGATCGATTTGCAACTAGATACCCATATTTGTAGAACATTAACTTCTCTACGTGTCGCCACAAAGTATCACTGAAAAAAATAATTAGGTATATTCTACAAAACGAATTCAACCAAATTAATTTTGTGGCGTCGACTAAAACTTAGTACAATTGACCGACCATACGATTTTAACAATTGACAAAGCATTTTCAAACGTTAAAAACGTAAAGTCAATTGTACTAACGTTAATGGTACAAAATAAATTTGGTTGAATCCGTTTTGTAAAATACAAAAAATTATTTCTTTCAGTTGAAATGAAGGACCTTTCACGTTTGGTATAGATGCCTAAGTCATCTATTATCCAAGGGTTTTATAAATTTTGAAAATAAACGAATGTATTACGGTTTTTCCTTTTCAACGCGGACTCACAGAAGAACGATCTCCAAATCAACACTTTATAACTCATAACCTATTCACACTTTTCAAAACCACATAACCTATTTACACTTTTCAAAACCAATTAAAACAGAACAATAGTATATTAACAAAAATTAAGATAAATAAGCTTACATTATTATAACTGCTGATCTGCTTCATCAGACAATGTTACTTTCTCAACTTCATTATGTCGGACGCACATCCAGCACCGCATTATTCCATTTAATACACAATACACTCTGCATTACACGTCTGATATGATATCATACAACATAAGGCAATTCACATTGCCTTTTTCGTCTGGTAAAATTCTCATTTTCTTTAATTTACGTGTTAGACTATTGGAAGACATAATTCCCCCTTTTTCGTACGTCACATTGTAATTGATCACAGTACATTCTGTTATATCAAAGTAGATTAATACAAATTCTAACATAGTTTCCATTATACCAGAAACTATTATCATATGTAAATAAAAAAATTTGCTGTACAACACAATTCTTTTATTTGTAATGTCACAGATTGAATTTATTGTTAGACATTTACACTTTCATCTGACAAGGATTTCATTTGAAATCATAATTTACAATTCTTTTACAAAATTTTATTTATAGAAATAAAACAGACACATAAAATTCATTTGTTTTTCTTTGTTTCTTTTTAATTTCTTTTTTTTTTCTCATTATTATTAATAGCACTAATATTTTACATTTTAATCTCAATTACATTTTAATTTTACATTTTAATCTTAACATAACTCTTGGTTTTAACATATTCAATCTGAATTTTAAATTGCTACTCAACTGAATACTAAAATGGTTTTAGTATTTATAATATTTAAAACAGAGCAAGAAACGGAGAGTGATTGTTTGTTGATCGCATAACTCTTCCGTTTCGTTTTATTTACCAAGGAGATAAAATAAAACAATTAAAACTCGAAATATTTTTAGAGAGAATTGAAACATATAAAAAACTATTATGCCTTTGATGTTTTTTTACAGGAAGTCCGAAGATTATGTATACTGATTGTTTGGTAATAAACAATGGTAATGAAAAAATGTAATGTAGCCGTATTATACATGAAAATGGAAATGTTTGGTGGTTGAACAGGAATTTAGTTTCTACTATTAGTTTGTTGTTCTAGAGTTGGTGTAGATTTCTTATGCTACCTGGTGGGCATAATTGGTGGGCATAACACAGTGATAGAGTACTGCAGGCTTTTATTACATTAACTGGTGTCGATCGGTGAGTTAGAATGGGTAGTTTTTCAATCTGGCTATTTTGGATGAGTCAAGAGCTAAATCTATGTTATTTGGAGATCGATTTGCTGCCATGCAGAAGGTTTCTCCTACCCTGTTGTTGTCAGTTTGCTGATTTTCCGTACTATTCACCCTAAAAATGACACTGGTGTTGTAATTTTGTTCACGACGCAGTTATACATTTGAAGGCTAATATCTTCAGCCATTTTCGATTTATATTTTTCCCATGAACGAGAATGAAACAATGCGCGAATTAAATTTTGATGTGACGTTTTGCACGCGTTAATTTATCCATGTTAGTGTCGGTCGTGGCATGTGTGGCACTCAAAAAGTTACATATGTACACCGTTAACAATTCTCAATTTGAGGAAAAGCGTTGAACCGGATTTATTTTCCAACCACATACGATGATATAAGCATTCATTTTGATTGGGATGCATTGCGTACATTTCCAATACAGTAAGTTTCATTGAATATGCTTAGCGGCCTGTCAATTCCATTCCATTCTATTCCATATGTAATACCAAAATATCCCAAATACGGTAGTGTTTTCAAAAATATCCTTAAGATCGATGATCGAGATGTAAGATGTACTTTGTACTGTTTAGACATCTTTTTACGCCAACGGTAAAGGAAAGAGGGTATGCAGGCCTCCTTCTTGGCCAGAGAATTAATATGACGGGAGTCTAGATGTACTCTGTTTTTACTAGAACTCTTCAGAATCATCGCCATAGGCAAGCACCAAGGACCTGGTGACTCTTCAATTACGCACATTATAAATATTCAGTCAAGTTTGTCATTGATCTATTGTTGAACAGCAGGCGATGTGGGGTAAAGCCTCTGTTTAACAGGGACATTGTCAATAACATCGATGACATGTTGATGTGGCTGAGATGGTAAGGGTCAACATAGTTACAAGAATTTTTTGTTGGAATAAATAAAACACATAATTATTTAACAATTTTCCTATATCGAATGTTGTACTTTCACACTTCTGATAACATTTTTTTTAAATCACTTTTGCATACGTATAATGTTTCAATTGTCTCGCTTAACTTAAATTGGTAAATTATTTTTTTTGTTATGATTTCGATAATGTTCACTTACTCAAATGTCTATTCCAATGTTTTACTGATTCCATTTTCAGGAATCTTGAATGGTTTTATTTACACGAATAGTTCTAATGGTTTTTTTATTGTAAACACAACTCTAATAATTATTAATTCTAAGGGTGTTTTTATTGTAAACGCAACTCTTATAATTAATAATTCGTTACGATTTTTGTTTATTTGTAAATACAACTCTAAATTTCTTTGAACTTACACACAACTTTAATAACTTAAACTTTTTTTGCGCACCACCAATATTTTAAAACTTATTACACGACTCCACGGTCTTGAATTTTTCTGCGAGACTACTCTTCTCTTGAATTTTTTTGCGAGACTATGTAGCGGTTCTGTGCTCAGCGGTTTCTAATTTCCCAAAATCACCATCAAAGTTATACAATTCCAAATCTTGGTTTATTTATTAGTATAAATTCCAAACACAGAAATTAGTTTTGACGGAACTATATTTTAATAGATATAAAAAAGATTACAATAATATAACATATAAAATTACAAAACGTAGCAATATCTTAACAATTATTTTGAGATAATCTTTAATTAAATTTTTGGAAATAATTAACATTTATATAAAAAACGTTTTCTTTACCTTGTTCCAAAATATTTTACACAAACAAAAACACAAGTTAAATTTATAACTGAATTAATTATTATTATTATGTTAATTGATGACTCGATGATTCTTTGTAGTAAAAGAATTATTTTAATTTTAATTAAAATAAGCATGGAAAATTTGATTCTATCTTTCGTGAATTCTATATTTTGGGCATTTTGCAATTTCTATATTTTTTAAATTGGCCAGTATTAACATGTCGATAGCTTTGATTTTCCGAACTATCTTTTTGTGGAGGGTGAAAGACTCCATAACTACTCTACGGATTAAAATTTTCCTTAAATTCAAGAAAAAATATTATTGGAAATGTTTTATTTATTCCAAAACAGTTTTCAATTCTTTGCATTTTAATTAAACAAATATAAACAAAACAAAAACATTTAATTTCCTCAATGTCTTGAATGCGGAAAATAATTAAAATTATTAGTTAACTCGCATTATGCAAAATGTTGTGTTTTTATCATTGTTTGTTTTTGTTTATATTTGTTTCGTTTTTTTCAAGTTAATAATTTATATTTTAAATGATACAACTGGTGAGTTGGAACGGGCCATTACTTTAAATTAGGACGTTACAATGTTCAACTAAAGAAATCTTTCCGAGACCTGAGACTTAACTCAAAGGACGAAAATGAATCCTGAACTTTCTCTAGTTCCTAAAACTGTTTCACACACTATAAAAAAATATTTTTATAATCATTAAATTAATTAATAATTAATTAGAACTTCTAAATTAAATTAGATTTAAGTCATACGGTTTTTAAAATTAATATGTTTAGTTACTACGTAAAATAACTCAAATTAAATCAAAACTTATGTGATGTTAAAACAACACACGCAGCTATAACGAGGTACTCGTGTCACAGGACACGATGTGTTCAGCCATCATCTCAAAAAACAGTTGCTTGAAACAGGAGTACAGAGTCTTGGTCCAGAAAGACTGACACTTCTTTTACCAGAGGAAAATAACTATAATTAAGAATATTTCTCAACATGAATCACTCAGGACAAGTAGACTTCGACTTTAACTGAAATTAAACCAAATTCGTTTATTTTCCGCTTGATTCCACATAGAAAGGTCAAACCTCCAACACCACAATGTTTTTCATCACAGTCAACTTTTATCAAACAACAAAACGAAAATCAAAAAAAAAATTCACACAAAACATAACTCTTTTGAATGAAATCGTCAAAACAAAGAATAACTTAAAATAAATTACATTCAATTCATCAAAATCATCAATGATCAACGATCATTATGATCTGAGCACACGCCTAGAATAACAGAAAATAAAATTTTATTATTACCACTCACTCATCCACCTTCTCACCCCTTTTTTCCATTCATATATGTATACTCTTGCAACTTTACACAATTTAGCGTTATACCATGTTCTTCTAAATGTCTAACCTTTTGTGAGTAAGCTAGTTGTTATTAATATACGATTTTCCTTTTAAGATTTTCACGTCTAAACAAAAAAAAAAACAAAAATTATTGTAACTCATTGAAGCGAACTTTTGACAAACTTCATCAAAATATATTTAAATGTAAGATAGAAAACTCATAGACGACCATCACCACCACCACCAGTACCCACCCTCATCATCAAAATAATTTTATTATTATTATTCCTTAGTTTTGATGATGATCGAATATTTTATTTTAATTTTTTTTTTGTGTTGTTTATTGTCATTTTTTTTCTTTAAGACACGTGCCAACAATGTAATGTTCACGTGTAGTCAGTTTTTTTGATTGACAAAAAGAAAATGTTTAGAACAAAACAAAAAAAAACTTAACATGGAGTTTAGGAAATTTTGTTGTTGTTCTTGTATTGTGTTATTGTTTTTGAAATAATCAAAGGCTCAAAAATTGTAGTCAAAAAGTTTTCCAAATAAATAAATCTTTTGTTTCCGTTTTCCTTACAGGGACGAAAGGAAAAACAAATTTATTTTTTTTTTGATAATTTTCTTATTTATTTACTAAATATTTATAAGTAAGTAAGATTATTGTTTTTTTTTGTATTATTTTATTACTATTATGATTATTGCTGGGTGTGGATTGTTTGATGGAATATATACAAACTGAGAATGCAAAAGTTGTGTTGGTGGGAGTTAGAAAATAATGGTGGTTGATTTTTCTCGCCCTTAAGGTTTGTTTTAATTTATAAAATATACAAATGATTGTTGTAAGATAACTGACTGTTCTATGTTGGTTCGGTTTATTGAATTGAAAATTGGTTTGGTTTTGATTTATTTGTTTAATAGAAATGAAACGTAATTTTGTGGAAATTGGTTTCGATTGACTTCATTTGATTAATTAGTTTGGTTTAAATTAAGTTTGAGTAAGTACATTAACGTTTATAGTAACCACGTTCAATTTATGAATATAACTTGCGCTAATTAAATTATAAATGGTAATGATTTGAATTGACAAATTTTGCTGACTTCAGAAAAGAATATCGGATCGAAAACTTTTTTAGACAGATTTAAAATTTATCGATTTCCTTTACTTCCGGGTCATGATTAAGACTGGCCGAAGTTTTAAGTAGTGCAAATGCAGGCGTTATTATGGTTTTAATTTGTTCTCCATCATTATCCGCCATCAACGTCACCAATTTTTATTTATAAAAATTATTGCATATAATTTTAATACATTTTCTTTATTTATACGAACATCACATTTAAAACTAGAACATTAATTAAATTCAATTTTGCGGCTAATATTTTTTATGTCTATGGAATATGTCTATTTATAACTCTATTTTGTAATTTGCAATCTATTTATACATTCTTGTTATTTTTGACGGTTTTTATATAAATAAGAATTGATAGGTCCTGATAATCTAATTGTAATCTAATTAACATTATATACTTGTTACTTTACGCAGAATATGACACAAAGTACCAAGTGCTATATACATAATGTTATTTTAATACTTACGCCAAGTACCAACGGCAAGCAGTGTAAATTATATGTAATCTATTTTATAATATTAACGAGAATTTTCAATCTTTGTTTTATTTAATATACATTTGTCACTTTTGCACAGAATAATTATTCAGCATTTCTCCCACATGATGGCAGAATAAAATTGAATTAAAAAAAGGATAAGTCATTAAAACACTATCTCTCATCGCGCTTTTTCTATACATATCACAAAAAATCAATACAGACCAACACGAAAATCAAAGGCTACAATTTCACAATTAATTGATTCTGAACTAATAAAAGTTTCATATTCTATCATGATATATATTTGGGTCATTTTTATTATTGAGGCAGGTCAATTATGTCTTTGGATGTTTTTGCTGTTGATTGTTGATTATTTTGATATAGAGTTAAAACTTAAGTTGTTTTTGTGGAGTTGTATTTTAGACCGTATTGATTCTTAATTTAGGAAAGGAAACAAGGGTCGATTGTTGCATACGGTTTGGCTGGAGAATCAAAATAGGACCAATCGTTACATCCGATTTGACTGGAGCTTTGCGAGAAGTTGTTAGATTTGTTTTGGTTTTGGTTTAATTGGTAAAGAAGAAGTCTAAAAAAATTTTGGCGGAATCCGAATCATTGCAAATTTCTTGCATGTTGACATAATTCGACTTGACTAGAGAATTCAAACCCTATTCAACTTCTGAACATTTTTTCCCACAGCAAAAATCATTTTATTTTGATGTGATGGATTTTGATACTAAAAAAATTGAACTTTTAAATCCGTTATGACGGCCGTTTGGATCATAATCATTTTAAAACCGTCATAAATTTAGAATCTTTAAGAACATTTCTAATAATTTCTTTAAAATATAAACCTCTGCAGATGGAGGTTCCTAATCTATCTGTTCCAACAAAAGCCTGTGCACGAAACAAAATGATTTTAAGATAAAAAGATTAATTTTTGAAACCATTGTAATAATAATTTTATGATTATGTTATTCATGTCAACAAAAACAATTATTAATTTAAGCATTTCTATTACAAAATGAACATGAGTTCATGCTTTGAATTTAGGTCTCCTTTCTTACAGATTGAGAAAATTACTCTTAAGATTTTAGAGATTAAATAATCTCATTATTGTCGGGTAAAAATGTATGAATGCATTACAATACTAAACCGATGTCCTTAACAATTTTGTTTTTGGTTTAAAAGTTTTGCAACAAAATGTTGTGTTATTCCACTAATTTCTTTGTAGTAAAATTTATTAGTCGAATCTAGTAGTGAAATTTCTTAGTAAAATCTATTAGTTAAATATATTATTATAACTAGCCAAATTTTTAATATAGTGTAGTTAAATTGAAAAGAAATTAATCAAAAAAGAAAAAAAATTATATGTGTTGGTATCGTCCACTTTCAATGACGTGAATAAAATCAAAATAACGGTCAAACATATAAATAATCAAAATAACGGTCACACAAACGTGCCACAAGTGCAGTGGATTGATGTTGCTGTATGCTTATTTTTTCCCTGTCGCCGTTACTTTTGGCGTAGCAATTGTGTTGAATTGATGTTGTTCTTACGCTTATTGTTCAACAATCAACTTTTCATTTGACGCAACAATTTCATTGATTCATTATATTATGTGATTATTGTTCAAAAATTGCCTTTTCGTTTTGTGCAACAACTGCATTGATTTATTAAATTTTATGATTATTGTTCAACAATCGCTTTTTCATATGGCACAACAATTTCATTGATTTATTACATTTTATGATTATTGTTCATCAATCGCCTTTTCATTTGGCACAAAAACTTCTTTAACTGATTATATTTGTTTTATGATTTTCGCTCAACAGTCGCTATAGCATGTTGGCGCAATAGTTATATCGTTTTATCAACAATTTATGATTATTGCTGATTATTATTTTTATTGATTATTGCTGAATATTATTTTATGATTATTGCTCAAAGATTTATGATATCTTATGATTATTGTTGAACAATCGCCTTATCATTTCGTGCAACCATTGCTTTGAATTATTATATATTTTGTGAATTTTGCTCACCAAGCGCCTTTTCATTTAGCACAACAACTGCTTTGACTGATATATATTTTATGATTTTTGTTCCACAATCGTCTTAGTTTTTTGACGCAACAATTACATCGATTTTTTGACAATTTATGATTATTACTGATTATTATTGATGATTATTGTTATATGATTGTTGCTGATTTATTATTATTGTTAAGCAACAATTTATTATATTTTAGGATTACCGCTCTGTTATGTAGTTTCTTAACGAAGCTTCGGTTAAACTCGCCATAACAAATCCATATTGTGTTTTTAGTTCTATGAGCTAAAGAACCATATAAATGTCCCTCGAAACATTCTTTGGACTAGGAGCCTTCACTATTGCTTTGACTTTATTTTCGTTTAGACGTATTCCATCAACTGACAAATTATGACCAAAATATTCCACAGACGGCTGTAAAAATTTACACATCGACAAATTTCATTTTGCCTTGTGCTTATTTAAGCGAGCTAACACTGTTCATAATTTATTTCAATCTTCAAAAGTTTTACTGACTCTACACCTTTCAGAATACGATCCATTATGGTATAGAAAATACTAGGGGCTATTGACAAGCCAAACGGAAGACGAGTGTATTGAAACAATCCCTTTTGAGCATTGATAGTCATAAGGTGTTGACTAGATTCGGATATTGAGAGCTGTAGATATGCACCAGATAAATCAATTATAGATAAAACTTTTGAATTTGCCCAACTAGCAAAAATTTCCTCTATATTAGGCTTGGCTTTTAGTAGTAGGAATTAAAATGTTTGTATCCACCAGACGCTTTCATTCCACTTCACCACAATCCTTTAACTTAAAAGGAACTGAGTACCCTTTGTGAAAAATTGGAAATATTTGATACTTTGCAATTATCTCCGATTCAAAACCACCAACCGGTTGTTCTAACCGATTTTCTAAAATACTTGGAAATTTATTAAAAATGTCTTATTCCATCACCAACCTGTTTTCAACCGGAATGTTAGCCGATGTCAAATTTGTTACCGATTTGGTTGATGATGACGCAGACATAATGCAAGATTGCTAATCTGCTTGAATCTAATCCAACTAACTTCAAACCAGTAATGCTTTAAAAACGTGGGGTTTGTATCCACGATAGTAAGTTCCAATCGTTTTTCAAAATTATGAAATTTTACATTGACATTAGTTTTCCCACATATTTGGATTGCTTGGCGAGTAAGAGATAAAAACGAATTAAAACTACACTCTAAAACTAAATGTAGAAATTTGGTTTCATACTCATCTTTGGACATAATTGAACAACAAGCTCCGGTATCAATCTCAAGTTCAATTCGAGATTCAACCAATATTAAATAACGTGTTGCCGGATCTGACCTTGATGTGACTGTGTTGATATAATATACACCAGAATCACGATTTTGAGGTACTCTGGAAATGTGTCCTCTACCATGACATGAAAAACATTCCCAAAATCTCGCTGGACATTGAGTTGGATTGTGATGATGTCCACAATGTTGACAAGAAGTACGTTTTCTTGAATAAGACTCATGACGACTACGCCTTCGTGCTCGTCTGTACGGTGTTGTTGAGCGATTCCGTGTAGAACTGCTTGTTGAACTTGACCTTGAGCCATGTGACCTAACATTTTTGAAACCAAAAGTGCAATTAAAAACAGAATAATGTTTGCCAAAACACTCCATTATTTACAACGTTTTTTGCTTAGTTCAAAACGATTTGAAAACCAAATTCGAATTGAATTCACCATGAAAACATCAACAATTACAGTTTTGAATACTATTTATTTTTCAATACGATCTCGATTTTTTTGGGATCGTATCGGTATCCAAATATTCGAAAATACATGAAAACGGAAAACTGGATCGTGTCATGCGCAGTAAAATGTTTATGTTTGTTTTTAATAACAAAACAACTAATTTCACATTGATTTATAAAATGTTTATTTCATTAACTTTATTTAAAAGAAAAATACAATATCAAGCATAAAAAAATAAAATATTGAACACAATTAATGAAACACAATTAAACGCTTTTTGACAGTTTTTCAACACAGTTTTGAAAACGTTTTCAACCCGTTTTCAATCCAATCATGAAAACACTTTACAGTTTGAAAACGGGATGAGGATTCAATTCTTTTTCGATCTGCATGAAAACGTAGTAATTATAAAGCAAAAAGGAAACGGAATCGTGTCGCAGTGTGTGATTGGCAACCCCCTGCTTCCAAGTGCTACTTTTAGAAAATAATACGTATATAAATAAAATATGTACCGATATCGATTGATGCAAATATATTTATTGAAAGCACAATTAAAATTGCAATACTTTTAAAAAAATTTCAAACTTAATGCGATCCATGAGCTTGACGATCTTTACAGATCTCAGCGATATCGGGGCGAATAAATGATAACGCCACACGCATTTCTTCTTCTAAATTCCCTAGTCTCTCACGTTTGTTTGTCTTTATATTGATCATAGTTGAAAATCCTGCTTCGCAAAGTTATGTCGTGGAAAATAACAATAATATGTTCAAGGATTTTTTGCTTATACTTGGGTATTCATCTTTAACAGAGATCCAAAAATTTTCAGGAGTGTTTTCATGGAACTGTAATTTCAATCCACGATCTGAAGAAAGCGATGTCAATTCTTCTTCTTCATTTAAAGTAAAACTAGAAAATTCGGAAGAAGTAAACGGGTTTCTTATTCAATCATTTGTTCATATCGTGTGAAACAAAAACTTTATACATTTTTTATTTATTTATGTGTAAAAGGAGAATTTTAATATCTGCAATAATATTTTATGCTTTAAAGAAGTAATTTTAACCCGAAAGATATTTTTATTCATACAAAGAAACGTGTAAATTTTACGTACGTGTTTTAAATTTTACATTGAATTGATTTTTATTTTCAAACAGTTTTTAATTGAATTGATTGTACATTTGATTTTTTCGCGGAACAGTGGAAAGTGCATCGCGGAACACCAGTGTTCCGCGGAACACGCTTTGAGAACCACTGCTATAAGGGACGGCATTCATGTAAAATGTTTATGCTTGGTAAACCAATCAAATTTGGCTACAAATCATGGACACTTTCTTCTTCAAAAGGATATATTTACGCATTTAACCTGTACACTGGAAAACTACAAACTTCTTCAACAAGCAATAATTGGTGCCTTGGAGGAAATGTAGTAATGGAACTGTTACAGATAGTCAAGGAACTTTCAAATCATATTGTCTTTTTTGGTAATTTTTTTACATCTTTTCCACTGATGGGACTGGAATCCTTGGTTTATCTTAGTAAATTAAAGTTCTTTGCTTCTGGCACCATACGCGACAACAGGCTACGAAGCATCAGTAAGTTGAAACCAAATAAAGGTTTTAATAAATTAGATAGAGGTTACTTAGACTACTGGTTCGAAGAAACAATTGAGCTGAGTGTTATGCCTTGGAGAGATATTGCTGTAGTAATTCTTGCTACAAATATACACGGAATAGAACCAATAAAAAACATACAAAGGTTTTCCAAAGAGAAGAAACGTAGAATTGCAGTCCCTCAGACCTACGCTTTCCATCAATACAATGCTCATATAGGAGGAGTAGATCTTGATCTAGTAGATCTTGCAGATAATTTCGTGTCAACTTATAGGAGTAGAATTCGTGCAAAATATGGTGGTGGCCTATTTACACAGATTTTTTGGATGTTTCTCTAAATGCTTGGTGGATATGGAACATCGTCCATAAGAATGACCATAAGTCTCTACTGAATTTTCAATGAGAATTGTGGCGTGTTTTCTTAAAAGTTCAACATCTGCAAAGTTTAGTCAACCTGGAAGAAAAAATGCATTTTCAATGGCTGCTGCTGGTCATCCTGGACAAATACACACTTCAAAAAAGACTGATAAAAGAATGCGCTGTCTAGTTTGCAAATCAGAAATGTATGTTTGTTCCAAATGCTCTGTAGCATTGCATACAGATTGCATGAATAGTTACCCTAAACATGCATAACTCTAAGTCTGCTTAAATGTGATATTGAATTCAAAAGTTCCTATTTTGTTAATTTTTTTTATTATTTTGAAGATATTTCTGAATTAAAATGTCATTTGTTATTTTTAAAATATTTTATTTCCATTTTTTTTTTGTCTGTCCATTTTGTTTTTTTTTGATAATATACATAAGTTACAGTCATTTCCTACAAGCGAAACAAGGTGTGGCCGGTAATGGGCTAGCTAGAAAATTTTTTTAATGAGAATCTAATCAATCATCATAATAGTTGTATATCACAAAAATTGAATCCATAATTATGAACATATTTGTATTGCAAGACGAGAGAGTAATCTCTTCCTCCCCTATTGAGGTTTCTTATAATTGTCATCGAATTACCAGAATTTGAAAATAGAAACTCTCACATAATCTAATTTATTGTAAAATATGCGATATAACAAAATGTGAGGGCCTTGGTCAACTGAGCTGTCCCGTTAGGTAACCAGGTGTGATAAGCCCTGTTAAGCAAAAATTGTACGAACTGGTAGTGAAGTCAGTCAATGCATCAATGCCGCCAATATATTTTATTAATTTCATTCTCGCCTTTTAATCAGATATAATATAAGAAGTGCGTCTAACGTCACCACAATACTGTATATTAGAGTGACCATTCAAACAATTGTTCAATATTCTATTACGTTTTCGTCATACAAAATCTACAATTTGTTATAATGTTATGTAGCCACTAAAAGGGCAAGGCTCCAGAAAATTACCTGCATATCCCTAACGATGGCCCTGATCACAACACATAACAACCTTTTAAGACCAAGATCTCATAATGACATGCATTCTGTGACAATGTTTCTTTAGACGATGTACTATTTTTAAAACAATTTCCTTAAAGTTGAATATTTTCAAAAAATGCTCAAAAATCTTTCAATTATTATTTCAATAAGCAAAAACAACATTTAATAGAATATTAAGTCGCAAATATTCAACTATCAATTTATCACCCGTAGAAAACTTAAAATATAACGAATTACGTAAAAAATTATTTAATTATAAAGAATTTTCTATTTAATAGCGAAAATAATAAAAAATAATAAGGGTTGACCTTAGAATATTTGCACAATTATTCATACGACCACATCTCATCATCATAAACTGAACTCATATTTATTTTTAACGTTAATTATAACATTCGCGTTTTCTGCATAAACATTAACAACAAACAATAAAAACGTTGCAAAAAAAACTATATCAACAAACAAATAAACAAACAAACGTAACCGAACAATATGAAATTTAATTATTATAACAATAATTTTACCGACTTTTCCGCATTTTTCATTCTAAAGAATTCCATTCTCGTACACACAATATATATGTACGTAAAGTATTCGCGAATTATCATTTTTCTCACGGTAAAATGATTAGTGTCATATAATTAACTCGAATAATTGAACATAAGAAGAAATTTATTCGCGTTTAATTTATTTCTATTTAATTAATTTCCTTTTCTTTGCTTTGACGTATGCCAATATTTAATTTACAATAATAATTTTATTATGGTAAGATCACAGATGTGTGTTTTGTACGTGGAAATTAACTTGAATGAATTTTCTCTTAGATGAGTTACGAAGATTGAATAATTAATTTTTAAGATAAGATGAATATTGTTAAATGGATTGATGAAAAGTAGAACAAATTGTGGTGATATGATGTGATAATGGTAAAATAATATTATATTGAAGGGTTGATGTGTAATTATTTTATTATAATTGAGACCTTGATAATTATAAGGTTTGGTTTGGAAAACTGTGTTTTTGCGTTTCCGTATGTAACGGAAGAGTTGTATGGAAATTTTTTGTGATGATTACTGGTAAATTTATCTTTAGCGTTCCCTTTGTTTGTTATTTTTCAGTTTCATTAAAATAATACACGCAAAACTTTCGCTCAACAATTAATTGTTTAACTATTAATTGTAATAAATTAATTTTGTCAAACTGTTATGGATGAGTGAGATATGTTTATTCGTAATTTTCTTAAGAACACGAACATTTATTAAGATGAAAAATATCGTTTAGATATACATAGTTGATAAGATATTTTTACATTTCCTGTAACTCCCTATATAAATATAATTAGTGACTTTACCATCTTCTTTCGATTTATTTAAAAAGAATTCTTTTAGCATGGGAAAAAACGATGGTTAAGATGGTCACTACTAACGAAAGTTATTAGAGTTTGTATAGTAGTGATCTACGGGTGTGAAAACCCCACGTACTATAGTCTCTGCTACCGACATACAAGTTAACGTTATGTGTCCGATTACGTTAATGGACCTAGCAGTAAGGCATTTTTTTGCCTGTAAAAGCCGATAACTATGCTCGGTTACCATGTTCTTGGTTGAACATGTTGTTAACTGAAGAAACATTTGTTGCACGATGGATGACATTGGCTGGCAAAGTGTCAACCAAACAAACACTGCCTGTACTCCGTGATCGTTGATTAAATAACATACCGTTTGTGGGTTCATACTGTCACTGGAAATGATCGATAACGGCATTAAGACAAGTGATCCAGAGCCATAGAGACATTTTGAACTAAATGCTGCGAAAACGCTTAATGAAATTGCAGTCAGAGCGTAGAGTTTTCTGACGCAAGATCGAAGTAAATCAATCATATCTTTGAATGAGAAAACTTTTTTTGAATTTGGGTATTTTATGATAAAAATCCTTGATAAATTATTCAATTATTGTGTCGAACCAAAAAAGGACTCCAATCGTTGAAATTTACTTTCCACTATCAATAAAATACTGATGTGCCTTTGGAAAGTCCTTTTGAGGCCAATTATCATCATACAAATCCATCCGACAAACGTTATACGTTATAGCGGTCACATGACTAACAGTCGTTGAATTGTTGGAAGTAAGGTCATTAAGTAAGATATCATGAAAAGATGTTTTGAGCAATCTTCCTTTAGATTTCTTTATGTCATGAATTTTGTCCAATAAAATAATTACAAAGCAAAGCAAATTATTGACAATTTAAAGAGCTACGATCAAACATGCTGGTGTCATCCAAGGCTTCCAGCCTAGATTGCACAGTATGATATTTTTTATTATGTAGTTGAATGCGATTCAACAGTGCTTCTAGTCCCCTGATTGTTGAGACAACTGACAATGTTTTCATTGTATGCACAATGACGACACTCAATATGATACTTAAACTATGTTAATGAAAATGCTGTGACCCGGAAAACAGAACAATTATTAGAGCGTATGTAATGATTGACACTGAAATATTAGATAAATAAACAATCTCCAGAGTTTAAAAAAACCACCTTGACACAGCTCAACGATACTAGAAGTTCAATAACTGAGAGCGTAACGAACACTGGGCCTGCTAGTGATTCACTAACAGGAAGCAAACGGAAGACTGCTTGCCAAGCGAAGTTTTGTTCAGCAAGCTTCAACCATGTATGCCGAGAAGCAATTTTCCCACACTCAGTAGAAATAATCAGCCATGCATGCAAATGAAACTGTGTAAACGGAATTAAATAGGTGAAATCAAAGAGCAGGGACTCTGGTGACCCGAACGGTCTAAGAAACCGAGATCACCAAACACACCAACATAACTACGATTATTGCATTAAGAAAAATACATTAAATGTTTCACTGACCGCATTGACCCCAATCTTTATACCTTCAAAAAAAACTTAGCCTTCCATGTTGATAACCAAATTATTATCTAAATATAATACAATTGGAATATTACTTCGGTTTTGAAAAAACCTAAGTATTGCATTCATGAGCCAAAAGTGAAATTCTTAACCCCACTTTTTTGGCATTTCTCGACGTTTTAGGACCTACTGATTCTAAAAAAGCAAAAAAATGTATGTCTGTCTGCCGGCCGGCCAGCCGTCACAAGCGTCGAAATCTAGAAAACCGCTGGACGGATTTCAAAAATTTTCTAAAAATAGGTACACTCAATGGGAAGAGCCGAAAGGACGATGTGCTCAATGCTTGTCAAAAAAATAATGTCAAGTGTGTCAAAAGAATGATTTTCATTAATTTTTTTAGAAAATAATAAAACTAGTTATTTGTATGAAATGAAAATGATTATATTATTATTTAAAATTTTATTGCAATATAAGTTTGTCAAAAAAATATTGTCAAGTATGTCAAAAAAATGATTTCATTTATTTTTTTAGTCAATTTTTTGGGAAAAAAAAATTTAGCTGTTGTATGACGTAAATATGACATGTAAATTTTTGAATTTGTTATAGTTTTTGAAATATTTTTGGAATTTTGAAAAAAGTTTGTATTTTTGATTTTGTAATAATTTTTGCAATATTTTTAGAATTATGGAAAAAGTTTTAATTTTTGATTTTGTAAGAATTTTTGGAATATTTTTAGAATTTAAAAAAAAAAAATAGAATTTTTAAATGTAGAAGATCCGGCGAAAATAATTTATCGAACACTTTAAATTTGCTGATGCCCCAAAAGTGGGTTCAGCGTATTCACAATATCATAAATAATACTGGTAATTAAATAAACAACCATAAAAAATAATGGGCCTTACTTGGTGAATATTATAAATGCGATGATAAATCAATGTGCCTAGCTTGGCATTTTGTATAATTGCGATTAAATTGATGCGTTCAACTTGGCGCATATATTAAAATGCGATGAAAACTCGATGCGCTTAACAAGGCATGGCCATTGAAGAATCACTGCGCCAGACAATTTCTATTATATGAAAATGCGATGAAAACTACTAGCAAATGCGATGAAAACTCGAAATAAATAAATAATTATAACACATGATATTGCACAATGTTCCACCTAATACCGCTTGTGAAGATGGGTGACATAGTCATTGCAGACAGAGATTTCTTTGAGTAAACACTTTGTAGAATTTTACAAAAAGGTCTTATTCTGATAGATACATGATGTATATCTGTCGACAAAAACCTTTTTTTTAGTATAATAACGGTGATTCCATGTATTCCAGTAGTTAGGTGAGATACAAAAGATTTTTTTGCTCTAAGTACAGTATACCACCATACTATATTCTAATATAAGCTGTAACAACTAACAAATTCTATTAAATATTCATTTTCTTTTAAAGTTTAAGCCAGATAGTCCTCACACTGTTCATACTATAAATAATACATTAGTTCCGTAAACAAATTTAAATCTTATCATAAAACAATTCTAGCGTTTTACTGTATTTTATTTTATTTAATATTTAGCTTGTTCTTATTTCGTAGGCGTCGAATACATTAAATGATATTTTTTTTTCGTCAATATGAAATTAATATAGCTTTTGTTCTAAAACGAAAACGAAATAAAGTAAATTGATCATGCGCAAGAGCGTTGATGCTGAATTATTGATTTAATACAGATCATTTCATATTATTAGTTTTGGCTGGATTATGTTTGCAATATGAATAATTGATTGAATTTTGAGAGACCTTCTGTTTTTTTGATTTGGTAGTATTGGAATGATTTTGATTTAGTTTTATTGGTATACGTGGTAGATTTGCGGTGTGTGAGCTAAATGTTTGTCGTTTTAATAGAATGTGAATGGCATGCAGAGAGAGATAGATTATTAAATAATAATTTTGAGTTAATTTTTAACATCAAAAAGATTTGGATTAGCTTTCGAGATTAAATTTTATTAAACGGTAATAGCAGTCTAGTTTTGATATTAGAATATTTAAAATCATGTATTTTAATAAAAGATTATCTAATTTGTACAGGTTGTAAATAGATAATACAGATTTGATTGCATATAGTTAGATAGATAGAGATAGATTTTTTTATTTTTAAAAGTGGCACCCGATAATAAAAAAACAATAGTGAACAAGAAGTGAAGTAAGAAAGTGGGACCTGACCTACAAAAAGAGAGTGAACAGTAAAACAAAAGTTATTTTATTTTGTATGCAAAATATATACTGTGTCTGTTGTCCGAACAAAAATAACAGTTTCTGTATTTTTAAAAGATATTATTTTGAAATAAAACAAAAAGGACGAATTTCGGAAGATTCGCTTTAACAAATTAATACTTTTGTTCTTTCTCTCTCTAATGTAAAATAGATTTTGTAATTGAAGCATTTGGTACAACATATGTTAATATTGAATTTATTTAGACATAAACCAAAAAAAATGTATGTTTATGTAGTCAAAAATAATATATGTGGATGATAGCTTGTTAACAATTACATCGGCAACACTTAAATCATCAAGAAAGGCAATATTAAAAAATTAAGGAATGCTAATATAATGGATACTTCCTCAACTCAGCCGAACTTAAATAATAATTTTCAGAAATATGCAGTTGAATCAAATAGAATTTTGAGTACATTAGTCAATCCAGTTATAAGATAAGTTTTACTATATATATTATACTTTCACATTTTAAAAATTTTTTATATGTTTTTTTTTTGTTGTGGACACATTTAAGATTTTTGTGTTATGGAATATCAAATTACTCTAACAGAGATTTTCCTGTGCCTGAGGCCATGTGTGGTTTGTTTTTTGTAATTGATAAAATCCCGGTATAAACCAAAAAACGGTTTATAACAAAGCTAATCTTATCTAATTTTTGATGTACACGTAATTTATCTTTTTATTTTAGGGAAATATTTAAGAAATTTATTAGCCTAAAAAAAAGATTTTCCGGCTTGAAGGACCAAATTTTTTACCCTTTGATGGTGAAATGTATGTAATGTAATTTTACGACTTTTTTTTTAAATTGATCTTTGATTTAGATCTGGCGACAGTGCTTTGTAGTACAATTTACATTTGTTGATGCACCAAAAGCGGGCACAAAGTATTTACAGTAAAATATATATTACTGACAATTAAATGAAATCCGATAAAAAATCATGCGCCTTACTTAGTGAATATGTTTATTAAAATGCAATGATAAATCCCTGTGCCCAGTTTCGCGATTGAAGATTAAATAATGCGATGCAGAAGCTGTTAGGGCGCATATACCATAACATCCCAACTAGTAAGAAACTGTGTAAGTAAAGTTTACTAGATATATAATGGTATCATACTAATAGTGTACTGAGCACGTATCTATGCAAAAAAAACTGCTAATGAACCAGCCAATGGGCTAGGCACCAAGCATGAAACAGCGACTTTGATAGAAAAAATTTGTTGACTGTGCAAAGAACCAATACAAAAGGAAGACGAGAATTAAGAAGAATACTATGAGGTCTGAAACAATGCCACAGGTCTAAGAAAGCTCCAAAAATTATTAGGGTGTCGTAGGAATCAAAATAATTATTTTAAAATAAATTTAATAATTTTTTTGCTTTAACAACTTTTTTATAATATTTTGTTACATGTTTCAACCATAAATGGTCATTCTCAAACATTTGAGAATGACCATTTATGGTTATAATATTTTCAAATGTTTGAGAATGACCATTTATGGTTGAAACATGTAACAAAATATTATAAAAAAGTTGTTAAAGCAAAAAAATTATTAAATTTATTTTAAATTAATTTAAACAACTGGAAACCAAACCATCATTATTTTAAGTTAATTAACCAACTTAAAATTTTTTAAAATAATTATGCTTTTTCATTCATTCATGGACAAAATTACGCAAGTGGTTAAGCTATCCTTGTTTAAATCCAGAAAATAAGTTGTCGCAAATCTCGGCAAGTAAGCTATAAACTGAAAGTTAGAATCAAAGCATGCACTGAGCATGCTGAAGTTTGAGCTTAGTCGAGGAACGGGTCTAGGCATGGCAGCATATTTTTTTTGTATGTAAAATTTAAGATTGTCGATGTATGGCCAGTTTTACGTAGCAATCATCCGATTTTGACTAATTTTGATTACATGTATAGCTATAGCTGCCTGTCAGCATATTTGTTAATTTTGGCAAAATTTCGCACAATATGCAAGGGGTTACCCTATTCTTTTTTAAATCCAGAAAATTGAGTTGTCGCAAATCTTGGCGAGTGACCTATAAACTGAAAGGTGGAACTACAAAAATTGAACTTCATCATTAAAAATAAATGGGAATCCTAATTGACTTTCTTAAATTTTTTTACCAAAAACTACTCGTGGTTGCATATAAAAAGAAAATAATTTAACAAAAAAACAACAAAAATTATATAAAAATATCATAAATTATATGAAATAAATTGAACAGACTTTGCATTTGTGCAAGATGATTTTATCCAAATTGCATCATAAAAAATAATCACCAATACAATAATTTGTAGAGATATCCATTGAGGTTGGATAATATATAACGCTTTATATTATATTATAACACACCAAAGATGAATGTGGTCGAAAGTTCCAACAGCATGACGATCATATATATATAGTAACTCATTGTATTAAAATCACTCAATAGCACAAATACTTTAAAATCATCACTTGATGCTCCAAAATAAAAATTTGTAAATTTGTCACATTAAAATATTGAAGATAAGCTAAATTTGTCAGCTGTAATTTACAAATTAAGTGCAACATATTATTTGTATTCCAATTCTAGTTTACTTTAATTCGACGAACTTTTGAACAGTTATTATCACCTTTGCGAACACAATTTCTTACATCCAATTCATAATCAACCTATATAATTATTTTTTCAGCCACCATCAATCTAATTCTTTTTCCAATAACCGATATGGTAAAACAACTGTTTCTTGAAGCCGTTTTATACAACTAACACGCTCATCCATAAAAAAATATAAAAATTGATATCTATATACCAAATTTGATTTTTTCCACTACTTGTTTGTTTCTTAAAAATTATTGCCAGGTGAAACTTTAACATAAAAGAAAACTTAATAAAATGCCACAAAAAACTGAACTACTTAAAAAAATAAATTAAGCTTACAAGTTGAACTCGAATAATTAGTTAGTTAAACAATTAAAATTCTTTCACAAAAACTTACTGATAACAATTCTGTTTGATCAAACATTTCGTTGAGTGATAAAGATTGAAATTCTTCGTTTCTTGCTTCTCTTTAAAAATTTATAACCTCCCTATATTTCTCAATATATGCTAGTCAACCATTTCCATATATCATCTCATACAACAACTTCTCTACAACTACATAAATTTGAACAACCGTATTACAGCTACATGTAACACTATGACTAACCTTTACAAAATAAAAATTGTTCATATTTAAGTAGACAGAAATCTGTATTATTAATGGATAAATTAAGGTGACGCAATAAAAAGTTAACTGATAAAATGTTAAAAAATTGTTGACTGACTTGTAGCACACGTAAATGCTTTTATGTTTTATTTTAATTTAAAGACCGAAGCTGAAACTAATTAGCAAATCATTAGGGAGTTTCTTAAAATATGAATATTCTTATTTAAGAGTAAAATTCGAAATAGTTCGTCGTTATAGGACCATAGCATGCATCATGCTTAATCGAGCAACATGTCTAGGGATATGGCAGCATGTTTTCGTTTTGTTTCTAAAATTTGTAATCATCGATTTATGTCTAGCATGTTTAGCATAAGTTTTTTTGACAAAAATTTCGCCATATATGGAAAGGGTTAACCTGGGTTGAACCATATCATCTACCGCACTGAAGTTTGAGCTTAATCAAGCAACGGGTCTAGGAGTAGCAGCATATTTTCATTTGTATGTAGAATTTGTGATTGTCGGTTTATGGCCAGTTTTGCGTAGACTAGCAACGGTCCTTTTTGACTTATTTTGTTTACATGGATATCAGGAGCTTTCTGGTATTGTATTTTTTCAATTTCTTCTTTAGAAATAATTTCGCAATATATGCAAGGGTTTAACCCTTTTTTACATCCAGAATTTACAGTTACCTTATACCTACTTTAATAAGAAAGTAGCGTATTCTTTGCGAGAGGGAAACCGCTTTCGTTGGTGAGCTTACCAACAAAGATTTACTCGCGCAAGAACGGGTCCGATTTAAAATTCTGAGGTAATGCCGTTACCTTGAATTCAAGGCTTTAATTGACATGTGCAAATACGTAGACACATAATTTTTACATTTTTAAATTTTTTCATTTCCTTGCAAAAATAGCGATTATTAGAGAAATAGTTTTTTCGGCCCACTTACCTACATTCACTAGCGACCACTAGTCTACGCTCCTCTTTCGAACATAAACGATAAGAAAAAAAAATCAATCAAATTATGTAAACGAAAGATCAAAGCAATAAGATATTATGATTACCTTTCATATTCACAACTCAAAAACATTTCTTAAGATACCTTTCAACGTAAATTAAGACATTAAAACTGTTCAATAAAAATTTGATCAATAAAATAAATGTATATTTTTGATTAAAAAAAATAATAAAAAATTATCGCAATAAAAATTAAGAGAAAACATAATTTTTAAAAAAGAAAATTAATCGATTTTTCTTTATGTTTTTTTTTATTTTGCGTCTTTTTACTTTAAGGTAGGAAAAGTAAAAAAAAGTAATCGGATTATTTATAATATTTGCGATCGAGTGATCGATTGAATTTTGTTTAATAATTTAAGATAATCAGTATTTATGACTATGTGAATTTATGATTTTTACTACAATCTACGAATAATGACTCCACAGAATATATTTACGGTGTCATAACTAACACTCAACATAGCAGTTAAGTTTATTGCAACGAATAATATATTGACAAATTTAACAACAATAAACGGTAAAAATATCTGTTAAATTTACTTTAATTAATCTTCCATAAACTTAATAAAAACTATTATTATTTTAGTTTTTATAGTTATGTGGAAGCTTTATGTTATTTTATATCATTTTTTCGTTTCTTTATAACGATCGAACTTATGATGTACGTGTTCCTTAGATTGAGATTGAAATTAAATCAAAAGACATTAAATTTATTATTATTATATGGTAAGAATTTCAAGCTATAAATGTCATAAACTTTGGTTATGGTGCAGTTAGCGTGGTCTAGATTATTTTACGAATTTTATTTTGGGTTGAATGGTTATATAAAAATTTGGACTAATAACTTAAACAATGGAATGCTTTATATTATACGATTAAAAAAAATCTTTAATCGACTCGAAACAAACATGGGTTCTTTGAGTGGCCCAAGAAAAAACTTATTCACTAATTTGTATAAAGGCTCTTACAACGATTTAGAATGTTTTAGCGAAAAAAATTTATCAGTTTTGATTTTGTTTTTCACAAAATTTATCTTATTCGTAATCGGTGTTCTTCAGTTTCTTTTGATAAAATATGACATTTGTTTATATATATTTATAATTTGCACTATAAAATTGCGTTTGTAAAATTTACTAGCAGACGGGTAAATAATACAAATATCAACACTAAATAATTTCAATTCCACAATTCAATAAATTCTCAATAAACAATATAATGGACAAAATGTCTAATACTTTAACGTTACAACAGTTGACAATTTCATGCGTCTTATTAGCGTCTTTTAAATTCAAAATCTTACTTATCTATAATCGTACCAATAAAACATAAAAGTTGTAAAAATCATACTAATTAACGGTTACTGGTAAATTTTTATTTGAAATAAACATTTAATTATTTTATTTCTTACTATCATTATATGAATAGATGACCTAAACTATAATAAAAATTAAAAAAAATATAGTGAAAAAACAATTAATTTATAAAATGTAAAGATTTTATTTTATAGAAGAAGTAAAATTGTTGAATTGTAAATTTAGTTACTTGGTTCAATAGTCCCGTATTACAATTTAAGTGGATATACATATTTGATTTATATTTCATTAAAAAGAAATTAATTTTTTTTAGATGAAGAATCTTGTTGGAAATTAATCCATTATCAAACAGAAGAAAACATTTATAATAGTCACTCGTTAAATTTGCATATAAAAGTTAATTTGATTACTATGTTGTATTATGATTTATGATGGTTGGTGAGATAAATGTTGCGTTCTAACAATGATTTTGATGCTATTGGTTTGAATAAAGAGTTGGATATTTGTTAATTAGGTTTAAACAATTATTTAGTTTGGCTAATAAAGATTTACAGTATATGTATTGTAGTCTTTTGTATTCCCACAGCTGTCCTTAATGGTCATTATAAACTTTTATATCTTAGACCATCATTATTTTTTTTCTTGATTAAAATTATTATTAGGAATAGTCGTTTGTGTTATCGATATGTTCTTTGCTAATATGAATTCAGTAGCTAGAGCAGCTATATCTTCGAAAGCTAGAGAACAAGGTGCTACAGCAGTGCAAACATTTTCATCGCATGAATATTGTTGACTAGTGAACTTCTTGCTCTCGTATTACGTTTTTTTACTACAGATAATAGCTGCATATCTGTACAATGTCTTTTCCGAATAAACTCAAAAACTATCTCAACAATAAATTCTGCAATTTGCAAAAAACGATACACATTGCTGCTGCCTATATTTTGAAGATAATTCATTTTCATTTTTTCAAAAAGCTCTAAAATTACACAAGGTCATATAATTTAATTTTCATCACCGGAAGAAATGGCGCTATTAAAAGTATTTACAGACGGTGGTATTTGCAACCTCACATTGGTTTTTAAAATCACTCACTAACGACAAAAAAAAATAGCTAGCCAGCACCTCATTCGATCGAATTTCGAAGGAATTTTTATTTATCGTTTATCGCAAACAAGATGCAAAGTAGAGAATTCATTTGGTATTTTAGTAAGTCGTCTTTTAGAAAACCCGAATAAAACGTACAAAAAATCAAAATTACTGCTGTGCTTTATACCACTCTCTAAACTACCTGGGAACCAATATTTATTTTAATCCTTCGTTAGTTGACGATTGGAAGTTGTTGATCCTGGAAATAATTTGTATCCAGTATAGTTTTTAGCCAATTACATTTTTATCAGTAAAAGAAAAAAAACAGCACGTGACGAATTATTTCAATATTTAGTTCATTACAAATACATTCAAATACAATTTTCTGTATTGAAGACTGGCTGTGGTTCCAACAATCAACATTATAAGATAAGTTTTCTTTGTACTATTTTTATTAATTTCTTTTTTTATGTTTTTAAATTTGAGTTTCTTTCTTTTATTATTTTTAGCATGAGTTGTTGGACTTGGGTAATACTTTAAGATTTTCCTGGGCCAGAGGCCACATGTAGATTTATTTTTGACGGGTTAATTGTTTGTAATCCCATTAGTAAAACGGATTACCGTTTTATAATAAATCTAATATCCCTCGTCCACTGGTACGAATAGTACCACTTCCAAAATTTAATTGTTAAATGATCCGGTTAACTTTAATACTATAAAGTACATACAGGACATTCCACTCCCGATTTGAACTTCATCTACTTTAAAATTTTATTTACTTTCCTTAATTTATATACTTGCAGGTACGGTTCTTATTTGTAAGATGCCACTTGTAAACAAATATGGTTCACCATGGATTAGTGTAAGACCTTCACATAACCATATCAAAATCAATTTATTTTCAAACTTTGTGCACCATTTAATTGTCACCTCCCATAAAAATAACAAAATGTCACTAACAATTATTTGGTTATTTGATATTTTTGGTTTTAAAGCCTCGATGACACTAAGATAGTTTATAATCTACTAGCCAGCAAGTTTACTGGCAGCTTTTAAGCTCGCCTAGTGTAATCATGTTCAGAATCTAACTAGTAGATCTACCGAAAAGTTGATTGGTTGGCTACTTTACAATCTACTCGCTAGCTTTTGAACTGAAAAGTAGCAGCTGGTAAACTATCTTAATGTCATTCAGGCTTTAATAATTACTTCACTTGTGTGATCTCAAACACGATCTACTTATCACATCAAAATCTATTTATATTTTTGGCTTGTCACAACTCTTCGACTTCTTTTCGTGGCTCTTTACTACCAAGTTTGTTTTAAACTTGCTTATGAATTCATTCAACCGGGTGATATTAAAATTGCTGTAGATTGCTTAAATTACGGTCTTTGGTAGTTAAAAACTGTGCACCGTTGCAGCACAAGGGATGACACATTAAATGGTTTGGAAGGTGTACATATAGTTCTGTTCAAAATATTAGCTGTGATAAATCTAATTTAGGGACTGGATTACAAATTTGTATTGGGAAAAAAGGAATGGAATGGTCGTTGGTTGATTTTATGATATCTGGACAAGTTCGTGAGGATGTAATATCATCTGTCGGTTTCAATATGAAAGCAAATACAAAGTGGAATTTAATGATCAAAGATTGGAATATTGGCTTACTATCGATTTACAGTGGATCAGCATACATAATATTAATATAAGCTCTATTTTGTTATATTTGATTTTATATAGTTTTTGTGTTTTTGTATTAAATTATTTGTTTTTTTTCTGGTATTCAACATTCGACTTTTTGTTATAAATTTTTGGTCATAAATAAGAGATTTCCCAGGCAGGGCTCCCGTTTTTCTTTATATAAAAATCCAATCGTTTCAGTTTTCATCGAAAACGTAAATCGAATTCATTGTTGTGTGGAATTCTGAACAAAAAGGAGTTCGCAGTTCAATTGTAACATTTGTAACGTTTAACAGTGCAACTTAGTCCCTTATAAGAAAGCTGAGACTGTCCTAGATAAAGTTAAAGAAATGTTTCTCTGACTGAGCTCCAAATTTACAAGATCACCTGCATTCAATCATTTGGAGACGCATGTTTGTTCAACAGTCAGATAGACCAAGAAGGAAGCAATATAAACATAACTCATACTTTAAAAAAATGTGTAAACGTGTAGCTCCTTTTCCTTAGTCATCCTAACACCGTCCACAATGTTCTCTCTCGGCACTATTCCCAAAATTTAAATAAGGGTTGTACGGCGACTGACTTTACAGAAAATAGCCTCGCACCCCTTTTAATAATTACATTAGAAACATTTTTTCTTCAGAGATTTTTATCAGATAACTCGAACTCATGAGATTTTATCCATCCATAGAATATCCAACGACCAACGCGTATTCGTAACGCTTATTAGTTTTCCCTGCAGTTTGGAAGATTTAAAACTGTGCAATACCGAAATGGCTTAATAATGTCCAAACACCAATGGAGAGTAATGTTGTATATGGGTTTATTCCACAATTTCTTCACAACATACTTAATCCACACAAAATCAAACTTTTCTTTTGTAATTGATTTATCCATTCATAAAAACACAATTATCCGCACAATTATCAGATTAGCACTCTAGTTTTTACCAACTGTATTATAAACCTAACACAAATTATAATTTATCTAAAACTTGAAACAATAAGCAAAGAAATTGTGACCATCTTAATCAACAATTCAAATTACCGAGAAATGCAATGACCATCAGAAGATGGCATGAAAAATCGAATCTCCCTATGATCTTCGTTTGGTTTTTCCAAAAGTTTTTCTAAAAAAAAAAATCACACGATGTGAATGGCACCAATAGAAAAATTTCCGAAATTTAAATCTGTGATTTCAGAAAACTAAATCTGAGACCTAGAATAGATGAAAAAAAAAATTAAATAAAACGAAATTTAATTAAAATTTTGTTTTAATCAAGAATTTAACGTTAAATTTTCCTGTAAATTTACAAAAAAGAAATATGGGAAAATTTAATTATAATTTAATGATGGTTTTGCATAACCTGCAAATTTGATTTATATGTAAATAAATTTAACTTCTTTGTAATTGAATCTATTTAGTATTTGTGCTTCAGTTAATTATTTAGAATCTAAATTAATTATTTATTTGTTTGCTAGTTAATTTTCTTATAAAACGCGACTTTATTTATTTTCTAAGATAGTGAAAGTGGACTCGCTCTGAAAACTTCGAGACCCTCATGTTTGTTAAAACTTATTTTTTCTATAATTTTCACAATATCTTTTTGTTGCGATACGGGTTGAATGGTGGATTGACTCTGGACAGCTGACGCAACTCTTGAATAAATATTGAAATGTGAAAAATCCAGTCAAAAGCTTGTTCAACAAAAAAACTTGTGCAACAAAAGAGGCGCTGAAACACAAAACCTTGATAGAGGGGAGGTGGAAGAATTTTTTGAATATGTAATTTTTCTTGAAACAAAATTTGTTGAAACATTTAGTTTTTTTTGAAACATGGAATTCGTTTTTGAACATTTTCTTGAGGTTTTTTTTGAAAGATTGTAACGACTGACTATTTTCAATATTTACTATAAAAATAATAGTATTTATACTCAAAGAAATTCGCTAATAATTTATTAATTTATTCTCTTCAATTGTAGTAAGCGTAGAAACATTTATTTGTACTACTGTGCAAAAACGTTTTTTTGTTGACGGTTTAACTTAACGTCACTCAATGTTAATTAATAATACATGTTTTATGATTGTTTAAATTGTAAAAAGTAGAATTGTGGAGAGGGAAACAGGAAACCTAATATGTGTATATAAGCGATCAAATTGTTTTGATCGACGGTTAGTAATTAATTAAAAATAAAACAAAGAAGATAAGTATTTAATTAAAAATAAACAAATGTGTATGTCATTATGTAAATTTAGTGATAGAAAAAAAAATGTAATTTTTTTTGTTATAGAAAATTAAATTGTTTATTTAAATTGTGATATCGAAGTTTTTTTATTTATTTATTTGAATGTAATGAGTTTTAGTGAAAATTGTTTGATAAATGATTTAGTAAATAAAATGAAAATGAAAAATAAATAAAACACAGAAGTTCAAATATAAAAACGTGAAAAGAATTATTCGGGTGAAGTAATAACGAAACCGTTCAACACATTTTTTATACCCAACGGTTACGGTGACGCTTCATTCCAAGCCGTTACATGTTGAATGCAAATATTCATAAATTTAATGTCAATCAACAAGCAAATAAAAAAGTTTATGATATTGTTGAGCTTCGAAATACAAATGGTTATTGGCGAGTGGATAAATTCGATCAAACTATGAGGGATATATTTCAAATTGACAGATCTAGTTTGCTTTTATCATTTCTTGATGATTTTAATAAAATTACGTTTGGTAAAATAAATTTCAGCCTACAATCAACTTTTGTTACACAGGACTAGTTTTGGGAAGCAGACCACATTCAAGAAATAAATAAATGTAGGCCTTTTTGTATTTTGGTTTGTACAATTTTTGTTGATTTACTTTTATACTGCTACATTATTTTCTGTGTTAGCTAATTTTAATAATTTCTTTACATTATTCTCATAATAAGAGATTCGCAAGTGTAATTTGTTTGTCATAGATTCCGTTTTCACATATTTCCGGTTTAACAAAATATTATATTTTGTTTTTTGTGCTAAAAGTCCGATTATAACAAGTTTAAATTTTGTTTTGAAACAAGAATTTGGGAAAATTAATTTTCTTGAAATAAAAGTTTTTAAATTCATGTTGGCGTAGGGGATCAGTCAACCTTCAGTTGAGGATGTGACAATTCCTCGCCTCTCAGTCATTTTGATGTAATGGGATCTGCCTGAGCCAATTCCTAGAGATCAACAGCAATAACTGGGACTGAATTTTGCCATCCAATCGTACCGACCATGGCAACCCACCACAACTAGGCGAAGCTAACGGTTGCTGGGTACGACGGTAGGAATAGGTGATACAAAATAGTATTCGAGGTACGAAGTAGTGCTAACTAATCACCGAGGAACAATGAGATAAATTGATGCTAGGATCAGCCACTTCCCGATACTATGACGATCAGATCTCGATCCAGCAATATATTCATTTCCCGTTTAGGTTGTCTGATTGTGTTTGCATAACGCACAGATGTTAAGAGCCATGTCTCACATTAGGCTAATGTTTGAGTCTGAGTTGGCCCAAATCAGTCATCTGTGGATTCTGTGACCACAGACAGAGTTTCCAATTCAATTAAACCTTCAATATAACCTTCTTTTAAATGAAAAGCAATCAAAGAGAAAAAAGGAACTATTTTGCTGGTGGAGGGAAATCGGTCTTACTGTCTTTCAAAAGTTAGAAATGTTCTGGAAAAACGACATTTAATGTGAGACAATTTGATCCATTACTCCTGGTTTTTTAAGCAAAACAGTATGCAACATTTTGTTGCGACACATTTTTTAAATGAAACATATTTTTAAAAGATAAAATTTTTTAATTGCTATACAGTCATTTTTTAGTATTCGTTAGTTGCAACCGACCACCGACAGACAGACAGCCGGCAATGTTTTTGTTTGCAGAATAGTTATGACCTAAAATGTTGAGAAATGCCAAAAAAAAGTATGGGTTATGATTTATTATTAAAAGATTATGAAATTTTTCTCGAGATTGTGATAAAAAATATAATCTCTAAAACTGAAGTTATTGTTTGCTGCTATTGGTTATAGTGAACTTCAACCACAATAGCAAATATTTCTTCCCAAACAGTCCGTGTTTGTTTAATTAATTTTAAGGAAATATTTGCCTCGTGTAATGCTTGCTTTAGGATCCATCTATGACAATCTATACAAACATAACTATCTTTACAACCTCAACTACAAATCATTTTATCTCTCTCATCTCTTCTTGAAACAACAAAACTTACCACAATAAAAATGTAATTAAATTCTGCTAAGGTGTGTCACTCTGGAAACAACATCATAATTCATAAAATCACTCGACCATCACAATTTCGTTCATAATTACATATTTGATGATCCGAACATTAATTGTTTTGATATTTTTTTTGTGTTTTGTTTTTTAAATAATTGTCAAATAATAGAAACGCAACATGATATCTACATATGACGATAAAGGATAAATTTGGATCGCCCACCCTCACCCATTAAAATTAAAAATTCAAAAATTATTAAAAATAATAGAAAGTGAATCATCATCTGGTGTTCATGTTGATTGTTTGATTGTTTTTATCTAAATTGAAATTGATCTATCGTGAAAAAAACATAGAACCAAAAAAAATTGATGCAATAGATAAAGTAATTTATCGTGCCTATGTGTCTCATGTTGATTTGGTTTATAATTATATTAATTTTGTGTTTAGTTGGTTTTTAGTTTTGTTTGTTTTGTTTAAAGGGATGACAATATTTGTTCCTATAATAACAGTGGGGTTAAATAATTTTAAAAGTAAAACTATTTGATAGCAAACCTTATATTTTCTAATCGACTTCACTGTCTCTCAAAAAAAAATCATCATGTCAAAAACCAAAAATTACATCTTAATCGATGCATATGTTAAACCTTTTGACTAATATTATAATGTAAAGTGGAACCAAACCAGAAAAAATTACAATAAGTACAAACAAGTAATTAATGAGTTTTGTACAAAAACCAAAAATAAAAACAGCAGCACGACATAGACCTCATACTCAACAATTGAAAAACAAAATAAATTAAACAAACAGAGCATATGGTGTAAGAATTATTGTTATTAGTTTAACATGAAAAATTGCCTACACACAAATTTGTGGTAAGATGTGGATTGCATGATTTTTTTAAAAGTTTCACCCTTCAAGAAGTTTTTCCTATTTATTCTTCAGTTAAATGGATTTTGTTTACAATCAATATCGACATGAGTTAAAAGTCAATAAATTTTCCTTTGTAATTCATATTTTGATTGCAGGGAAATGTCAGATATAGGATGCTAGGTATCATCTAATTAAAATATTTTTATTTTTTATACGATAATCTGTACTAACTTATCAATGAAAAATCTGAAATAAGGTTTTTTATCCAAACTTGTTGGAAAACATTGATTTCATAGAATTTCTATCAAACAGTAAAATTAACTTTACCTTTTCACTCAAATCAATAAAATATCGTTTAAACATCCAAACAAAACATAATACATTATTAAATCATTTCCAAGAAATACTATTGAACGACATTTATTCCACCAATTTTCGATGACATAATAAAAATCGGCGCCCGTAAAACCATTTTCCTATTTTATATCGATTTCAGAACAAAACTTTTTCGTTTAAACTTAAATAACGAGTTAGAAGAATGTCCTTTTGTCATTGATTTTTTTTTATGTCTAGCTTATAAAGCTTTTTAGATATGTGCATGACCTAGGTCAAGCCATTTTCTCTTGATACAAAACTTTAACAAAAATCGTTACATTTTTGTCGTATAGAAAAGTTCAATTTCTTTTAATTCCAAATGCAAGATGATGTATATCGCGTTTGTCTGTAAAAGAATTGCAAATTATTTTGCAGTTGTTGTTTTAGTATTTAATTTGCTATTTAAATTGGAATTTAGATTTCTTGGTAAAACGGAAATTTGTCATGTTTTGTATAAAAAATATATGTTTTATGGTGAAATTTAATAATTTCTTAGAACTTTTTGCGATTAAAAATCAGAAAATGAACTTAGTTATACTTTATACAGTAATCCCTCCGACTGCGCGGTAGTTCCGTTCCAGTAAAACAGCGCGCTATACAAAACCGCGCAATGTGAACCCTATTTTGTATGAAAATGGAGGGTTCGGTTCCAAATTTTGAAAAAAATTGAAAAAAAAATTAATTTAAAGTTATAATTAAACCAAAATGAATATATACACCCTGAAAAACATGTATTACTTCAACAACACTTAAATAAGAAAACACTTCATAAGTTAACAGATAAATTAACATAAATAACATTTCAAAAAACAACTTAAATTTACAAAAATTATATCAATAATCTGAATTTGTTTAGAATATTCTACCTTTACTGGCTTGAAATTGAATTTGATCTATATTGAACGTGCCAGCCACACAGTTAAAAATAAACTGAATATGTAATGCAAATTGCTACATATATGGGTCATTTTTTTACAAACCGAACATCTTTCTGACCAACACATATTTGATTTGGCTGAAATTTTAGGGCTTTTATATAGAAAAATTTCCAAATTCTCATTTCCCAAGAAAAGAACGATACATGTGCTCGAGAAATTTTTTGGGTTGGAAAATGGAGCGGTTCTAAATTTCGAGGATTTCGTGATTTTTGGCTTGAAGACTTATTTTCAAAGATTCATAACTTCGGTTCTGGTAATGATAGACATTTTTTTCTGTTTTATTTTAAAGCTAAAAGATGAACTTTAAAAAAAATTGTTATCTACAAAAATTATTAACAAATTCCTATGTGTAAACAGTTTAGCAATAAGTCAGACACTTTCTCTCTGACATCTGCAATTTTGCTCTCTCGTGTACGAGTAGCATTAGAAATAAATCAATTTATCGAGCGCGGAAAGGTAAAAATTCCATAAATTTTTGTTGTCCCGCGCTGGATAAATTAATATATTTCTAACAGTAAAACTAATTTCTTCCTTAGTTAAAAACACGTTTTTCTTGAAAATTAAACGTAGAATACGTAGGGCAATCACTAAAAATCGATTTTAACATTTTATTTGTTTATAACAATAGGAATTTGATAATATTTTTTATTGACTATGTTTTTATATTAAAATGCCATCTCTTAGCCTTAAAATAAAATAAAACAAAAGCTTACTATCATTAATAAAACCGAAGTAATGAATTTTTGAAAATAAGTCGTCAAACCAAAAATCACGAAATTTAGATCGCCTCTATTTTCCAAAAAAAAAATCCTCGAACACGTAAATTTTTTTCGATATAATACCAGTAAAAAATTTTTAAGCCAAATCACAAATCCGTCGGTCAGATTTTGTTCAAATCTGTTCGATTTGTAAAAGAATGACCCATGTGGGAAATTTAATTTTTTTTTCATTTTAATTTTACGAAATTCATCTACATATTCTTAAAAAAAAATTTTAAACGTCGCGCACTTTGAAATTTTAATCGCGCAGTGCGAAAATTAGTATTGAAAACTCATCTCGCGCAGTGGAAATCGCGCAGTTAAAACCCGCGCTGTCGGAGGGATTACTGTATATGAAAATAATTTCAAATAGTTAATGAAGTAGACAGTTAATATTAGTGTAAACTAGATTGGAAGTTTAACAAAATCTTTAATATCTATAAAAGACCGACACTTCTCGAGCCAGAGCTTCTAAAGAAGAACAAAATGTCCCCTGACGTTTATCTCGTAAATATCCGTCAGAACAATAAAAATGCGTGCACAGAAAGGTAGGTCTGGTCTGAACCAGACCAGGATATGAGCAGAAAAGGGGAGAGTCTTTTTCTCCACCTCTCGTCATTGCAGTTGCGACAGTAGTCATGAGAGAAGACACCCAGTCTGCGCACATGTTTCCCAAACAATGGCACTGTCCACAATGTACCTCACGAATTTATCCTTGTTTGTGATACTCAGGCTGACTCCATTGAGGATTGGAGGGGCAAATTCTGGCGGTTTGCGCTTTCTAGAGAGGATAATCAACTCCAATTTTTGCAGATTTAGCCTTAGGCTACCTACAGTAATGTAGTCCATTTGAAAAAGGATGCAAAAATCATCCCCATAAGCGGTCACTTTAGGGAAATCCATTCCAGGTTTAGCAACAAAGAAAAAAATGATATAGTGAAGACAAAAATTTATTTTTCGAGGAATGAACACCACTTTAGGCGTCACCAGGGAGTAAACAAAGGGGGACACTTACCCCCCTAGTTTTGCAATCTGAATCTTAAATTTATTATTACATTATTGTGTTTTTATAATTGAGGGTTTTTTGAAATATTTATTTAGTTTGCTTCAAGCATCGCAGTGGTCAAGAAAATATTGATTTATAGGCAAACATCTCTTATAGTATATTTTAGTTATTTTTGCGCTTATTAATAGTTTTATTTTTACAGTTGGCTTTACATAAAATGACAAAATATACCCAAATATTGTTTATGGATGACTTGCTTGAAGTAGCAGAATTCGTTCCATCAATCAAATGAAAATTGCTTAATGGATCGCACCATACTGCATTACAAGCACAATGATAGAGCGACCCTTTAGTTCTTCATATGAAGGATTAGAACATATAGTAACGTTCTAAACAATATCGGAATTTAGTATTCTTCAATTCAGAACTACTTAGATTATTCTTAACGGATGTGAAAATTGCCAATTGTTCCGGTACTCAAAGTTTTTCCACATGAATAAAATTTCGGGCTAAAATGTATATTGATGAATTTCATAGAGCGATGTTTTGTTTTTGTCTTCTTAAATTTTTTCACTTGCTTCGAATTCTTTTTGACTACAAATTCTCAAGAGAATGCTGCAATCAACCAGCTATTCCAACGAATTTCAATTACATCTGGTGGCTACGGTAAATCGCAGGCGTCACGGGATGCTTGGCGACGGTTATTTGATTTAATAACTACAGTTTTCAAAATATGAAGGGGCTGAAATCTCAAAGCTCAGAGATATCAAGACTTCGGTCTGGAATAAGGATTTCAATATAGTTTTCGGTAAAACACTTTTATGAGGACATTGTTTTTAGTTCTGGGCAGCGATCTTAGCGTTTCGAGAAAGTATTACAAAATCACATATTCATATTTCAAAATTTCAAAAGTATTGTGCAATTAAATAAAATCGAAAATTCAAACTTTTTTCAAAATTCTAAAATTTTCCAAAAATTATTACAAAATCAAAGATTAAAATTGTTTTCCAAAAATTCTAAAAATATTGCAAAAATTATAACAAAATCTAAAATTAAAATCTTTTCCAAAATTCTAAAAATATTGCAAAATTTATTACAAAATGAAAACTACAAACTTTTTTCAAAATTCAAAAAATATTTCAAAAACTATAATAAGCTAAACGATTTCCATGTCCAATTTCATGTAAAATTACATTTACGTCATACAAAAGGCTAAATTTTTTTTTTCCAAAAATTGACTAAAAAAATAAATTAAATAATTTTTTTGACACACTTGTCAATATTTTTTTAACAAACTTAAAATGCAATAAAATTCTCAATAATAATAATTTCATGTTTATAATTTATAATTTCATAAATTATAAATTATAAACATGGGTATAATTTCATTGCATTTCATACAAATAACTAATTTTTTTTTTTTTCTAAGAAAATAAATGAAAATCATTCTTTTGGCACACTTGACATTACTTTTTTGACAAGTTTATAATGTCATAATAATATCCTCTATAATAATAATAATAAAATTTCATGTCATAAAAATAATTAATTTTATTTTTTCTTAAAATTGGGTAAAAAAATAAATAAAAATCTTCATTTGAGAGACTTGACAAAATTTTTTTGACAAACTTCTAATGCAATAATCTAGTTTTTGACCTCACATACCAATCCCGACCATCAAGATTTCTCTACATTCTTTGTTCCTACTCACTATCACTTAAAATGAACGTTTTTAAGCAAAAAATATGCATATTTCCTTGTTTTGACACACTTGACGTTTTTTTGACACACTTCCGGTACAGTTATCAAACACATCGTTCCATCGGTTGTGGGTAAGAATTTCACTTTTGGCTCATGAATGTAATACTTAGGCCTATCAGACCGAAGTAATAATCCATTAATCTTTAACTACTGCTGTTCAATGTACTAACTATACTCGGTTTAATCCATGTATCAAACAAGTATTGTAATTTTAATTCGGAAACAGCGCTTTATCCAATCACAAAATATGTATATAAATTGGTGTATGGTAAATCAGGCCCGTACAGTGTCACACACGCTTTGTTTACGGCTTGCTGAGTTGTGATGTTGTTTTTTCTTTCCAAAAAGTTTGTACTGAGCTATTGTTGGTAGCTACTGGTAGTTTTAATGGAGTATTGTCTAATTTTTCAACCAAAATAATCATTACGGAACGTTTTCAGTCATCAGTGGTTTCATCGACAATTAAATAAATTGAATGCTTACCGATGTAATATTTGATCTTCCGATATTGTAGTTTCCATAAAAAAATTCCAGCTTCAAGGAATGTCATTGCTAATTTTATGGAAAATGTGTAAGCTTTAGCAGCCTTTGCATTTGTGCTTGTCATTGCACTTGATATCGATGGGCTACAAAACAATAAAAACCAAAAATGAGCAACACCCCGAGCAGAAATTAGTAAGATAAAACTTGACCAGGGCCGCATCAATTTAGACTTGGTTTAGAATACCCTTTTAGAATTAACCTAATTTCAATCTGATCAGAGCCTGATACGAAATACCTTACTGAAGAAAAACGTGTTCTAGACTGAGTGGTGACCAGATGACTTAACCATTTTTGATTTTTCTGAAACTTTTCATACAAGTGGTAAGGACAAAATAAAAAACACTACTTATTTTACAATTTTTTTAAAGTGCATAGATTAAGCATAGGGGGCACCCCTCTTACATGTTACTTTGAAATTAAATTGCTCTAGAACGGCAATACGAATTTCAACACACTTTTTTTTGTTTGATAGGTGATTAGTTAAATATTTAAAAACCAATTAATTAAACGTTTTTGTTATTAATTTTAAAATTAAAATATTAAAAAACTTTTTTAAAGATGGTGCTAGGGTTAAAGATTAATGAATTTAATTGTTTATACATGATATATTTTAGAAAAAAAATTGATTTCAACTGATCTTTGACTATAGCGTCATCTTTAAAATAGTTATTTGTTTCACTAGGACGAAAAATGACTGGTTTTGGGAAGAGCAAAAATGTTGCGGTGCGACGCGATAGCAATTGTTGTCTTAGCAATCCTTACAATTTCTAGAGGTCCTTTTTATAAATAAAGATATAAATAGGTTTAAAGTGAGAAAGGAGACTAATTTTTCTTTTTGAAGAAATTAGTGTAAACATATTTAGAATAATCATATAAGAATTTCATTTATTATATTTTTTTTATCGTCATTATTAAATACATATTTGAAATGAAAAAAAAATTGAATTGAATCAAAAAATTTAACAGATTTTCCTGAAATGAAAAATGTTAAAAACAAATTTTAAAAACAAAAATAAATTAAAAAAAATAATAATAATATAAAATAAAAACTTCTTAATATTGCAAAATTGAAATTAAATACATGTATTTATGAAATAAAAGTTTGACCAAAAACTGAAGTAAAAAACTAGAAATAAATTGTAAGAGAAACTTTAATAAATAAAAAAAAGTAAAAAAACTTCTAAAAACCACAAAATATTAAACGAAATCAAAAACTCTGTCTCAAAATTCACTTGCCTAATTGTGTGGAGAAAGATTATTACTAAAAAGTGTATCAAAAAATAATCTGAACACCGAACCCCCACTCCCCACCCACCTGCGAAAAAAACTGCCGATGCCCATGAGCGCTATAAATCAAATTGATTATTGATGGAAAAAATTGTTATTGATGGAAAAAAGCAAAGGAAAGCAAAAACATGACTTTCCGATTGTTTTGCAAATCGAACAGTTATCTCTTTAAATAGTTTTTATAAACTCATGATTAGAGTAGGCATGAAAGGAGCAAGAAATCTCCGATTTTTTTGAGAAAAATGGAAAGTTGCGTTTAATAGTTGTTTGTTTTACTAAGACTATGATGGTAAATTTTGGGATGAAATAGAATTTTGCAGTGCTAACGGTTTCAGTATTGATGATCGCGAGAAATCAGTTGACAATCTTTATGTTACACCGTGCAATCCATACTTACTCGACAAACGAATTATCATATCAATGTCGAAGTATGTACAATAGTTAATGCATTTATAAAAATGTTTATAAAAGCTGTGATAGTGCAACCGTTTAATTGATGACTGTATTGATATAGATGAAGTTAAAAAATTTTTAAATGGACATAATATTGGATTTGCTGAAGGTATGTGGTTAGAAGGTTAGACAAAATGTTGTTTTTTTGCGGGATCAGAAGGCCGGTGATGCTGTTAGAGGTACACAATTGATGACATTTTTCGAATTAAATCGAACTAATGTTGTTGCGAGATAATTCAAATACAACTGAAATACCACTCCCTTATATACTTGGAATGACTCGCAAAAAGCATGGCAAGAAAGATCATGTGAAGGTGATCAAATTATATCACGCATGTATCTGGAGAAACAGTTCAATAGATTTCCAATTATCTCATTTCAGACAGCTTCTATTGAATGTCACTCGTGCACATCGTGTACTACAAATGGCACCCAACACGGAGATTTAGATCGACATAAAGCCTCGGAGGATCAGGGGGGAGGGGGAGGCTTGAGGAGAAGCACTAGAGAGCTTCTTAATTTTGTTTATTCTAAATATTTTTTTTCAGTCTGAAGGGAAGGTAGGTTTCTTTCGTTAGTTCAAAAGAGACATGCCTGTAGGATTTCGCTCCAAGATGACTGTGCCGTAGTTTAGTAGATCCTTAACCTAAATTTATCAAATTTGCTGAGGAGAATCACACTGGTTTGCTAAAGGAGGTCAGGAATGATGGTCTGTTTGGTTTTTCGATTTCTTTTGATTTTCGTTATATTCATCCATAACAAACCAAACCATATGGCTCATTAGATCCTGAGTCATCGGTTCAGCTCGTGTGGAACCATATACACATTTACCTGTTTTAAATATTCAGTCAGAACGTGTAAATTTTATTGGATGGGTGGTTTTAGAGGTGCTGGGTGGAAGATTCTTGAGACCAACTGAAAAATTTGATGTGGTCACTATATCTTCTGTCTGCAAGGATGCGTACTTGAACAATCGGACCAAGGACTACTTTTAGAAAGTAGTTTTAGTAAGAAGGCATTTGTCATAGTTAAGGAAATAAATCAGTTAAGTAAGATAAAAATTTTTTTTGTTTTCAAATTATAATGAATTTAATTAATTTACTATCTAAAATAAATATGTTAAATAAAGTGCATCAAGAAGGAAAACAAGTGATTTTTTGAGTCAACTATTTTATGACATAGATTTTGCCAATCAACTTGGGATTCAACGACCAGAATCTAACGTTTCAATCTAAAAACTCAACAAAACACATTTTTTCAAGCACAACGGCCATACATATATTGTTAGAAATTTTCTAATCTCACCATCATAAAAAAAAGGTACGTTTAAATTACTTCCATATTTTGCTTACATATTTCCAATATTAGTATTAATATATTATAAAATAAATCAAAACTGTGTTTATTGGTGTTAAACAGGATTCAACACCAAGAATTTAGCGCTTGTATCAAAAGGACGGCACCGATTAACAGACAAATTTAATTTTTTATTTTGTATTGAAAATTAGATATATTATTTGATTTTATCTTGGATATTGTTACAGATTATAAATGGCTTTCTTCGGATGAGTTGTGCAACATTCTTGTTGTAACCGTATAGTCAACAATGTGTGGCTAGACCACACGATGTGTGGCACATATTGATCCAGGTGCCGGAGGTATGTAAACGAACAAATAAACTTCGTGTCAAAGGTGACGTGAAGGGGGCGTTTGGTTAAAAGCGAGTTGTTTCTCAGCGCTTAAAATTTTGGGTTGTTCTTTATTCCCCAATTATTATTTTTTTTGTAGGTTTTATTTCAAAAAATTAAATTTAATTTTTCCATATCTTCTCGCTAATCAAATGAGGTAATAAAATAGCATCAAATCAAATATCGACGTCTAAACATACCTCTAGCCACAGCAGCCGCAGAGTCAGATAGTGGCAGACTCTGCCCCTGCAGCGAAATCAAAAGGACAATAGTACTATACATTTGTTGAGGCGTGTAATTCACATGGCATTGCATCAAATGATAATAAATAGTGCAAATATTTAGTGGAAGCAAAAGGTTTTCAATCACTCAATTAAATGCGAGATGTGTTTGGTCTTATATATCCATAGAAGTTACCATCAAATGTATTTGCACTGTGGAATGAGTTCAAGGAATATCTTAGTAAGGATTTTCGAACAGATTACAATAACAACATTTCATTTAATCGTATCGTGCATTATTGACTATTGATTAAATTTTGGTCACTTATATTTCATGCAAAGCCCGTAATATTTTTCCCAATAATTATATTTGTTTTTGCTCAATAAAGAAAAAAAAATCTATTCATTGATTGTATCTAAAGACATTATTTTTTTAACCCTGAAACAGGCAATCCTCACAATAACCATACTACAAGTCATACGTTCACTTCGAATTATTAAACGTTTCAAAACTCATTTCATAAATAATATCTGTCTGTATACGGCGTTCCACTTTATGAATTCCTAGTGTAATTTTTTTTTGTGTCTTCATTTTTTTCTCTTCAAAACATTAAATCTTGTCATATGTTTGTACAGGAAATTAATTCTTGTTTTTTTTGCACCTATGTGACAAAACAGAAATAAAAATTAAACCTCTCGTAGGTGTGTTAGTTTTGGAAATAAAAAAATAAAAAATAAAATAAAATAAATGATCCTTTTTTTTGACTTAATAGTGTGTCGAGGAACTTTTTTTGAATAATTTTTCTCTGTCTGTCTCGTTTTTTTTATACATGGCAAAGTTTTTTGTGTGGTTTGATTTTTTTTTAATGAAATGAGAAAACCAAAAAACGACTGGGATGAATAGAAAGTGCTTTGTTGTGGAAAGTCACAGTTTTGAGATAGAGGCAGATTACTTTTATATATCGAGTAATTTTATTTAAAAAAAAACCTCGAGCTGCAGATAATAAATGTGAAAATAGTTTTGATGTCTCGATTTAACAAAATAAATAAATCTTATGTATTTTATCTACTTTGATGTGAGATAGTTTTGCAAATAAAAAAAATAATAAAATATGTTTAATTAAACAAATACTTGACACCATTTGAAAGCGTTTGAAAAATTATTATAACATTTATTTACGGTAGACCTACATAGTTCTAGCAGTGCAGTAGTGGAAGTTGTGTTGAGAATTGTAGGAAAGAGTTTTTTTTATCAAGAATATGATTACTGCATTCATGTTATCCGTTTTAGCGGTATCATATGCTTTGAAGTTGTATTATTATTAAAGATATGCAAATAGTGACACCCATCAAAGCAAAAAATGAATTTAATTTAACCAAAAAAAAGAGATTGTTTTGGTTATATATTGATCTAGTGGTGACATTCTGTAACTAGTTAGACTTGGTGAAGTCTTGAAATAGGAGACGAGATATAAGTAGAGTAATTCATATTGGTGAAACCTTATTCAGCAAGGGGTGAGGAGAAATTGGAAAACCACACTGGAAGTTCTGGTGCATCTACATGCAACAGATCTTAAGAAAAAATTTTATTTTTCTATTATGTTCAGTTTGTTTCTCATATGTTTTTTCTTTTGACAGTTGGTTTTGTATATTAACGTAATCATTGGGTTTATTATACTTCATTGAATTTTTTTTAAAGAGATTTTTCCTGGTCAGAGTCCATCTGAAGTTTTACCTAGAAATTGTTGCAAATCCCGGTAGAATCCGAAAACCCGTTTCTATCACCAATGCAGAACCAAACAATATAATTGATCGTGTTATCCGTGTAAATTAATATCACGATACAGGCTCGAATGTATTTTGTTTGACTACACGGGCAGAATGCAGTAAAACGTGTACGCAAACTGCTTTTATTGGTAAAATTCGATCAATAAAATCAAGTTATATTGGGACTGCATTTAACAGTATTGCTTCAATTCTTTTGATTGGTCGTAGAACGTTGCTTAATACTTTTAACTTGCCAACTTTAGCGATGAAAAATTCTACTTCAAATATTTATGATTGAACAGTAACTATACTGAATGGATAAATGCAGCATCATTAATTATAATTGATGAGTTATCTTTGTGTTGAAACTAAATTTTAGTGTTGAAACTTTTAGCTAGACTATTGAGAGAGATATTTTCGAACGAACACGACAAATCTAAGTTGTTAGGTGGTAAAACAATTCATATGTAAATTCAGAAGCAAGACCGAATCCACTCAATGTAATTCAATGCTTCAAAGAAGTATAAAGTACCATTTAACAAGTAAATAATGCCCACGAAGCTCATCATGAGGAAAAATTAATTTTGAACAAATTGTCAATATATAATTATTAATCAAATTATTACAGTTCAAAAAGCCAATAGCAAGGTAACAGTAGAATAAATAAAGAATAAATAAATCACCAATTTGCACTGTCAGATTAATTGTTTTTGATTTCAATATCAATTGAATCAATAAGTCATACTTTAAAATTATTTTTGCAATTCCGAATCACAATTCAACGTATTTCGATATTGTCAACAATATCAAAAAGTGAGATTTTTCCGCACTGTTTTATTTTTCCGCACTGTTTCATAGAAAATTGTCTCAATGCTAAGTTGATAATAGAAATGCTTATTTATATATTAATATGAATGTTGATTGTAAAAAATTTGTTTGCAGAATAATTTTGTTTAATTGTGTTTTCGGAATTGCAAAAAACGTTGTGTGCAACTCATTGCACAAATTGATTTTTTCCGTACTTGTCGTATATTTGTCCACCTCGCCTTCGCCTCGTTGGACGAAATTACGACGCGTACAGAAAAAATCAACTTTGTCCAACTAGATACACAAAGTACTATTGTTGTAGTCGTTTTGTTTGGGAGTGTCTATTTGCAATTTCGGTTTACAATATTCGATTTTCGGCCACTGGGCGATTCTTAGTTATAAAGTTATGCCGTTAAAAATTGATTTTACTAAACTTATAAAACCGAGATCGATACAAATTTTAAATCAAGTTTAATGCATCACATTGCTATAATCAAATCACCCATTCCTCTCAACAACCATGACTCAATAAAAAAATTTAAAACTATCGAAAATGTATTTCTTTTAGTATCGAATTAAAATCAATTATTATAGTTTCAACCCTTTTCATCCTTTTCTTTAAAACTATTTAAAAAATTTTATTGGAAAATAAATTTAACGGATTCGATTGACTGTAACTAATAAATAAATCGAATTTCTAGTCACAAAAAAAATCTTAAAATTATCCAAATGTCATCAATGGAATTAATCAATAAGAAATGAATTATAGTGTAAAATCTAACAACTAATATAAAACTAGTCCCTAACAGTTTGTAATGGTTATGTATCCTTTTTATTTGTTGCATTATTGATAGAAAAGGATTGATGATTTGTTTGGATTGACTATTTTTTATTTGAATTAACTTCAAAAGTTTTGAAAATGGGTAAGAAGAGTTTAAGTATCATTTGCATAACGTGTTCCATATTAGTAAACCTAATTTCGTTTGATACATCTAATTCATAACACTCAATTAATCATAGAATTAAAAAATGTAAATCATTTTAAAAAGTTTTGCAAACAAAACTGCAAAACCCTTTTACGAACTCTAACAACAACCAATCACCTATCCAATTTAAATCATCAGCATAAATAATCACTTCAGATAAACTTTTATGATTTTTTTTTCGGTGAAAATTTATTATTTATTGGTTTTTCCTGTAAACTTCATACTCCCGAAAAGAATTCTGAAAATCCAATATTATTTGTTGAATATAAATTTGTATGAAATGAACACACACGATAAATGTCAATTTATATGTTAATTTATGTAAAAAATAATGAAAAATTTATTAATTTAAATTATTTTATGTTTTTTTTAATGTTGATTTCAAATGATTTTCTTTTATGATAGATGATGGCAGAAGGTGTCAATGATGGAACTGAATGAAATCAGATTTTATTTCAAAACCTTATTCACTTGAACGATTATCCTCAGATACAAAAATATTATTTCAAGATAATAAACTACAAATTAGAGACACAGTAAATAAAATTGTATTAAATTTTTTAATTTTCATTACTTTGACCAAGGCACAATTTATTCTTTGGGACGTTTCAATAATTTAATTTATGTAAATAACGTATAAATTTATTTATAATTTAATTTTTTTAATACGATATGGATTAATTAATTTTAGATTGGGTTAGGGAATTGAAACTTAAATTAATGGTTAATTATAAAATAATCTATTTTACTCACACCATTAAGATGTTCTGTGGCTCTCACTTTTATTTTCTACCAGTTTGGTCAATTTATTTTAAATAACAGTCATTTTATTTCATATCCTAGTGTTTTAAAGGGTTAAAGGTTTTGGTTGAAAAATAAGTCCTAGATTCAGCGTACATAACTGTTTCTCCTGTAGCATCTATATTATTATTTCTATAGTTAATTTTCTTAAAACATTTAACAGTTTCTTTACTTTTAATTAAAAATACGGAAAATTTCTCTGTTTCCCCCACGCACAATATAACATACAAATGCCAGGATTCTATCAGATTTGATAAATATATGCTATTTTCTTCTATTCTCTTCTTTATAGCAAAATATCTATCTCACCAAACAAAAACGCATAAAAACCAAATAAATCAACATCAAAAACATATATTATTCTTTTTGTTGTTCTAAATCAAAAACTCTTTGATTTATTTGTTGTTGTTGCTCATGGTTTAACAAACCCTATAAACATTTATAGTTCCGCCTTTTAATTCTATAAACTACACTAAAACTATTTCAATTAACTATTAAAAATACAAAAACATAAAAATACAGAAGTCATCTCCTCAAACTTAATTCATTAAAAATTAAATAAACGATGTGAACAAATTGACTAAAAATATTATCCTTAAATGTATCCTTTAAAAACCGATTTTCTCACAATAAAATAATTCCTTTTGATTTCTTTTGAATAAAATAAAAATTATTGCAATCTCATTGTCGTTTAATCAGTTAAAACTAATTTTTGTTATTGACTGAAACCCTTTTAATTCGAATTTCAAACTTTTAATCGTCGTTTTTTTTTATTCTCCTTTTGAATATTATGATAAAACTAACTAAGAAAATATGATAAATGATAAGATGTAATAAAAGTTAAAGAAATAAAAAAAATATATAAAAATCATAAATAAATAATGTTTCCACTTCAAGTAATTTTGCAAAGTAGATTTTTACAATTCTTCCTTTTGTTGAAATTGTAGTTTTACAAGAAAAGGATATATTTTGTTAGCTTAAATGAAATAACTACAATAAATGACTTTTTTGCGTGTTTCTTAATATAAATCATAAATTTTAGTTTTTTTTAAATCGAATGTAATAAAGTTTCAAGGATTGTAACGACAAAAAATAGTGATATAAATTTTGTCATAAAAGTACAATGGATAAAGAGGTTGGCTTATAAATGAATTTTTATGAATAAAAGGCAGTCGAACTATAAATAAAAAAATGTAGCAGTTTCAGATAACATAAGTCAGTTATAGCATTATTTGATTTGAATAAATTTTTCACCTAAAGAGCAATAGTTGAGTTCTATGAAGAGAAGTTGTTAGATTTATGTTTGCTTGTGCTATTTTCTTCTCTAAAATCTATGTTTCTAATCTTCAAGTCAAAACCATTTGAAGTCAAAACAACAAATTCAACTCAATTTGCGTTGGGCCGAGACGTATTCACCAATAAAAAATGACCTAAATTCGATGTATCGATACAGTCGATACTCGACTTCGTTACGAGTCTGGCTGGCCAAAACTTCGTGATGTGGACTTTAATTTTATTTCTACGTTATTATCGTTTGAAACTATTTATCCACATTAAAATCCGTTAGAACCCGGGTAGGAGCGCTAAAGGGCCAAACTTGGGCCAAGTCCGCACCACAGGTTTTGTGGGTTGGGTCAAGGTTAACATTTTCAAATGGCCCAAGCTTGGACCAAGCTGTTACAGCTCCAAATTTTTATAATTTGAAAAAAAAAAATAATATAATTTCTTCTATTTCACCTGTTTTGTACACCCCACAGATCGAAATGTTAGTAGAAAAAAAACACTATAGGCAAACAATTTTTTTACAAAATTCAATCAGCTGGTTGATGTAATCTCAAACGAATAATATCCTGTTAACGACAATATTGTAAACTGTCATTTTTGTTAACCGATTGTCCGAGTTTAATACATTTTTGTGTTATTTATTAATACATTTTTGTATTATTAATACATTTTTGTATTATTATTACATTTTTGAAAAATTTATATATGCAATAAATATTAAGTATAAAATAAATTTAGCAAAAGAGAGTGGGATAAATTGTAATCATTTGTTATTGTCTTATTTCTTATTCTCATTTTCTTGATTTATAATTTGTTTTTTTTCTTTTTTATTGAATTTGATTTTTTTGCGGTTTGTGGTATAGTAAGCAAAGATTTTGTTGTATTTTTAAGTAAAATAAAAAAAATGTTTTGTCATATTTGATTTGTGTGTTTTTCATTAAACTTTTTAATAAAGAAAACGCAATTGATTTGATAGTACGAATAACCTAAGTATTGTTAAAATTAATGATAATATATTATAAATAATTTTACTCTCATTGTCTTGATTGATATCTTAACTATTTTTTATTTATTGAATTTGATGTTTTTCTCAGTAAACAACAGTGAGGAAGTGTGGTGAAGTAAGTAAAGGTTTTACTTAGACGATAAAAACACCGCTATTTCATAGTTTTAAGTTTTCACTTCTGTCGGCTGTCCTCAAGACTGCCTCCATTTTTTTACACAAACAACGTATGTTCAATGTTTGAAATAAAACTATTATTTCATGTGCTTTTTTTACTGAAGACCAATCATCACAGTGGGTGTCTTCCATTTGTGTCTGATTGTTGGATATAACCAAAGAGTCACTGGAGGAGAAGTTTATTATCCTAAAGTGCAAAATATTAAATTTTGTGTTCGTGAAGTGGACAAGTAATATAATAATAGTGCATAAGAAAAGGGTGCAAAAATTACAAATGTGTGCTAGAAAAATGTCTTCAAGTCTTCTATTACAAAGGTGCTTACCACATTTCGGTCTTCACAACACAAATATTTGCTAGACTGTAATTCAAACTATGCTAACCAGTCTTCTGGTCTTCAGTAATGTTATACTAGCCAGTCTTCAATATACTAGTCACTTTTGAAGTCTTTAATTATATCATGCTAGCTAGTCTTCAATATAATAATAATAAATCTTTACTTTTATCACTAACTAATAGAATTAACAACAATAATGTACAATAATTAATAGAAAACACATAACACATAATAAGGTAAATTAAATAAACAAATACCAGATAATAATTAAACTTGGAATTTGGTGTAACAAATGAGCACTCAAAATAAAGGCTCCAAAAAAGAAAACCAAAAGAAAAAATATTGGCGACGTTGATCGATAGGCTAACTTCACCACAGTTCAAGAAGCAAAATGTTATGAAAATATAGTGAGCTTATATCCATAAAAAACCTCAATTAATGGGTAGCTATTATTATTGTCATCGGGCCTTCACTCTTTTCATTTGATTTTTCATAAGCCAATTTTATTTAAGTACATTCATTCATTATTATAAACTAAAACTTTGCAATTCGATACTGAAAACAACTTAAGTTATTTATTATCCAAAAACAATAAATAAAATTAATACGGTCATACATAACTTATTATCTTAAATGTTTTGTCATCAACATTTTATTTGTTTTAGAAAATCGAATCAGAATGAATGAAATGGATTAATGTGGTTTTATGTGATTTATTCTATAGCCCAACAGACTCCAAATACAGCAAAACGAGTGCTCCAGTGGCCTTCCCCGCTCTGCTCATTATTGTTTAAAAGATTATCAGTTCTCACTTCTCTGTTATATAAATCCCATCTTTCTTTCTTTAGTTTCATCAAAATTAGTTAATTCATAAAAAAAATTTTCACCGGAAGTGACAAACTGGAATTGGATTGCAGAACTGGAACATATAAATCTCTAAACATATATACCAAGATGTGGGCGAGATGGAGAAGTGGATAAGTCAACAACATCACTTACAAGGAAGTTAAGCAACACTGGGAAGGGTGCAAACTTAAACGGGTGACCGCTTGGGAACCTCACCAGAAAAAATATGGAAATACGATTGAATCACATTGAAGCAGGAATATCTCGCCCACGGTATGCCAGTATACCTTACCCAGCAGCCCTGGAAACTGGCTAGGATTCGATGGCCCAATCACCCGTTAATCCGAAAGGTGAATCCGAAATTCAAATGATTAAAGAAACGCATACTAAAGATACAAAGCAAAACAAACCGGAATAATAAAATATCGACCCTTAGCTATCGTACCCGGACACGAGTAGGAAACTGGAATGTCAGAACTCTGATAGAAACATCGCGGTTAGCACAAGTTGAGAAAGTAATGAAAGAATATAACATCGAGATACTAGGACTCAGTGAAGTAAGATGGAAAAACAGCGGAGAGTTAACAACAAGTGAAGGAAACTATATGATGTTCTCTGGTAAATCCAACACACATGAACAAGGCGTAGCAATATTAACAACACCTAACGCAAAGAAAGAACTTCTCGAATGGAAACCAATCAGTAGCAGAATAATAACAGCAAGATTCCAATCGAAAATTAGAAACACAACGATCATACAGTGCTATGCATCTACCGAAGAAGCTGATGATGCGACAAAAGATGAATTCTACGAAGAGCTCCAAGCAACGCTGGCTAGTGCACACCGAAATGACATCAAAATAATACAAGGGGATTTCAATGCCAAAATTGGAACCGCCAACACCGGAATGGAATCAGTCATGGGCAAAAATGCACTAGAATCAACACGTAACAATAATGGAGAAAGGCTCATCGATTGTTGTGTCACAAATCAACTATTCATAGGAGGCAGCAAGTTCCCACACAAGAACATACACAAATACACTTGGACATCACCAAATGGAAGAACCAAGAATCAAATTGATCACGTACTGGTGAATAAGAAGTTTCTATCCTCACTACAAGACGTCAGAGCAAAACGAGGAGCAGACATACACAGCGACCATCAACTGGTAATTGCAACATTCAAAATTAAACCAGCCGCTGTAAAACAAAACAACAAGTCATATCAGAGAAAATTTCATCAATAGATTGAGCGACAAAAATACAAATAACATCTTCAAAGAGTCGCTCCAGCTCAATCTACCAAACAACGAAACAACCAGCATTGATGAAAAATGGGAACAAGTTAAAGAAGCTTACGTCAAAACTGCTACAGATGTGCTAGGATACCAAGACAAATCACGGAAACCATGGATTAGCGATGATACATGGAAGAAAATTGAAGAGCGTCGACAGCTCAAGTTGCAGTTGTGTCACCAGAACACAACCGAGATCCGCAACAAATATGAAAGTACAGCAAAACAAGCTAAAAGGATGGCAAGGAATGATCGCAGAAAATATACAGAAAGCATTCTCAAGACTGCGGAAACAGCAGCAGCTAATAGAAATATGCGCACACTACACAAATGCGTGAGAAAGGTAACCAACAAATATACAAACACTCCACCAATAAAGGATGAATCTGGTCAAACCCTCACAACTCATGAACAACAGCTAAATAGATGGAAAGAATACTTCGAAGACAACTGCCACCAACAAGAAAATAACTTGCAGTCTCCGGATGACAACTATAACGAAACTATTAGCACCCATCCACCAACGGAACGGGAAGTTAGAGATGCCATACAGAAACTCAAGAACAACAAATCTGCTGGTACAGATAATATATCAGCAGAATTACTCAAAGCAGATGTAAACACAACAGCAGAAGCTCTAACACCACTATTAGCTGATGTATGGAACGAAGGTAAAATACCAACCAAATGGAAAGAAGGTTTAACCATAACAATCCCAAAGAAAGGTGATCTAAGAGAATGCAAAAATTGGAGAGGTATATCTCTGCTCAACACAATAATGAAAATACTAGCAATGATCATTCTCGAAAGAATATCTCCATCAATTAACATGAAACTAAGAAATGAACAAGCCGGCTTTAGACCAGGAAGAAGCTGTACCGATCATATCAACACAATCCGTATCATCATTGAGCAATCAAATGAATGGAATTCACCATTGTATCTCCTCTTCGTGGACTTCGAACGCGCCTTCGACTCAATCAACAGGAGCGCGATATGGAAGACACTTTGTGAAATGGGCATCCCGAAGAAAATAGTTGATCTAATCAAAGAAATGTACCGGGATGCTGCAAACAGAATACAATACAAAGGACAGCAAAGTGATGAATTCTACAACCACCGAGGAGTGAGAAAAGGCTGTGTACTATCCCCGCTACTATTCCTAATAGTACTAGATAGTATCATGAGAAAGCTCGATGATGCAAGTCCAAATGGAATCCAATGGAATACAACAAGACGGCTCAATGATCTAGACTACGCAGATGACATCTGTCTACTTACACACACACATACGGACATGCAGCAGAACATACAGAAGCTATCAACCCTTGCACATGAAGTCGGTCTCAACGTTAATATCAGAAAAACAAAGGCTATGAGATTGAACACCAAAACGATAACACCAATTACCATCAACAATACACAAGTGGATGAAGTCGACAAATTTGTGTACCTTGGTTGTACTGTAGCAAAAACAGGCGGGACTGAAGAAGATATCAGTCAGCGTATCAACAAAGCCAGAAATACGTTCAATATGCTTCACAAGATCTGGAATGCATCCGTCCTGTCAAGAAAGACAAAGCTACGAATGTTCAATGCATGTGTCAAGTCAGTACTGCTGTATGGGTGTGAAACGTGGAAACAAACAAGAAAGATCACAAATAAACTACAGGTGTTTGTGAACAAATGCCTGAGAAGACTGATCAAATGCTTCTGGCCAAACACCATCAGTAACCAGGAGCTTCTACGGCAGACAGAGCAGCTAGACATTGAGACCGAGATAAAACAAAGAAAATGGAGATGGATAGGACATACACTGAGAAAATCAGTCGAAGATATAACAAGGATGTCCCTAGAGTGGAATCCACAAGGAAAAAGGAGAGTTGGAAGACCACCCATGACGTGGAAGAAAACGGTGCTAGCTGAAGCAAAACAAATCGGCAAGACATGGGGTGAACTGAAAGCGATTGCCCCGAACAGAGTCAGATGGTCCAGTCTAGTAGACGCCCTATGCTCCTAAATGGAGATAAAGGGAAAAAAAAAAAAAAAAAAAAAAAAAAAAATATACCAAGATAAATCAAAATCTGAAATCTGAAATCTGAAAAATCAAAAAAAATTCAGAATAAAACCTTTCAACTGGAATTTAGTATATATAGTCCAGGAATATTAGGGGTTTCACCTCGGAATGAGAGATAGTCAGCTATAAAGTTGTATAAACCTTTATTTTGGCACCCTAAATCTTGTCTCAAAACCTACTTATCGTAGGGTGTCCGCGACTACAGAAATTCCGAGGTCAAAAGTCAAAAAATCAATTTTTTACACATTTATTGCAAATATCTCGTTTCCTATGGGCTTTATGCTATTTGTAGTTATTATAAATATTGTAGAGGATTAAATTCTCTACAACTTTTGTTTAAACATTTTTTTATATATTAATCCATTTTCAAGATAGAGGGCAGAGTGCGCGCAGTGTTTAACTATTTAGAGTATCATTCGAGGTTAACCTGCAGCCAAATTCTGTAACTGTGAAGCGGTGAAGTGATAAAAATTTCTTCGTTTCTTTTCATTAAAAAACTTATCACTTCACCGCTTCACAATTACAGAATTTGGCTGCTGTAGTCCCGATTCAAAACATGCTGTATAAAGTTTATAAATTATTAATAAATATATAATTCTAAATAATTTGCAATTAATATTTTTTTCCAATAATTCAGTATCTATTCATTTAAAAACACTTACCTACTCGTGTAATTATAAAGTTATTAAGAGAAATACTTTAATTATTTTTTAATTTTTAATTAATGTTTTTATTGAAAAATACCATTCCATACATTGATGGACGTTGAAATTTAAAAAATTAAATAATAATAATAAGAACTACAAATTCTAATTTCAATTTTCTTCTTCGTCTTCATCATTGTCTTCCAGTCGCTGTAAAATTTCAAATTCCTCTGTGTTCTCGTCTTCAACATCATTTGTCTGTTTTTCCAGGATTTCGGGATCAAAAGTACCGTCTTTGTTAATATCACTCTGATATGGTAAAGCATTAAGACAAGCATGCCCATTAAATTTTAACCTTGCTTTCGTACATCCACACCGCGAACCACAACCACTCTTGCAGTTGTAGAGTATTGTGTTTTTAATTCCTCGGGAGATGGTGGATTCATTGTCATAACAGGTTTCAGAAATTCATCACGCATTATCCAACCCCAACTCTGGGGTTCTAAATCATGCCCTAACCAAGTCTGAACTTGATAATAAACACGGTTGAAATTTTGGTGGGCTGCTGCAGTCTTTGGTGGAAGATTTGATAACTGCACTGGTTTATGCAGTTTTGTTAACTTGATGAACTGTGCATAGTCCTCACAGTCCTCAGATTTTAGAGCATTATAGATTTCCAACAAGGTTCGCACTTCATTCTTAAAGAATGATTGAACCGGGCAGTTTTCTTCTTCAAATGCCGCAGTAATTTGACCCAAATTCGGAAGTTTCTCGAGTGTTTTTACAAAAGTTTTTTTCCTTTTCTAAAGAGCGCAGAAGCCGTGTCACAACCACTTATTGCGTGCAGAAACAAAATGTGTTTTATAGAACGAGGATATTTATCAAAATTTTTGGAAGAGTATATTTCAGTATTTACATTTCCTTTGCCAACTTTTTTAAAGAAAATTTCTTGTTGATAAGATATGGTACGCTCAATTAAAATGACAAGTAAATCTATATCTTCTCTTATTGTAACAGCAGTTTTTTGACGTTTAGATTCAGCAATAGCTGTTTCAAAAATCAATCATCTCAATAACTCTAAATAATTAAACACTGCGCTCGCTCTGCCCTCCATCTCTAAAATGGCTCAATAAATAAAAAAATGTTTAAACAAAAGTTGGAGAGAATTTAATCCTCTACAATATTTATAATAACTACAATTAATAGCATAAAGCCCATAGGAAACGAGATATTTGCAATAAATGTGTAAAAAATCGATTTTTTGACCTTTGACCTTGGAATTTCTGTAGTCGCGGACACCCTACGATAAGTAGGTTTTGAGACAAGATTTAGGGTGCCAAAATAAAGGTTTATACAAGTTTATAGCTGACTATCTCTCATTCCGAGATACTTGCCCTTATTTGACTAATTTTCCAGGACTAACAGAACTAAACTAAAACCTTATATACCAAGTCTGAATAAAATTGAAAGACAGGATTTGAAGTTATTAATCAAGATACTACGCATTTTTTAAAGTATTTGACCTTGATAAAGGAGTTGACCATTTTTGTAAATTTGTAATTTTGGAATATTTTTTAAATTTTTTTTTTAATGTGAAATTTAGTTTTAATTATTTTTTAATTTGAAAGTCGGCCAACTACCGACATCCAGTTTTGGTTTGTTTTAATTTCCATTTTTGTTTTTTTGAAAAAATTTATTTTTGGTTTAGATTTTTTTCGAAAATTTAGAATTATTTTATTTGACAATTGTTTTTGTTTTATTTTTAAAATTTGGGTTTCTTCTCATATTCTCACATTTTTTTGTTGTCTAGCCTTATTTTTTTTCGATGGAAGATTCGTCAGTCTTCTCCGAGACTCAATTAATTTTGGTGGGCAAGTTTGCTTTTGTTAGACTTCCAATCCGTATTCATTCGGTAAAACTGTGAGTCACAATGGCTTTTAATCCCAATGTTAGCAGCGTAGTGTGCAATTTGTTCTACCAGAAAATGAATGAGCCAAGTGCGCCACTTATTTCTTGTTAATTACTTCGCCACAATTTTAAATTGTGTGGGTGAATGGAGTCTTGTTGAAACTTGGGCAAATAATCCAAGTTTACTTAAAAATAGAAGAACAAGATTAATTGTAAAATTGGACGAAATGGCGGGGGTTTTCCGAACACCTCTTAGTTTAAATCTTCAATAACTTCTAATTCCTTGTATGATCTTATGGAAACTTGGGTAATAAGGTATTGATACTGTTTCCAATATTTCTGCATACCAACTTTCGGTTTATCGCTTCCGTTTAAAAAGTTTTTTTCAGGCATATCTTCCTATTGTAGCCTACAATTGTGTCTATTAGATTCAAAAGCGATCTATTCCATTTTAAAATTTTTTGATGTAGTGATTAAAATTGTGATATAATATAAAGTAAATTAGTTAATATTATAAAAATTGTTAGTTAATTAGTTGATTATAGGTTTCTGAAGAAAACAATGAATCAAATTAAGAAATCCAGTTGCAAATAATTTAGAAATTTAAAGTTTTTTTCAGCTGATTCTGAAATGTCAAAAATGGAATAGATCGCTTTTGAATCTAATAGACACAATTACAAATCGATTTTCATGAAACGTTGATAAAAGCTTTAAAGTAACATGAGAAAGATTTTAACAGCTTTTAGGGTACATTAGATAAAGTGTTGGTAGGTCCACCATGGAACAGAAAGTTTTTCTACCATGTTTTCGATGTTTGTTGAGAGCATACAACATTCGTTCGTGTATGAATTTTGATGACACTTTGTAAAAAGAATAAAAATGCAAATATGTATGGTAAGGAGCTGATTAGTTTTTTAGCGATACCGAAGTGGTGAGGGTCCTCGAGCACCTGTTTTTTAAAGCTCAATAGCATCTGATAATTGAATTGGATGAAACTTGGTACATAGTCATTTAGTACGGCTTACAACAGTTCAGCATCCCAACTTTCGGTTTTTCACTTCCGTTACAAATTTTATTTTTGCTATCTTTTTGATATCTCAGAGCTTGAGATTTCAGCCCCTCCATATTTTATCTATTGAAATGAATAATTGGTAGGGGAATGCATTTAGACTTGAAATATAGGTTAGTATTTGCTTATTTTGTTCTACCACAGGGTCGTTACTCTGTGTTTCCATAATATTTAGCTGGTATAGCACACTAACAAGGAACAAGTGTGGTATTATATTTTTGAAAACGAAAAAGCAGAGATTGACAGAGTGAAAGCGGCAAAACTTTCGAGTATGTCAATTTCTGACAAAAGTTTTTACAGTGCCATTAATTCTTTAAATTGTGGTACTAAATCTTCAATCCCTCCTATCATTGTTGGTGACTCAATCATTACTGACCCTGCAAGGAAAGCTACATTGTTCGCGGAACGCTTTGCTTCAAATTCAACAGTTTTAGAAACTCCTAAAGAAATACCCCAAATCCAGTCTTCAAGAGTTAATATGAAACAATTACATTTCAAACCCAAAATTGTCGAAAAACTTTTAAGGGTGTTAAACAACAACAAAGCCTCTGGTCTGGACAACATTCCTCCTGTTATTCTAAATACATTTTCAAAAGAACTTGCACAAACCCTCACCAATATATTCTATAAATCCTATAAATCTGGTATTTATCCATCCTGCTGGAAGTTGGCCAATGTCCAAAAAAGGAACAAAATGTGTTATTTCAAATTATAGACCAATAGCCTTACTCCCAGCCATGTCTAAAATATACGAGCACTATATTAATTCACACATATCAAAATTTTTGGAAGACAACCATTTGATATCTGACAGCCAATACGGTTTTAATTTGGCATGCCAACAAGCTCGTTGCGTACGGTTTTCATCCCGCAGTCGTGAAGTTGATTCAAAATTTTCTGTCTAACCGATACATCTCGGTATCTTTAGATGGCTTTTCTTCTGAGTCTAAATTAATAACCGCTGTTGTACCCCAAGGCTCAGTTTTATCCCCCACTTTATTTTTAATTTATATCAACGAACTGTTACAAATCACCAGTAACCCAATAAATAGTTTTGCAGATGATAGTACACTGCACAAGTCATTCGTCCCCCTATCTTCAAAGGGTAAAATGCATGAACGAATAAATCCCATCCGGAGAGACGCTGCCATAAATGTAAACGAGGACCTAAAAAAAGTCGCCGATTTGGTTGACAAAAATTTGGTCAATTTTAATTCCACCAAAACACAGCTATCAAAGACCGAGCTTCCCAACGATATTTCAATTAATATGTGTGACGATCAAATAGACGAATGTGAAAGCATTCGTTTATTGGGAGTCTCAATATTCAATGACTTACTCTGGAACGATCATATAATGGCCATGGCAAAGAGCGCGTCAAGAAAACTCGGCCTCCTCAATATCTTACTTCGCATCAATTACTCCATATTTATAAGTCCTATATTCGTCCCTGTATGGAGTATTGTTGTCAAGTTTGGGGCGCTGCATCTGTTACTATCCTGGCTCTTTTAGAATCTGTTCAAAAGCGAGCTATACGAATTGTTGGTGATCGAGATTTAACATTAGATCTTGATTCCCTACAACATCGTCGCACTGTTGCTGATCTCGTTGTTTTTTATAAATATCGTCACCACCAGCAGTGCTCGGATGAAATCAGGTCCATAATGCCTCAGACATATGTTTTGTGCGGGCGGTCGGACTGTCGAAGGGATTTCTTTGATCGTACATCGTACACATGGAATGCTTTTTTGCCCGAATCAATAGTCTCGAGTGCCTTCAATCCACAAAGATTTAAAAAAAACGTCCACCTATACCTCAAGACGCATGTTGTTGTGGGACCTACGTCTTAAAAGGTATCTATGTGTTGTTGTATCACATTATAAAATGTTACTACACAACGCAAAAAATTTATAATTGACTTGTCTGCAGGTTTTCTAGGCTATTTATTTCAGGAACAATGTGATTTTTATTGTAAGTAAACTTTTCATTTTCCAATTGCCTATTGATTTCCAGGCGGAAAAAGACGTCTGCGTTTATGTTGCAAGGCTTTTTTTTATAAGAATTATGGTGTAATCGTTTTCTTCGAGTGCCAATTGCCATCTGATAAGTTTTGATGTTGGATCCTTGACATTCAAGAGCCAAATAAGCGGCGTATGATCAGTGATGAATATGATGCAGATACCTACCATATAAGCATTCTTTCTCAATTGTTGAATAATTACACTCTGTTTTAGATAAAGTACGAGTTGCGTAACAAATCGGATGATTGTTGTTAAAATTTTGACTTAAAACAGCACCTAACGCATATAATTAGAAGTGTCTGTTGTTAAAGTAAACTCTTGAGTGTAGTTAGGATTCTTCAAAATTGGTTCAGATGTCAATAACTGTTACACGTATCCACAATTTAAAAATTCAGATCACTGAGTTCTTAGATAAACATTAGGGTAATGGTTTGGTTATTTTGCAAAAGTCTTTGATGAATTTTCTATAATAACCGATAAGACCTAAAAATATTTGATATTTTCCTGTTTTGATGTTGTTTTAAACTGTTTAATTGCCTTGATCTTTTTGGAATAGGCTTTTATTCCGTCAGAAGTTATTATTTGCCCTAAGAAACTGATAGATTTCTTTAAAAACTGCGTTTTTTTAATTTGAATTTTTAAGTTGACTTTAGATAGTTTTTGAAACACTTGTTTCAAGTTAAGAAGATGTTCCTGCAAGCTAGTGCTGTAGATAACTTTGTCGTCCATATAGCACAATTCGTTTCTTCCTTGCAAGTCACCGAGGATATTGTCCATAACACGTTGGAATGCGCGTGGGGCATTTTTTAAGCCAAATGGCGTACGAGTAAATTCAAAATGTTCATTAGGTATTGAAAATCCAGTTTTTGAAATATCGGAGTTCTTAATTTCAATTTGATGAAAGCTGGCAGCAAGATCTATTGTTAAAAAGTAGTTGGCTTATCCGAGTTTGCCAAGAATATCATCTATGTTAGGGAGTGGATATTTTTCATTAACAGTTTTAGCATATATGTAGTTGTCGGAAATCAGCAACTAACCTCCATTTCTTGTTTCCATTGGCGTCAAGCTTCTTTGACACCAACCAAATTGGCGAGGACTATGGGCTAAATAAAGGTCGATGTCCTAGATTAATAATTACTACTATAGCTTCGTGTGCCCCGTGGGGTACATGTTTCACACCTTCACACAACACCTTCCTGTATATTTAAATTTTGTCTGAGCTTGCTGCTTTCAATGTTAATATTTCCTTTCTTGTTTGTTACTGGTATAGCTACCAAGTGCTTAGAATTCGATTTCATCGTGGTAGGTGGTATTATGGATTTAAATTCTTTATGAATTCGAAGATTGTTTGTCGGTGTTTATAAGTGGTAGAGAGCTCCCCAAGCACCTGTTTATTTGAAAGTTTAATAACATCAATTCCTGATAATTGATTTTGATGAAACTTGGTATATATGATTAAAGTATAATTTGTAACAGTTCTGCATTCCAATTTCCGATTTTTCACTTCCGGTAAAATATTTTTTTTTCTTTTTCTTGTCCAACATAATTTTCATTTTTGGGGATGCTACAGCTTTCTTATATTTAATGTTTACTATATATCGTATCGTATATTATATAGTTCACTATATATCCAGAACATTTTGTTTGTAGAACTGTGGTGAAGTTCGCCGATGCAACGTCGTTTTTTTTTGTTGAAATTTTGATGATTTCGTTTTATTTTTTGGGTTTAGATATTTTAAAAATTAGAGTTTAGCTGGAAAAGTTGAATTTGAATGATTTGTGGTTCTTATTTCTTGATTTTTTTGGTTTTATATTTCGGGTGTGAGTTATAACTTTTAAACGAGCAGCTGGTGAACCTTCACGGACTACAAGACCTCATAATGCTCTTCCTTTTCTGTATTTAAATATTTTCACAGCCCAAAAAGCAATCCTATATAGATCTTCAATAATCTAGATTATAGTTGTATGAAGAGGAATTATTAGATTTATTTTGACTTTTCACCAAAATCCATGTTTCTAAGAGTCGAAAAGAAAAAAACATATCAATTTGCGTTAATCAGACAATAGATTCGGGATCACAATAGAGGATGAAGTCAGCTTCAGATAATTATAAAGTTTAATGCATGCCGTTTGGATAAAGATCCTGATATGTCTGGCTGGTTTTCTTCACTTTAAAAATCAATCTAGGATGAGTATAACAACAGTTATAACTTATAAGTATAATATAAAACATGATGCCGATTTAATATGAACTCTGTAAAGTTGTAATTCTAAAATGTTTCTGGTGTCAAAAAGCTCTCTAATCAAAAATAACGAGCTTCTATACTTGTTCTGGTTTTATTATTGTCTTCACTTACAGTGCATACAATGTAGGATGAAACCCGCTATTTGCAACAATCTTTTTTTGTTTTTTCTTTATTTTTGTTGATGCTATGTGAAAGGTAGAAACTGTAAGTTTTTACTTATTTATAATTTTCGTATTAAAATGCTGGAAAACATTTTCTGTTTTTTAAACTTAAAAATTGATTTTCGTCCGAGATTAGGGTTTAAATTTATGTTCAATAAAAAGTTTTATGGAACCGCGGTTTCAAGTCGTCTTGCTACCCATATAAAAATGACTGTTGACGACTGGTGATAAATCAAGTATCAGGACTAACTTCTTTTTTAGGGACTGGAGGTAAAGCCACAAAAATTGAAATTAGTTCGCTTCTCAAGGATTCCCTAATCCAAACGCATTCGACCTCACCACTTTGAACGGAGTCAGTATGAGTGTAAAATGACAAAATTAATTTCTAAAGGCACATTCTGGACAGCAAACTTAACTGCAAACCCAAATTTTTCGAAAGAGTATAAAGAAAACAACCATGACACTTTTCTCATGCAAAAGCGTCATTATACAAAAATGGGGTCAATAGTGCTACATTATCCACTTTATATACAGCCCGGTGACCGATTCTAAATGGTCAATCAGAGCCGAATCAACGTGCATAAGTGGAGCTCTAAAGGTGCTTACTAACACAGCACTAGAGTTTCTCTTTCACCTAACTTCTATTATATCTAAGTCAAACAGATAGACACCAGCACGGCTGCCAGTCTAAAGGGCACATCTCAATTCTGGTAAATAAAATTTTATTTCCTCGAGCATCAACTTTTCCATTCCGAACAGACTGGCTTCATAACTGCTACTCCTTTAAAGAAAGATAGCTGTATTCGGTATTCTGCAAAGAACCGAATCTGTAGCTGACTGGCTTCCACCTTATTTGGGTGCCATTTCGGTATAACGGAAATGTTGGTTATACGATGTTAATCAAACAGAGTTTTGCGGTGAACTAACTTATAATTTTAATTACATGACTTATTTCATTTATACTTTTTACATAATTCAAATATTAAATATAATACAAGATAACATGTTTTTGTAATAACAAGTTATACATTTTTTTACAAAATAATTTGCAGGGGTGGCCAACACTCCCCCTTGATGAAAAATCTTTGGATTCATCGTAGTCCAAGTTGTTGTATACAATTGTGATGCATCGTCTTGGATAGATTTTTAGTCAACACATCTGCAATCATCTTATCGGTTGGCACATAGTTCAGTGAAATTATACCATTTGTCAACACTTCTCGTATATAGTGGTATCGAATGTCAATATGTTTACTTCGCGTATGATGTACCGGGTTACTTGCCAAATGATGAGCTCCAATATTGTCATTATTAATAATAATTGATTGACTCACCACTTCCGGAAAACCTATTTCCGAAATCAAATTTCGTAAGTAAACTGCTTCACGACTAGCCTGAGAAAGAGCCATATATTCCGCCTCAGTACTGCTCAAAGCAACAGATGCTTGTTTTTTAGACTCCCATGAAACGACCCCATCTGCCAACATAAACCCAAATCCAGTATATGATCTGCGATCAGTACGATCATTTGCCCAATCTGCATCTACAAACGCTGACAACCGCTTTATTTTTGTAGATTTATACTGAATCTTCAAATCAATTGTTCCCTTCAAGTATCTCAACACACGTTTCACAGCATTGAAATGTTCCATGTGTGGTAATCTGTTAAACTGTGATAGTTTACTTATTGTATGTATGATGTCTGGTCTAGTAGAAATGGCCAAATACATTAACGAACCAATTAATGACTGATATTTGCTTGGTTCGATTTTTACGTGAGATTCATCTTCACATTTCAATAAATGTTCACCAGGATCTAACGGAGTACTGATTGGCCTTGATTCTAACATTCCATAATCTTTCAACAAGCTATGAATCATACGTTTTTGTGAAATTTTAATAGCACCTAGCTCGCCATCTCTTTCTACCTCTAATCCCAAGCAATACTTTATGTCACCCTTATCAATAATATCAAAATTATTTCTGAGCATCTTTTTAATAATTTCTAATGAAGATTTTTGTTTGCATGCTACGATTATATCATCAACATATATAACAATGATGTTATAGTCTCCACATTTATTGTTGGTATACACACAGGTATCATTGTTACTTCTTTGAAAACCATTACTTCTCAGTATATTATTTATTTTCTCGTTCCATGCACGACCAGCTTGTTTTAAACCGTACAAGGATTTCTTCAACTTACAGACTTTTGTAGCTTGACCTTTATCTATAAAACATTCCGGTTGTTCCATGTACAATTCTTCATCGATTTCACTATTCAAATATGCTGTTTTAACATCTAATTGATGAACAAATAATTCAAATTCAACTGCAAGAGCCAACACTAGTCTTACGGTCGAATACTTAGCAACAGGGGAAAAAGTTTCCAAATAATCTACTCCATATTTTTGAGAACATCCCTTTGCTACCAATCGTGCTTTATAACGATCAATTTCACCGTCGGAATTTCGTTTTAAATGAAACACCCATCTACATCCTATCGCTCTACGATCTCTGGGTAGATCTACAAGGTCCCATGTATCATTTTTAATCAATGAGTTGTACTCACTAATCATTGCATCTTTCCAAAAACCTGCATCTGGTCTTGACAATGCCCCATCAACATTTATCGGATCTGTGTTGATATGAACTGCAGAATTCAAAGTGCCACCAAACATTTTTTTCATCGTACTTCTAGTGACCCTGATTGGTGTAGCTTCGGATTCATTATTATTCTGATTTTGTGGTGTATCATTATCCGGAACTTCGTAATCGACTATATCTTCATGATCGGAATCATTGATTTCAATGATTTCGTCAGGTACTGGAGACTTACTACTTCCAATGATGTTTTCATGTTGACTTCTTTCATTTAGAATGTTATTTTCCAAATTATCTAAAATGATACTACCATAATGATTTAAAGTAATAGAAGGATTTACCTGTTCCATAAAGATAACATCTCGACTTTTGATTAATTTCTTCGATTCAGGGTTATATAAACGGTAAGCCTTGGATTCCTCAGAATATCCAACCATTATATATTCAGTTCCTTTTGGTTTAAATTTAGATCGTCCCGACCTTTTATCTAAAACAATTGCTTTCGAACCAAATATCTTAATATGCTTCACATTTGGTTTTTTCTTATGCCATACTTCATATGGTGTTCGATCCTCAAGCATTTTTGTAGGTGCACGGTTTCTTAAATAAACAGCAGTGTTAACAGCCTCCGCCCAAAAAGACTCACTTACGCCAGATTCCAAAATCATACAACGTGCCATTTCAACTAATGTTCTATTAGCACGTTCAGCAACTCCGTTTTGTTGAGGTGTATATTCAACAGTAAGTTGACGTCGTATCCCATTTTGATTTAAATATTCAGTAAACTCATTACTTAAATATTCAGGCCCATTATCACTACGTAAAGTTTTTATCACACAACCAGTTTCACGTTCATGAAATATTCGAAATTGTTTGAAAATCTCAAAAACTTGATCACGGCTTTTCATAAAGTATACACACACCATCCGTGAATAGTCATCAATAAACGTGACGAAATACTTTGCACCACCAGTTGATGTAGTTCTCATCGGTCCACAAATATCCGTATGAATCAGTGCTAACAGCGACTCTGCTTTATTCATAGACTTCTTTGGAAATGGTTTGACATGTATTTTTGATTTAAAACATACTTCACACTCTAATTGATCAGGAAAACTTTTTAAATTGTCAATTCCAGCAACCATTTCATGTACACACAATTTTTTAAGACTTGATAAATTTAAATGACCATACCGTTTATGCCATAAATACACATTATCAATTTTTTCATTATTCATCTGACAAATAATATCATCACGCGTTTTCAATATAAACAGTCCATCTCTCTCAGCGATCTTCATTAATTCATCGTTATTTTGATTTTTAATCACAGCATAATTCTTCTTAAATGAAACGAAAAAATTTAATGAAGTTATTTTACTTACAGAAATAAAATTGCTTTTTAATTCTGGCACGAACAAAACATCATTCAGCGTAATTTCAATGTTATTGATTTTTAATAATACTTTACCAACTCCTAAAGCATTCAAAAAATTATTTGATGCTAACTGTATTTTATGATCCCGTATATTTTGCATATCAATAAATAAATTTTTATCACAACACATGTGAGAGGTTGCACCACTATCTAAGCACCATTCGTTTTTTTTTAATACACAGTTTAATTTCACCGTAAATAATGAAAGCGAAAAATTAGTTTTTCTATTGTTGTTGCGTTTCATCGGAGAATTATTGCACTCATTAGCATAATGACCTCTTTTACGACACAGATAACACTTAATTTTATTTTTAAATTGTTTTTTATGTTTTTCTTTAGTTAAAAGCGCATGCTCAGTACTCACAACATTACCGGTTTCACCCATGTTATTATTTCTTCGTTGCTCTTCTTCTAAGATTTTTATTTTTAAATTATGCAAGCTTGGAAGCTCATCCCGTGATTCAATGGCAACCACAAAGTTTTCATATTTGTCTGGCAGTCCACATAGTAACATAATTACTACAACTTCATCGGGTATTTCTATTCCAACCTCAGACATTTTATCAAGAATGCCGAAAAACATTTCCACATATTCTTTTATAGACTGATTTACATCTACTTTTAATCTCATTAGTTGTTTGAAAAGAGAACATTTCGATGTAGGTCCTTTAGGCTGAAAAATTTGCTCCAATCTATCCCATGCGTCTTTAGATGTACTACAGCTTTTGACATGGATCAAAATTCCACTCTTAACACTTAAAATTATAGTGGCTAACGCTTTCGAATCCTTTTTATCCCACGTCGTTTTGTTGGCTGGTGTATCACCTTCCGTTTTAACCTGTGTTCCGTTCACATATTCCCATATTTCACTATGAATTAACACATTTTTCATCTGAATCTTCCAGGTATCGTAATTGTTGTCATCTAGTTTATCAATTTGGTACAGGGAACTCATCCTTACCCAAATGTTGTCACCGGCTTAAAAACAAACAAAAAATAGATGACTTAAATCTTATATTTTTCAAAACGTGGCCTGGGCCCATAACCTGTTGGTTATACGATGTTAATCAAACAGAGTTTTGCGGTGAACTAACTTATAATTTTAATTACATGACTTATTTCATTTATACTTTTTACATAATTCAAATATTAAATATAATACAAGATAACATGTTTTTGTAATAACAAGTTATACATTTTTTTACAAAATAATTTGCAGGGGTGGCCAACAGGAAAACTTGTAGGCTGACGAACTCGCTCAGGAAGGGACTTCCTGCTTTTTGTTATCAAGCATAGCAAGTTTAAGAATACCTCTTGATTCACGCTAAGTAGTACTCCAGAAAGAGGCGCATAATCCAGTCTGTAACAAACCGCTCCTGATCTGATCAACTGCACTATCTTATCGAAAAACATACGCGCATACTAGGTGTCAGATCTTATGACGACTATCAGCACTGCAATGACGAGGAGGAGAAAAAAAATGGTTCTACATCTTCGTCACTCGTATCCTGGACTGCCTCAAACAAGACTCAAGTTTTTTAAGATCTGGCAGATATCTGCGGATATTTTTCGATTAATATTTCAATTAGATCGATTCTATATTACAAAAATGAAACTATGTAGGAAATTGTTTCATATTTATTTACAGTAAATAACAAACCAAAGGCTAAAAAAATAAAGAAATATAACAAGACGAGCAAACAAAAGGAAGTTACATTTTTTTCCTCTCTGCTATAACAATTACCTACATCTTCAGAGAACTCACAGTGTTCAAAACACTATCGGAAATGTAGCCAAAAACGATAACCTTAAAAAACGCGTCTCCTAATCAAATTATCTATGCACTTTCTAGTGCATAGATAATTTGACCAAAAGGAATGTTAACCAAAAGGAAACAACAGAAATGTTAAAATTAAAGATATGCTTCGAAGTACACATTAGTCCTGGATTTAAGTTTTGATAGAACGAAACCGATATAAGCTGATTGGACAACCGGTAATATCCTACCAGCATTATGTAACCAACTATGGTCATCGATCCATGACTGAATAACAGCCTTTTACAGACGTACTTTGATAAAAAAAACCGGCACAAGTTGACTGAAAACGCAGCGATTCGGTAATAGGTATATACTTGATCCAGTGTAAATATAAATTCTAATCTACAATTGACTAGACTTTGGACAATTTTAATGGACAACATTATCCTTGAGTTTAAAATATATATTCAATTTGTTGTTGCTAGCAATTTCTATAACAATTCCTTATTCATTTATATTTATTTCTATTGTTTCAAAGTCATGTAAAGAAGAGTTCAACTGATTAAAAGGACGTTAAGAAAATTGTTGTTATGAATTTTAAAACTTATTTTAATCTCAATGCCGAAGGTTTATGTTTTGTTTTGTTAAACATATTTTAAAATGTTGAGTTGGTAGCAAAAAGGTTATTGGTGTCTTAGCTTAGATTGATGTTTAAACAAATATTAAATCATAGCCTATAACGCGCTACATATTATTAACTTCAAATCACTACAAACCCTTATTACTAATAAATTATTCTCACCCTGACACAAAAATTTTTTTGTATAAAATCAAATTTAATTAAAATCCTTAAAATTCAAAGAAACACAAAACGCAATAAAATTTTTCACACAACGTAATTTTGTATAAACGTGAAGTAATAAAATTGTCAAAACTAAACAATTTAATTTAATAAATGAAATCAAAACAAACAATATACGAGGATTTCGCTACATTGTAAGAAAATATGAGGTATGCATACAATAGACAAGCATCTGAGAAAACTATTAAAACTTATTTTTATAGAAAACGGTCAGTTTGGTTTTATACAAGTTGAGAACTAGTTTTGTAGTTATAATCCAAATTAAATTACCCAATTTGTTTATAAATTGTCGATTTTATGAATTTTTGTGAAGGGGACGATGGATTACAATTTTACGATTTACCAGGGGTAAAGGTTTATACAAGAGATTTTTTGTTGATCGAATTACAAAAGTGACTAAATAAACGTCATTCAAATTTTTTATTTGTCTTGCAAATTTGTTGATTTTAGTTCCATAACACTTATTAAAATTGATAATTGTTTTAAATATTTAAATATTGATCAAGAATTGGAAACTATATACTTACGAGATACAATTTTTTCCTAACCTTTACTAGTTAATTTTTATTATTGAAGGTGTTGAGGTGTGTTAATCCGTATCCGACTAACATCATGCAAGGACATAGATTCGGGCCATATCCGGATTTGTCTAGCACTGATAGGGGCCAGATCTGGTGGAACGATCACACACGGATCGGGAACGTATCACCGTAAACTATCTAAACCAGACCAAACAGCCTATTAGAGATGGATCAGGGTTGGATTCGTTGAAATATGGCGTTTGCCATTAGAACTAGGATAAAAATAAAAATCAATACAACATGTTGGCGACACTGATGCATATGGTGACCTCAACACAGCTCTGGAACCAAAATGTTCTGGATATATAGTGAGCTTTTATTTATCTTTTCAACTAATTGCTAACTATTGTTATAAATTTCGCGTAGTTGCACCAAAATAAACAGGTAAAAATGAACAGATGCTCGAAAATTTGAGATGGACTGATATTAATTCAGCTTATCTTTTGAAATATAACTTTGTTTATTTTTGTTCAAACTACTTCATTTCAACAAGTAGTACGACTTCGCTTGTACGACTGAGCTCCGAGCTCCAAACTGTTTAAAATTTGATGGAACGAATTTTGAATTTTTTTTCTTTTATTATAACATTCAACTGCAACTGCAATGCCAAAACTATAGCGTTTTTCTGGAGAACATAAAATTCAAATTCACATTTTTATTGCTTAAATTACAGTTTAAATGATATTTCCCTCATTATTTTTATTCCATTTTTTGAGCTCAATGATAAAGAATTCTTCTTCAATGTTTCATTTCAATTTCAGTTTTAATGATTCTATGATGATGAAGAAAATGTTGATGATACTTATCAGTGATTGAAAGTTTTTTTCGCTATCAAGAAAAAATGTCTATCCTTGATTATGATAAGAATCCGTAGAAAAATGATTTACAAGAACATAAAAGCATTGAAAAAAATTTCTTCCGCCTATCAATTATAAATATGTATAAACTGCTATAGGTTTGATAATCAAACCAAAGTCACCCTCAAATTAAAAAAAAATGTTGTCCTCTTTGAGGTTGCATTGTTAGTAAAAACCAAAAGTGAATTTTAAAATAGGAAATCAAAAATTGAAACGGATACAAAGTGATCAATCATTTAGTTCAGAGAATAATAGAATTGTTGGGAAAATTTAATTCTGTTGGTTGTTTCAAAACAGTTTCCAATCATCTCAAAGCTTTGTTTTTGACTTTGTTTTCAAAATTTTCTCCCCTCTTCATTAAAGACAACGAAATGTATTTTTTTTTTTCATTTTCCACAACAAGCCCTTAAATTCTCGTAATTATTTTATTTCTAATATTTTGTCAAAAAAATATTCTAATAAATAAATAAAATCTAAAAACCTAATGTCAATACCAATTAGCAATGGTCATTCTTTTCTCTTACATTTTCTAATTTCCGATTTGGTCTTGTGTCCGTCCTTTCAACTCAATAATTTTTTTTCTCCCATTTAATTTGTGTTCATCGTTTCAATAGATATCCTGACCATTGAATTGTTTGTTAATAACATGTTCATCCGTTTGTGAGAATTTCAAGTAAAATTTTTAAATAATTTCACTTTTATCCTATGTCATTTGAATTGTTTTGTTTGAATGTTTGTTTTAGAGGTGGAGGTGGTTGATGTGGTGATGTTGATGGTCGTTGAATAGTTATAGTTGTGTTATACTTATCAGACACGAGGATGAATAAATGTTAATAGAATAGACAACATTGGCTCAGATCAATTGAAAATTAAATCAAATATTAAAACCAATAAGTAAATAAATTTACATTAAAGCGTTTGACATGACAATGAATAATGGAAAAAGGAAAGTAAAAAGTGTTAATGATATTTGTACAAATAACACATTACACACGTTTGATATAGTTATAGAATGTCCAGGGGTTTGACGTTGTTTGGTTTGTTGTAAGTGACCAATTTTAAATTAATGATTTTCAAGACTCGTGTGAACATATAGAGACATAATAATTTGTCATTTAATGGGATGAGCGTGTTTCATGAAAAATTGAAGATCTCTAACAGCATGGAAAATATTAATTTGTTTTTTCCACAACAACCTTATATTAAGAAATATATTCAAAGAAAACACAAGATGGGGCTCAACAACCCAGGATGTAGTAAGGTAAGTCATAAAAGGTAATTTGCATTTGGTTCATATTATAAATCATACCTTATTTCCCTAATATGGCACACCCTATTTGTCCTGGTCTAACGATTGTCCTGATCCCAATTAGGGTCAGCTCAGAATCATATATGATTATATGATCCAAGTAAGGTATGCCCTATTTGTCCTGATATGAGCCCTATTTTGTTCGAATAAATTTCTTTGGATTAAAATTCATTAGAGTATTTTCTATTTTAGATATACATAGTTTGCAAAATTTCACATATAATTTAGATATCGCTTCTCTGCGTTATGGATAAGTATACTTATAGATATACTTATAGATAAGTATAGACATAGATTTTTTTTACAAATGAAAGTTTTTGGGAAAATTGAAAATGATGTGCATATTTACAAAATTTTTTACTAAAATCTAGTAGTGAACTCGCTATTTGAACTGATCCGGTTCTGGTCCGGTTGTAGTAGGGCTGCATGATCCGGTTTGAATAGCTTGCGGCGTTACATCACTGATCAGGGCCTGTTCATTATGTCTCAACCAATCCCTATCAGTAGTAGGAAAAACCGTATCCGGCTCTGATCGGAACCCTAGCCTAATGCTAGTCGGGAAAGTGTGATATAAAAAAACTAATGTTATGACTATTTAAATCGTCTGTATGGCAGTAAAAAATGCGAACGTATAATGATTATGAGATCGAGATAGTCTTGTTCTATGTTTCAAATATTTGCATATATACATCTATTATGCATTATAATAACGCTAATAGAACTGCAAAATGCAAAATATCCACCAACACGTAAAATTGTTCGGTGGTTGATGGATTGATTTTAAAGATGGTCGAACCAAAAAAAATTGTATAAAAGTCAGATCACAATACTTTTTCTTTTAACTTTGTAATAAAGACTGAACTTATTTCTAAGAATATCAACAGGAAACAATCGGAGGACGGCGCGCCTTGAGTTTTTACATTCCAGCTAATGAAAGTCATGTGGAAACAAAAATTAAAGTCCCCCAATGCAACACCAATTAACAATTATGTACGCATTTGAACAGAACAGAACAAACAGATCAAGAAAAAATTCATGGGTGAGACTGTGACGACGATTTTTTTATTGCTTGTATCATTGAAACAAGATTATATATTTATTTTTCTTTTATTTAAAAAAAATGAGATGGTCTATATCTTTAGGGTATATAAAACAACAAAATAACCATAATTTAATAAATTAATATATACACATCTATATATGTATATTTGTTTATATGCTTGAAAAATTCTGTTTATATGCAATACAAAACAATGACTAATAGAATAGCATATTATTTTTTTGTTATGAATATACTTGAAAAACTATTATTATTTATACTTTTTTAAATAGAAAAAGTAAGCTCTATCGTTTTAGCAAATGGACGTAACTGAATTATGTACAAAAATGTACATCCAATATATAGCTTTCTCCTTGCTCTTCCCCTTACAAACTTCAAATCGTTGTATTACCGTATGTATCGGACAGATCACATACATCAATGATAATTAAGACTCAGCAATTACGTATTAAAGTTTGCTTCGAAAAACCCAACAACAATACAACTTTATTAAAAAACATTCAAAAATTACCCGAAACAACCCTGATTTGCCAGAAACTACAATAATTTAAGACTTTTCGAAATATTAATCAGCTGATCATTAATATAAAGTTTCATTCTCTTGTGAAAAGAGCTATAGCATGTAGAAAACGAAATCGCAGAGTAGGCGTGGCTTGAATACTTTGTCTATCTGCACCGTCACCAGAGAACAAACGTTTCAACGCATGAGCCTTATTACCTGACTAAACAGCGTCGTAACAACTTTAGTAATAAAAAATGGTTTACATTTATAGCTACTAAATTGTTAATTATCCGTACCATAAGGAAAATATTCTGTCAAATCTCGGCAAATGCCCCTGAACTACGAAAAAAGGCTTATGAAAATGTTTATTTTCAGGTCACCGTATATCTAGGTAGGTATATCTAGTATACCTATATAGTAACAAATTTTAGGGTAACAAACATAACCTCAATTTCTTGTGATTTATTGTGACTAAAACTAAAGAACATATCGAGATCATCATTTAAAGTTATAACGAAGGCATAACAGATTATTCTCAAATTAGCTAATTGAATTTACGGTTTATTTTTATTAAAATTGTAGTTATTTTTTTTTCTTAAGAAACATAACCTCAATTTCTTGTGATTTCTTGTGACTAAAACTAAAGAACATATCAAGATCATCATTTAAAGTTATAACGAAGGCATAACAGATTATTCTTAAATTAGCTAATTGAATTTACGGTTGTGTTACATCGACAACCTCTTGAACATTCTTGAATAAAACAAATAGATTACAGCAACATATTAGCATGATTTTTTTACATTCACCTGATAATTTTGATGCATCAATATTTCCAGTTACAAAAAATTCTCAACAATTACCTGTTTATTTTGGTGCAACGATTTGGGAATTAGCAAATTTTTTAACAATCACCCGTTTGTTTTGGTGCAACAATTTTTGTAAATACAATAAATTTAAATACAAACAGGTGATTGTGGACCTGTTTATTTTAGTGCAACGATTTTGGCATTTAAAAATTGTTTTCAATCTGTTCATTTTGGTGCAAACATTTTTTGAATTACAATAAATTCTCAACAATCACCTGTTTCAATTCATGCACATATGTTTCAATTCATTCATTCACAACCACCTGTTTTGGTGGTAAATTATATAGATATTGAACAGATCTTGATAAGTTATATAGATCGAGAACAAATCATTGGATGAGTTAAATTTGTTTTAGCTGTAATTTGAAATTTGTAGATAGAATGGTGGAGATTGTCTTTTGTTTTGTTCGTCTTTCTGAGCCACCAGAGACTTCTCTATTTTCAACCTATGTTTAGTACACTTAATACACTTAAAAATTACCATCTAGCATTTGTAGAGGACCGAGGGAAAGGAAATCAAATCCACATACTGAAACGAGGTGAAACAAACTCTAGGCGCCTATATCCTCTTGAAGTCAGTTGCAAAAAGCGACCAATTCATTGATGTTTGCAAAATTATTTGCTGTGCAGGAATTGATAAGTTTGCTATCTTTTCCATTCAACATCCAATCACTGATGGAGTTGAAACCAAAAAAGCAAATAAATTGACGTTGTATCGATAGATTAAGAACCATTACAAAGAAAGGTGCAAAATGTTCATTGCAAGTTTGTCTATGAAGTTGTTACGGTAACGCGGTTGGAAAACTTGTGTCCTCCACAAACATAAAACATTGACTAAAAACAGAAAACAAAAAACTTGCATTGATTTTAAACAGAAAAACAAAAAACTTGCATTGATCTGGAACCATCTGAGCTTTTATGAAACATTGTATAATCTGTCAGAAATAAAACACGAGTCAGATTGACCATTGCGTTCAGTTGACAAGTGGATTTACAAGATGTGTCCTTGCTTTATACATCTGTACTGACTTTAGTTTTTTCCTCAAAATGCCAAATTTAAATCATCACAAGACAAGATTTAACACCAACATATATTTGTAAAATTTAATGAAATCTGTTGGATGTGGTAAAAATAAAAATGATTTGTTTAGTTGTCTTTTATCGAATTTTGTAGTATCTGTTGAATATGAAACATATTTTTAATTTGTCGGCACTCTATGTCACTCTATGTCAAAACTCGACATTCAAAATTTTATCTGGTTTTTTTTTGCGACCATAATTTGAAATTTATCCCGAAAAACATTTTTGGACCGTGCAGTTACACGTCCGTAAAATGTCAGTCCAAAATTACAACAAAAATTTCAATTAGTGTGATCTAAATAAACGAATACCTACCGAAGCTTGAAAATAAAATGCAACGAGGAGTATAAGTGATTCGTTGTTTACGAAATTTTGACGATAAAAACCAAAACTAAATTCAAATTAATGCATTAATTAACCGTGTTTAGACCGATATTTTACAGTCCGTAATCACCGTAAAATGTACCTACAAGAAAAAGATAAACGATTGCAAACGATGTTTAAGATACTGAAAAATCGTTTGAGCGAAAATCGTAACTATCATTTGTTCATGTGCTTTCGAAGTGATTAAATGTGTTAAATTAATATTGTGTAGTTTAGTTCTAAATATATAAAAATATTTATTTTAATTTAAAAAAGTTTAAATTTAAAGTGAATAATAGGCTAGGTAATTATATATTATAAATATTTTATTTGGCTCATATGTACATATATATGTATATTGTAGAAATAAACTTATTTAGTTGTAGCCATTAAATTTCGATTTCAATGTCTCTATCATGTATTAGCAAGCATTTTCTGGAATGATTTTATAAATTTTTTTTATCTTAACGGTAGTGTTAGTACAACAAAACTATGTATACTGAAACTTTATAATTTTATTGTATTAAAACTTTTATATATATGTTTTTTTAGTGTCAAAAACAAATCAAGATAACATATACCACATGATAATTCAATAGAAGCTTCACAAGCTGCTGATATTGATGTTCTAATAGACCAAAATTTAATACTCATACACCAACAAACCGCTACTCCTGTTTTAAGAAGTAGTTGTTTCGTTGTAGAAGCAGAAACATTGGCCGAAAAATGTATATGTTTTAATTTATATTTAATTATTATTATTGAAATACTGTTATTTTATTATTATTATTGAAATACTGAAAGATTGTGATTTTTTTTAAATTATTAATACTGAATTATTATTTACAATTTTAATAATAATTATGTTTATATGAATATATTTTAATTAATATTTTATTATTATTATCAAAATATTGTGATTTTTTTTATATCATTTATACTGAAATATTATTTATAATTTTAATAGTAATTATGTTTATATCTATATATTTAAATTAAACAAATTATTAATGTTTATATGTATTATTTATTGATGGTTTTGTCTGTGATTTCGGTGGCTATTTGTAATGCCAGGGCACCTGAAAAATAACTGGTGATTTGTAACTACCAAGTCACCGTAAAATAACCACCCTTAAGTTGGTTTTTTGTTGGTGAGTTTTGTCAGTCTTATGTCGGTGAATTTTAGTCAGTCTAATGTCGATGAATTTAAGTCATTCTTATGTCAGTTAACTTAAGTCAGTCTTATGTCGGTGAATATAACCAATAGTTTTCGTAATTAGTCGTTGCTATCGGATAAGTTAGATTACTACAGACTTGTTGGACGCCCCAAGGTCTTCCACAATACGGACTATTTACACACTTTTTCCCATAAAAGTCTGCAAAATAACCACACAGTCCCAAGTCCTTACACTGTAATTTGTCACTGCAAAATTTATATTTTGTTTTTCGGGTATAGTGCATTCAAAACCATAAAATTTAACGCTGTTCCATAGATATAAAACGTTATTTGAATTGATAAAATGTTTCCTTCAATAAGAACAACCTTAGATAGATCAACTTGTAATATGAATTCGAAACATTTGAAAAATTTAACGTTGTTCAGTTTATCTGGAACAAGAGCGGAATTTATCGCAGATTTTTAGTGGACATGCAAAATTTGTTCTCGGTATTTTATCAATTTTTAAAGATAATCCTCAAAGGATTTGAAATTATATAAACATTTGTTTATCAATAGGCTAAATTTGTTGGGAGTTGAACATAATTCAGTTTCACTGGAACTTCGTGTAGTGGACAAGCAAGAAAATACACAACAAAAGCAGATTGATATTATTCTGACATCTTATAACATTTTTCAAATTGACAATTTAGTTGTAACATAATGAAGACAGACAGTAAAAACAAATTAATTATGGGCCGTCTTTAAATTTGGTTAATGAGTTAGTCTAAGTAGTTAGCCAGTTTAAGTACTTGACAACAATACTCCATACAAGTACGAATATAGGACTTATAAATGTCGAGTAATTTATAAGGATTGAAAATTTTTTTGCATCTATTGAGAAGTCGATTTTTCTTGACGTACTCTTTGATATCGCCGCCATTATATTATCATCCCAGAGTAAGACGTTAGAAATAGTGGTTTGTCACACATATACATGAAAATATTGGTGATAAAACTCGAACTTGTTCTTTGATCTGGAAACAATCAATAGCTGTATTTTAGTGGAATTTAAATTGATCAAATTTTGTCACCTCAGTCGGCGGCTATATTAAGGTCCTCGTTTAAATTTATGCAGCGTATTTATGCATTTAACCCATTGAAGATATGGAGAAGAATGACTTGTGCAGTGACCTATACCTAATCTGCAAAACTATTTATTGCGTTATTGGCGATTTGTTTTTGAGATGCCTAACGGACGTTATCGCGTTTGATTCATTTAACCAAAAAACTATTCCTCGTCGAAGAACTTTAAACCGTTTACCGTATACTGTATACCGGCTTGTGTTGTATCAATGCTAATAAAAACAAATACACATGCATTCAAGTGTGTACAAATATCAGTGTTGTTTGTTGCCGAGGTTTGACTTTAATTAAATTGCGCACGGAGTTAATTCAAAAATCATTTTTGTTCACAGTTTTGGATAACTTGAAATTAAATAACTCACCAGGAGAAATCACCATCTTATATATTAATACGCTGAATAAAAGCTTTGTACAGCCTAAAGCTTTTTTATTCGAATTTTGATTCATTTAAAAATTTTCACTGCCAACTGATATTAGTGTAACTTAGATTTGACAGATTTTTGGGATTTTTCAAATCATAAATAAAAAAGTTATAGACGAATCAAAATGTATTTTTGAACTCAACGACCTCCCACATACAATATGAAAATGGAATTGCCCAAGTATATGTTTTTTTTCACAAAAACGATAAGCAGGCTACAGACCTTCAATCAATTTGTCAATCAATTCGAAAACGAAAACAAACGAAATAAAATTTAGTGTAAAAATCCCCTAGATTTTATTTCGTTTATTTTCGTTTTCAATTGATTGACAAATTGATTGAAGATTTGTAGCCTGCTTTAAGAGAAAAAAAACACGAAACAACAAAAACGAAATAAGAAAATTTAGTTTATGAATTGCTTTTGGGGAGATAAACGAATTATTTTTCTTTGTTTTTAAATATTATTAGAGACAGCAAATTTTTCTTATATTTTCACTTATTATTATTTTTATGATTTTCGAAATAAGAAAATTTAGTTTATGAAATGCTTTTGGGGGGGATAAACGTATTATTTTTCTTTGTTTTTAAACATTACTATATTTTCAGTTATTATTATTTTTATGATTTTCGAAATAAGAAAATTTAGTTTATGAAATGTTTTTGGGGGGGGTTTTCAATTGATTGACAAATTGATTGAAGGTTTGTAGCCTGCTTTAAGAGAAAAAAAACACGAAACAACAAAAACGAAATAAGAAAATTTAGTTTATGAATTGCTTTTGGGGAGATAAACGTATTTTTTTCTTTGTTTTTAAATATTATTAGAGACAGCAAATTTTTCTTATATTTTCAGTTATTATTATTTTTATGATTTTCGAAATAAGAAAATTTAGTTTATGAAATGTTTTTGGGGGGGATAAACGTATTTTTTTCTTTGTTTTTAAATATTATTAGAGACAGCAAATTTTTCTTATATTTTCAGTTATTATTATTTTTATGATTTTCGAAATAAGAAAATTTAGTTTATGAAATGATTTTGGGGGGGATAAACGTATTATTTTTCTTTGTTTTTAAATATTATTAGAGACAGCAAATTTTTCTTATATTTTCAGTTATTATTATTTTTCTGATTTTCGAAATAAGAAAATTTAGTTTATGAAATGCTTTTGGGGGGGATAAACGTATTATTTTTCTTTGTTTTTAAATATTATTAGAGACAGCAAATTTTTCTTATACTAGGGGGGCCCGGCGTGCTTCGTTACGCTTATAAATAAAGTTTTTGCGTAGACATTTTGTTGACGTAGAAGCAATGATTTCAAAAAGTGGTAATGAGATATGCTAGCATATAATTTTTAATTTTTCTTTTTAAATATATGAATGAAAAATAATCAGCACTCTAGCTGATCAGTTCGGATATATGAAACATTAGCGATCAAATAAGTTAGAGATCAAATAAGCTTACTTGACAACTTATTTGATCGCTAATTTTTCATATATCAGAACTGATCAGCTAGAGTGCTGATTATTTTTCATTCATATATTTAAAAAGAAAAATTAAAAATTATATGCTAGCATATCTCATTACCACTTTTTGAAATCATTGCTTCTACGTCAACAAAATGTCTACGCAATAGCTTTATTTATAAGCGTAGCGAGGCACTCCGGGCCCTCCTAGTATTAATAAATACTCGATAAACTAGCTCAGCCATGAAATCCTTTAAATCCTCCTGACAAAAGCACGTCCCAAAAAAATAATCGGCTGTTGTGAGCTACAGTGAAAGGTGTTTTCATGTTTTTTTAAATTATCTTTGAATTTCCTATGAAAGCACTCTACTGTGCCATTGGATTGTGGATGGTATGGCTTAAGTTCGAGTAAGTTTGGAACATAGCATTTTGTAAGCACAGAAAATAATTTTGATTCAAACTGGGTACCTTGATCAGTTGTAATCTCAATCGGAGTACGTAATCTTGAACTGTATTGCTCGAAAAATTAAAATTGTTGGAAGAAGGCAACAGTTCAACGGTATCCATATGAAATTGCTCAAAACGACCTTGAGAAATTTGGAACGCAACCTGCTTAGAGCGGGTATGTCTCCGGATTTTTTATTTTTGACAAGTTATGCAGGATTTTGTCCAATATGTTATTTCTTTATTTAAAGCTGGCCAGAAAAACTTAGACGAGATTAGTTTTAGCAATGCTCACTTACTAAGGTATGAAAGGCCATGTAGAGTATAGTCTAGCAAGCACTGCGTTCAGTTTTGATAATAATAGCAGTTTTTAGAGGTTTTTGGTTTGATTAGACTGTGCTCAACTGACCTTCAACAAAACATCAGATTGCCTATTATGTATTATTATAAACTTCAACTTGCAAGCAGTACACAATCGAATTCAAAGTACTTGACTTCTGGTGAACTTAGTTTTTTTTGAAAAGAAAGCTACCTGCAATATATATGTTGTTTTGATATATTGTTTTGATAGATTTCAATGCATGCTGAAATGTGATTCATGCTATTACTGAAGCTAGTAGATTTTTGATTTTGATGAAGGATTAATTAAGTGAACTAAGCCAAAATAATTTATTTGGACTTTTGGGCATCTTTGGAAGAATTGCATTAGTCTGCATTAATCTGGTATAACGATTTGACTAAATTTGGGAGAAACTGGTGTTAATAATTCACCATCCCTATAAACTGTTGAATTTGTTTAATAGATGTTGGTTAAGTGTAGTATATATGATAGCTTCTACACGATCCATTGAAGGTAATATGCTATCTGCATCAATGAGGTGCCTGAGGAAGTTGATCGAATGTGTACTGAATATACATTTAGATGTTTTAATGTTGAATCCGAAATCAATCAAACGTTTGAAAAGATGGTTCAAGTGATTTATGCGTTCTTCCTTAGTTTGATCATCAAAATAGACGAAAACAACATCAAGTCTCTTGCAAACATCCTCCATATGAAGCGTTGAAAATTTTGAGAGGCATTCCAACTTGACCAAAAGCATTCGAGTAAACTCGAATAAACTAAATGGAGTTGTTAATGCGGTTTTGTGCACATCGTTGGTAGCTACCAAATGATACTCTATCACCAAGGTCAATATTCGTAAAAATTGTTCTGTCGTGCAAGTACATCGAGAAAATATTTAAGTGAGGGAACGGAAATCATTCCGAAACAGTTGCGTTATTTAGTCGACGGTAGTTTCCACATGACCGCCAATCGGTATTGTCTTTTTTTAACCATGTATAGAGTAGAGATGAAATAAGAGAAGAAGATGGTTTACAAATATTAAGCTCGACCACATGACCAAACGCAAATTTTGCTTGTTGGCATTTTATTGAATCCAGTCTACGTGGTCGCGAAAAAGTAAGTCCACCTTCAGTTATTATATGATGGAACACTTTGTTTTTTACTGTATGGTTGTAATCAGGTTGCTCAGTAGGAGATGAAAACACTTTTAGTAAAAAGTCGTGTCCATTTTTTGCCCAGAAATTAATTGGGGTTGGTATATGGGCTGGAATAATTACACTGTTGATAGAAAGACCAGTATAAAAAATAATTATTTGACAACCCCGAAGGTCAACCACAGACCATACTTTGATGGTTGGTTTGTCTACTGAAGCCAGACTAAAAGAGAATTTATGTAAAATCGCGTCGTAGTTCAATGTTCACACAGAGAAGATTGGTGCCACAAGTATTTATCACAGTGTCATTAGTGACGGAGAGAATCACATTGGGGTCACCAATTTAGTTTATTAAACTAAAAAACTATTTTTCTATTTTTACACAATATTATCTTTAATCTATAATTAATTTAGGTTATGTTTATTTATAATTTCCTTTATTATTTGTATGATTTTACTATATGATTGTTATACCTAAGACTGTGCTAACGATAATGAATTTAAATTTTTATTAAATAAAACATTACAATTTTATTTTAACGACCGTCATTCTCATGTGCCTTTACTGAGAGAGGAGTTTTACCGGGTCAAATAGATATTCAATGTGGTAGATCCTAAACGTGTGTACAAATATGCTCCAGGAAGTGATTGTGCAAAGTTATTTTGAGCTTCATCATCTCATTCATATTAGGTAGTATATGTAGGTCTGAATCGACGTCTATCAGCTTAATAATTTTCAAATTTTTATGATTATAGACGTTGTTTAGTGCAAAAAAATGCCGAACCAACTAAAGTTCTTTTAAATTTAAATTAGTTTGATATAATTGATATGATATAATAGTTTGATATAATTGATATGATCTATTAAACATCATACTGGATTGGAATTTTTTTCAATAAAATGTGATGTGTAGTTGGAAATATAATATGTATCGCAACAACACGTAAAAAAATTTTATGACCTAGTTCATGACAACATTCGTTCGGGGGTGTTGATGGTCGCAAACGTAACAATAAATCCTATCTCATATAATATATGACATAGTCCAATATTTAATGATAAAATAGAGAAACTAAAATAGAATAAAAAAATCAAATATGTTTTAAAAAATTTGCAAGAGCAAAACTAAAACGGGATTGCCAATAATTTATAAAGTGGGATATTCGTGGATCATGTGCCAGCCTTCATCAATGATTAAAGCTCATACGTAGAGGTTTATAAAGGTTTGATTTTTCAAGCCACTAATACAGTAATACCATCATCGAGGAAAATTCCATAACAACAAGGAGCTATCGTTGACTGAATAGAGTCATTTAATCAGTATTACCTTGACTTGTGATACCAGACTGCTATTGCTAGTGATATGTGCAATTTAATGTTAAATCATATTTCAATAGCTGAGAATAAATTACGCGAGGTTATCACACTCGTAGATCAAAAATTAAAAGAAGTTAGAAATTTATAAAAACTGATCCCTTAAGCGGAAAAGTTTTAGAACCTAGACTCTCTATAGAAATATTAGCTTTAATTTTTGTAAGTTTGTTGTTGTTTAAGTCAAGCATTAGTCCTAAATATTTAAAAATTTCAACTACCATTTTGGATTCATCACCGCACTAATAATAATATTTCTAGTTTGGAATAATAAATTTCCAATCTCTTTAACAATAATTTTTTAACGAATAATTGACTCATTTAACGACGTAGTCTCATTCATAGCGGGTTCCCTTTCACCGAAAACATCATCATCGTTTGCGATTATTTGTAATGATTTAATCTACAGCACATTATTGTTAGTATAGACAAGGTCGCCCAACCCTACTTGACATCTGATTTTAAAATACTTTTACAATCTTTTTCTCCTTGAATACGCCATTGTAATTATTTTTTTGTCATTTCACATAGATATAATAGCTTACCAAGAACTCCAATTAATATCAAAGAACCCTTAGGTTTTCTCGCTTGAGAGAAATCTGAGCCTGCCCAAAGGCAAAATAAGTTAGATGAAGAGATTAGGCATACCCACATTGTGAAATTGGGAACTACATTGGTATATCTGCAAGCGATTGTACTGCAAAAAAGATTCATATTGGCTACTTAGGAAAAAATCGCATAAACCTGTTTCAACGTCCTAGTCCTAATCCACGAAGCCTGATCAAACGAGATCGTAATTGCTTGTTTTAACTAATTAAGTTAATAAACTGAAACATAACGTAGCATTTGGCCACAAATAGCCAAACGACATGGCTTGACATATAAAATGTCTTAGAATTTTTTTTTTGAGTATTCGGTAGGTAATATTTTAATGAACCGTCTCCCTCGCCACATGCAAATGTATTTTGAACCAAATTCCTTAACAATCTGATTTGGTGATGACAAAAAGACGCATCGTAGCCAATCTCATATAAATATTGCGTTTTCCATCCCTTCCACATGTTCAACTTCGAGCAATTCTCGCTCTTTTATGCCAAAAATAGCTTAGTCAGTTGTACTCAGCTCAATACCCATCAAAAACACCACTTATACGTAGCATATTACTCTAAATCTACCTTTATAATAGGCACTATCACAGTCATTCTCAAGAAACATTGTTCACTACTACAAACACAGTTAACAAGTCATTTATGGTTGTCGTAATTTCATTTAGAATTCATATGCAACGTCTCTAAAGTCTAAACCAATGATTAGGGCTGGTTTCTTTAAACGTACAGATTTTTTCGTGGAGTGGATTTCGGACAAAAATAAGTCAATTTTGCTTACACAGCCAGTGTGGTTCTAAAATTAAAACAACTTTTGCTAAAGTTATTCTGAGATCACAAACCACTAAAACGTTGTTTTCTCAACAAATTTCTCGAATATAAGCTAGGCACGATGGTTTCACCATATATAATCAAAAAACTTTATTACACTTTTAGATCAGCTTTTTAACATGATACTGAGATGTCATGGCCTAAAATAGTATCAACATGTGTTCTCTAGAAATTGACAGAATACACAAATGGGTTTAGGTGACTTTACACCATAATTCAACTAACATCACTATCAAATTACTTTATACAATACATGTTCCTCGATATACAAATTAACTGGGTGGTGTTTTTGGATTTTGTATGTCGATTAATTTTGCAAAAACGTTTCGCCACAACTAGTGAGTATGTGTTATGGTATTACCATCAGTAGCGTTACCCAAACTTATTCCATGAATAATTCCATTGCAATATCACTCTTTCTCCTATAATTATTCATTCAACCATTTCTCATCCCACAAACATTGTTTGTCTTAAAACTAACTTATCTAACCATAAAACCTGAAACATAACTAAAACAAATATATGAACACCAACTAATTTCCATATTAAAACAAACAGAGAAAAAAAACATTAAAAAGTTGGAAAAACTTTTATTTTCCACAACCATAATATCTACGTAGAATGAAAAAGGATTTATTCGAATAAAAGTTTGAGGATTTTCTATTTAATTTCTATGTCTATCTGGACATTGATAAAATATGTAAATAAAATACATGAGAAGATAAGTTGATGATGTCGTTTGCATATTTCGAAAAATGAACAAAATAAATAAAAAGTAAATCGTTTCGTTGGTTTTGGTCATCATCATTTAGGTATGATGTGACGGAGATGAATTGAAGTTGAGTGATGGAAAAATAAAAAATACTTTAATTAACTTTTTTTTTCTGTTGACAAGTATTAATCTTTGGATTAGAATCTGATTGTAATTATTTGAATTAATTTAATGGGTTGAGAAAGAAAAGAAGTTAACAGTAATTTTTAATCAAAATAATTTTATCACTTAATCCATACAAAAAATAAAATATAGCCATTTCATAGGTTATATTTTTGATCGATTTTGATCGATTATGATCAATGTTGATCTACGGGTCTGACTACCCTGCGTACTCCAGTCCCTGCCATTGACATATGAGTTAGCGTGAGATATCACATACCACTGGCAATGGCAGGAGATGTCATTAGCCAAGATGATATCTTAGGGTGCTGGCGGACGAACTTTAATTAGTCAACGGCAGCACTTCCAGTCTTAGCTGGGCAGCGTTCCGTAGCGGTACCGCTCATTAGCTCTTCCGAGGAATCGAACCAACACGTAGTTATGTGTGGGCTTTGTGCCTCGGTTGAGGTGGTGGGCGGTGCGTCTGGGGTGCGCTGCATCAGCTGGATATTGGCATTTAGTTTTGTTTTGTTTTCTGCAAATTTCTCACAATTTGTTTTTCACTTATTATTTTGTTATTATTTCTTCATCTTATCATGAAATATTGGCATATGTCATATTTTGTAGTATGATAGGATTTTTTACTTAGTTATGCATTTTAAAATAAAACACAAAAAAATAAAAATAAACATTTTGATATATATATGGCAGTACAACCGAAAAAAAATAAGTCTGCAAGTGGTAAAGCAAATTTAAAGCGGCATGTCCACGGAATTTGCAGGGACAAAACATATATGAATCAATAAAAAATTTTAAAATACATGTTCAAAACATCTGCGGATTGAACGCTAACCATGACCACGTGCAACATCATCTTGAGCACGACAAACCGAACATTCTATTCCTTACAGAAACACAAGTTTCTGAAAATTTTCTCTTTATAGAATCGCTTAATTCCAAATATAGGCTCGAATCAGCTTTCAAACTCCATCAGGGCGTATGCGCATTCATTCATGAGAGTGTTGCGTACACGCGCTTTCCAAATTTTGAACTACACGGTGACGGCTTCAATACAATGGTTTTAAAGATTTGTCTTCCAGAAATGACTTTTTTTACAATAGCTTTATACCGGTCCCCCAACAAACGTAACCCAAACTTTTTTAATATACTGACAAAAATTATGGACGAGATTAGAGCAAAGTCCCCTAATTGTGAAGTTATCGTTACCGGTGACTTCAACGTCCACAACAAATCATGGTTGGAATTCTCCAAATCGACCGACGATGTTGACAATAGTGGAAAACTGGCAGAAATTTTTGCCGCGTCTCAGGGCCTATTCCAAATTGTTAAAAGCCCGACTTTCACTCCCCGTAATGGCGGTGATAATAGTTTTCTACTAGATCTCTATCTTACCACAATGCCAGATATTACGAGTGTCGATGTTGCGAAAGGTAGTATTGGAAATTCTGATCATTATTTAATCTCATCAGTTATCAAAACTGATTTACTTAAAACTACAGCTCCCAAACCCCGTAAAATATTTCACTACTCAAAAATGGATAAGAGTGGTCTTCAAAATTTTTTCCATGGTTTCCCTTTCGACCGTCATTGTTTTTACACTGACAATGTAAATGTTTCTGCTCAAAACTTTACAGAAACCATCCAATTTGCTATCAATAAATTTGTCCCTTTCTCCATAGTAAAACCCAAACAAAAATACTTGTATTCGAAAGCTGCCAAAACGGCACTTAGAAACAAACGTAGATCATTTAATATTTGGATTCATAACAAAACTCCCACTAATCGATCCCAATATCTAAAGGCCAACAAAATATCTAATCAGATTATCTCAAACGAAAAGTCCGAAATTGACAGAGCGAAAGCCTCAAAACTTACGTCTATGTCTGTTTCTGACAAGAGTTTCTACAGTGCCATTAATTCTTTAAATTCTGGTACAAAATTTTCTATTCCCCCTATTATTGATGGTGATTTAATCGTCAATGATCCCGCAAGAAAAGCTAACTTGTTCGCTGAACGCTTTGCTCTGAACTCCACTGTTTTGGAAACTCCTAAAGAAATACCCCAAATCCAGTCTTCAGGAGTTAATATGAATGAACTTCACTTCAAACCCAAAATAGTCGCTAAACTTTTAAAGGGGTTAAACATCAACAAAGCATCAGGAATGGACAATATTCCACCCATTATTTTAAAAACCTTTTCCAAAGAACTTGCACCTACTTTAACTAAAATATTCTACCAATCCTACAAATCTGGTATATTTCCCTCGTGCTGGAAGTTGGCAAATGTCCAGCCCGTCCCCAAAAAGGGACCAAAATCCGATATCTCAAATTATAGGCCAATAGCTTTACTATCGGTCCTATCCAAAGTCTATGAGCATTATATTAATACACATATTTCAAAATTTCTGGAAGAAAATCATTTAATATCCGACAGCCAATACGGTTTTCGAAACAAAAGATCAACTACCGATCTATTAAACTATGTAGCGCATTGTTGGAACAGCATACTTGATAAAGGTGGTGAAACATACGTTATCGCTTTAGACATCTCCAAGGCATTCGATCGAGTCTGGCATGCCAACTTAATCAACAAGCTCGTTGCGTACGGTTTTCATCCCAATGTTGTGAAGCTGATTCAAAATTTTCTATCCGACCGATACATTTCGGTCTCCTTAGACGGATATTCTTCTGAGTCTAAACTAATTAACGCTGGTGTACCCCAAGGCTCAGTATTGTCCCCAACCCTATTTTTGATTTATATCAACGAATTGTTGAAAATCACCAGCAACCCAATAAATAGTTTTGCAGATGATAGTACTCTGCACAAGTCGTTCGAGCCCCTTCCTTCAAAAGGTAAAATGCACGAACGAATTAATCCTGCCCGGAGAGACGCTGCCATAAACGTGAACAAAGACCTGAATAAAGTCGCCGACTGGGGTGACCAAAACCTTGTCAATTTCAACTCCACCAAAACACAGCTGTTGATTGTTTCCAGATTAAAGACCGAGTTCCCCAAAGATATTTTATTTAGTATGTGTGATGAACCAATAGATGAATGTAAAAACATTCGTTTATTGGGTGTTGCAGTTTCAAATGACCTACTCTGGAACGATCATGTAATGGCGATGGCAAAAAGCGCGTCTAAAAAACTCGGCCTCCTAAATAGATGCAAAAAATTTTTCACTCCATACCAATTGCTCCATGTTTATAAGTCCTATATTCGTCCCTGTATGGAGTACTGCTGTCAAGTTTGGGGTGCTGCCTCTGTTTCCATCTTGGCCCTCTTGGACTCTGTTCAAAAGCGAGCTATACGAATTGTAGGTGATCGAACTTTGACATCAAAACTTGATTCCCTACAACATCGTCGCACTGTTGCTGACCTCGTTGTTTTTTACAAATATCGTCATCAGCAGTGCTCAGATGAAATCAGCGGCATCATGCCTCAGACTTATTCTTACCCCCGTTCCACTCGGCAATCGGCTGGCGCAACCAGTGAAACGGTAAAGATCCCGCGCTGTCATACTGGCAGATCGCTGAGAGACTTCTTTGTCCGAACTGCGTACAAATGGAATAGTTTGCCGGAACACTTAGTCTCAGGTGGCTTCAACCCACAGATGTTTAAAAAAAGCGTTAATCTACACCTCAGAACGCCAGTTGTTGTGGGACCCAGGTCTAGACCTAGGTCTTAAAAGGTATTTATGTGTTGTTGTGACACATATTCTAAACCCTATTACACAACACATTTTATTAAAAAAAAAAAAAAAAAAAAATATGTATATATTTTCCCTTCATCTTTAGTCTATCAAAAACAATATGGTTTGAGTTGAGTTATTCTCGCGTTTCTATTTTTTCGCGAAAATTTAAATATTATTAATTTTTTATTACAAACTCAGTCACTCTTATTTTTATGATCCCAGAAACGATACTACTCGGTTTAATCTACGTCAAAATGAGAAAACATAAAAAAAATTGTGGAATAAATTTATAGAAAGAGTGAAGTAAAAACGTTTATTATTAAAAGAGATTTTCATCGTTTTTTATTATAATTTTTTTTAATAGTCTCATCTCGTTGGACTATTAAACTCAATGAGACGGGCAATCAAAAAAACATAAAAATAAAATGAATTATATAATTAATTGGATATTCTAAATATAAGGGTGTCTGGAATTTCATGTACAAGTACAAGTCTAATGAAGTTGGGTAAGGAAATATTCATTTCAATAATCTCAATAGACAAACGATATTCTAATCAATAAACTATTTTCATAAATTTTTGCCCAATTTTCCACAAAAACAACTTTGAGTAATTAAACGAAATTCTAACTCTTTCGATCGTTTTACATATAAAATTTGTTGAAATAATTCAAAAATTTTGAAATATTAGAAAATATTAGAAAATTTGTCAAAACAATAATTTTCCATATGAACTGAGATAAAGGAAAATTATATCGTAATATTTTGGATTTTCATATTAGGAAAAATATGAATAAATTTTATGATAATATTTTCTGTAAAATAAGAATTACATTAGTTGTTGTTGTTTCTGTTATGTCTAACGTTTATTTATTATGAAATGTGGAAGAAAAATTATTTAAGTTTATAATTGGATGCAATTTTGTTGTACGAAATATAATAATTTGTCCGTTATATATTTTCATTGTCTCTGATAAATTACGATAAAAGGATAGTTTTGGATTATATTATTGACACTTTAAATTAATGGTTTAATCATTTTAAAATGTAACAATGGAGTTTTAATGTAAATGGGGGTAGAGAATTTCAATGTTGTTTTAATAAAATGTATCAAATGCAACAATAAATCTAAACTACGCATTGAAACACTTCTGATGGAACAAAGACATTACGTTGGGTTCTAGGAATTGTTTCAGAGCCAAAATAGAATAACAGTTAGCAAGCAATATTGCAGTTCTTCTATACGTCGTCGTTATTGTTCATCTTTATTAGCCTATAAAGATAACAGGTTTGCCTCGAAAATTTAAAATTAGGTGAAATAGTAAATAAGTTATCTGGAAAAATGTAGCAGCTAAACACCATACAAATACATGCCAAAAATGCTAGTTATAGTTTTTTTCTTCGTTTTTGTTTTACAGTAACAATAGGTCTGGCGTAAGGTTTGTTTGTTATTCAAATATTTCGATATCATTTGACTTTATAATTCAAAATATTAGACAATTCTTTTCCAAATAATACGTTATTCTATTTTTCGAAAAAATCGTATCTTAATATTAATTTAATTCCACAAAAAAACTGTTCATTGTTCAAACCTCATAAATTCAATTCTAACGTCATAATCACATAAATTTTCACAAAAAAGATACAAAATCTTAAGTTCAATCAAAACAAACAAAAAAACGCAACATTGTATATATTTACTTAAGGAAAAGTTAAAACTCATAAATAAAAGTTAATGGTTTTCATTCAAAAAATTTTGAAAACGGACGTTCGGACAATACTATTCAACAAACTAGTTTTCTACTATCCATCTTAAATTATGTAATTTGTTTATAAATTGTCAATAATTAAATTAGACAACTTTGTCCTCGATATATGAAGGGAAAGGATGCAACAATATATATAACTTGAGGTGTTTCTTATCTGTTTATTTTTTTATTATTTCTATCGAAGGGAAACTATTTAAACATTTCAGATCTAACAAGTAATACTTGTTGTAACATATGTATGTCCTGGTTTTGAACTCATAGCTGATTGCAAAAATTGTTACAACAAGAATAAAATCTGTTACATCCTAATAACTTATTTCGATTACCACAAAACAGTAGTTGCAACAAAGTTGAAAACCAAAAACTTGTCACGTTTGTCAATAAAATTTAAAACTATTATACCAAGAAAATAGATTAAAATGTTGCTAATTCCGATCATAAATTTATTATTTTTGTTATGATGGACAGAAGACAACAATAGCATATGAAAGAAAATTAGAAGCAAAATTCTTTTGTATTTTGTTGAAATAAGACGTTAAAAAATATTTCATGGTGGTGAGAAAATTCATATTGAAATGTTTCGCGTGACGAGGGGATGAATTTGAAATAACTGTTTATTGATTTAATTCCTAGAATTATGTGTATTTTTTTCAAAAAAAAATTTTTATTTAAAATATTAGGACCTCGCGATTTCAGTTTTTCATTTTACTTTTTATTGATGAAACAAACTATTGTTTGATCTCAGCAACTTGGGTTTTTTCGTATGCACCATCTACACTGATGGACAAAATATAGTCACTCACTATCATATATATGCATTTGTTAAAACAACGCAACAGGAGTACCGGATTTGATCAAAAACACGCAAAATACCTGGCCTTCGTGTAACCAAATAATTTAAAAATAAAAAATTCAAAATTAAGAGGATTTTCATACAATGCAATTGAAAAAAATATTTAAACTTACATTTCAACAATTCTGCATTAATTTATTCATAAATATTATAGCTGATGACTCCTTGACTGCTATTTTTTAAATAAAACGAAATATTTAAAGCAGTTTTCGTTTTTTTTCACTAGTTCATGATGTTGCTCGCACGATTGGTATATTTCAATATCGCCTTTCGGTGTGATTTATATAACAATGTCAGTTTGAATCAGTGTTGCCAGATCGCGGGATTTTTTGCCGTTTGCGGGATATTTCATATAAAACGGGAAAGTGGGAAAAAACTTGGAAAGTGCGGGATTTTTCACATTTAATAATATAATCGTTTTAAATTAAAACTTATTTTGAAATGGTTGCCAATGTTTTACCAGGCTTCAGAAAGTTGTCGATCACCCGATAATTTTAATTAAATGCATATGCCATCTATCGGCTTTAGTATTTTTAAAATCCGCGGTAGAATTTAAGCCTTCTGCTGTTTAAATATTTTTTAGGGGGATAGGTACGTTGTGAAAACCCCAACGGACCACCATGCTATCTGAATTTCAGGAATATTTTGATGCTGCGAAACGAGAAATGAAATCACCTGGAACTACAAATTGGCTCTCTATGCATCCATCTTTTTAAACATATTAAAAAATTGGGATGTTTGGCATCACTATTTTATTTCTGAGCAGTTGTTTATGTATCGAAAAAGAGCTATTACAATTTTAAAATTTTTTGAAAATCTTGAAATCAAGACATATTTACTTTATTAAAAAATGTCCTTCTCAATTTTAATAGATTTAATGCTCCATTTTATAGCAGTTCTTTCTTATTCCACAAGTTGTATGGAGAATCGAAACAATAGTAATATATTGTGTAAGTGTTTAATGCAATATTTTATTTTTCAAGGAAAACAACCCAAGTAACAAATTTTGTTTACAAATTTATTACAGTACATTTACTCTGTAATCGTAAAGTTACAGTGGTAACTGTACCGTAAACGTTCAGTAAGTGTTTCGTATACATTTTGGGGAATAATTTTGGCTTTTACTGAACGTTTACGGATATCAATTCGCGTAAGAATTATGTATGGTTACAAACACGTACGTAGTGTTACAGAAAGCAAAATGTATGCGATTTTTATCACTACGGATTACTTACAAAAAAGTTACAATCTCATACTTTAATACAAAGTTTCGGATGATTTGTTGTAAATAAAAAATATAAATAAATATACAAATACAATAATATATTTTATGTTTATAAAATGCAAATATTATATTTTTGGATAACTAATTTTGTACAGTTGGATGTCAAAATCTACAAACGAATAATAAAATTTCGATTAAATTTTGGAAATACTTTTAAATTAATAATGCGCCATAAAAATAATAAATTATTAAATATAATTTTAAAAAAAATTTTATATGTCAATTTATTTTAGAGAGATAAAATTATATAAAATTTGTTTTATTATTTTCATAAATTTAAGTTTTTCTAAAATACTTATAACATAAGTTATAAAACCCAATAAAGTTTCATTAAATGTATTTTGTTATTTTTTTTAAATACAGTCAAATATTAATTTTGCTTAAAAATGGCTGAGTTTTCAATTGTAAGCTTTCAAATACAAGTAAACCCTATGTAGATATACAGAGAGTGTACAGAATATATACATTTACATTTTATTTACATTTACACTTCCATATTTAAAATGTTAACATGTTAACGTAATGTAAACTCTATGTGTTTGATCTGTAAACATAATCATACAATTACAACTTCCAATTCAAAGAGTTTACATGTATAAATTATGTAAACGTTTAGTATTAGCCTCGTTGTTGTGCATTTACATTTACACCTTCCTTTTACAAATATTTACTTGTATATGTTTTGTAAAAGCTTTGTATAAATCCTTTTACAACTTTTGACATTTGTGAAATAAACAAAAGTGACATTTATTTTTTATTTGGTACAAGCAATCCTCAAAAGTTCATGAGATATATGTCCAATTTTTTTTTACATAAACGGGGGGTGGGTGATTATGTACATTTAAACTTACACAATTATTTACATTTACATATGTCAATAAATTAGTAAATGTAATCCTGGCATTGCGATTCAGCCAGATCTAAATATAATAAGTTTAAATGTATCTTGTAATTATCTTACGAAATTTTGCCTCAAAGTGTTCTAAGCTTGGCATTGTTGGACCACAATAAAATGCAAATGGTCTCCGAATTCCGAATGATCGGTTATACATAAAATCGACCAAAATTCTCTTTGCTATTAAAAATGGGAAGGCCGTCAATGTTAAAGGTAACTGAAATATGAATTAGGTGATCCAAATTCGAAAACTTCAACCAACGTATTAGCTCATAATACCAAAGCTTTCCACTACCCGTTCAAATAATACTTATATTTTGAAGTGTTTGCAATAATTTTCGGGGATCCTTTGGTTAGAAATTAAATCCACGAAACTTTAAAATCACAAGTAACTCTTAAATTAATTAAGACTTAAGATTCGATTAACTAATGCCCAATATATTGAGTTGTCTATCACTGAAAGCTGGCTATAAATTTCTTTATCATCGCACGATGGAAACAGACATCTTTTATTAAACAAAAAATTTTGACTTAAGAAAACTGTATAAATTATCTGACAGTATAAATACATTCCTAATGTAAATGTCCCGTAAATATACGGTAAGTATATAAGTTCTCAATAAAATAAAGTTTCGTAATTAATCTGTAAATGTAAAAATACATTTACAAGGCCAACGTTTAGTATATTTACAATGTAGCTATAAGCTCTCGTAGACTTTACACAATGTAGTCATTTTGTAGAAGTAATAATACAGTTACATAGTACATAATCAGAAACGTTACATTCGAAGCTATAAGTTTACTACTACACTGTAGCTTTACTGTGTACAATCAGAAACAATATTTTGTAGAAGTATAAATACCGCAACCTATTTTGAGTACAGTATGTGTTCCGTAAATAAAACAACAATAGTTTGTGACTATAATATATACAAAATGTTACTTGGGAAGCAAGCATTACAAATTTTCGATAGAATAAAATTCATTAAAAACGAACCCAATACAACGTTTTATCCTTTCGAGAGAGTAACATTTATTAATTTAAATTGAATTATTTTAAAATTTGTTGATAAAACATGTAAAACGAATAAGGAAAAACAATGAATTTTATTGTATTTTTTTGAATAATTAATTCCAAACAATTAAATAAATTTGAATCAATTTCGATATCTATTTAATTATTTGCCATTTTGAAAATGAAAACTCTATAAAAAGCCTAATGAAAGTCCTACCTGATGAAAGACATCAAATTTTATACTAATGAGAAACCAAAAAACAATCATTTGGAAATTTAATTCAATTTAATCATAGTAGTCTTTGCCTTTTTTAATATTCGAGAGAGGGACATGCGCTCGAATTGACTGTTTTTATATAATCAGTACGTCTATTCCGGCATTTCTCTGGGAATTGTAAATTGAGAAAAAAGTGCAATAAATGAAATAACGAAATATTTTCTAATACGAATTTGTTATTTCCCGCGGCACGGACATATACTAGTTATGAAAAATTGCTACAATTTATCTCCCAATTTATCTCTCTCCTATTTCACGATGTACCGGAACAGGGCTACAGGTCGAAAATGTTTGCTTTTTGGTTGAAAATGTTTGATTTTTTATAACATGCAATCAAATTTTTATAAAATAAATAAAATTTATTTCAGCATTCAATACAATCAAATAAATTGTTTTATTGTGTTGCGCTACATTCGTGGTACAGAATAAAATTAACAGCTGTTTGTTTCATTCTATATATTAAGACTAATAACGTACACAAATATAGTCGTAAAAACAGAGATAAACCTATATTTATAGTTGTCGGAAGGATAAATATTGTTATAATTGTGGTGGTTTTTGAAGTTTTTTCAATAAATAATTGAATTTATATGTATATTTTTATTGAAAACATGATGGGAATTTCTGGGGGATTTTTTCCTTAAAAAAATGGGAAAAATCGGAAATTTTCGATACGTCAACGGGAAATTCATTTTTGAAAATCTGGCATCACTGGTTTGAATTATCCCTTCGATGCGATCGTTTGTGATCAAATTCGAAAGTAAAAGGTCTAACAAAGTTGAAAAATTGGAATAATGAGTACACTAATATATTTCCATGTATTAAAGAAGCAAGAAATGGCCAAAAAGATCATTGTCGATATATAATGTCGAAATATAGCAATAAATATTTCACAACGGAAAACGAGATATATAAAAACATATAAAAACAAAGGAATATATGAGTCCATGTAACAAAAATGCGAGCGCGAAACCACTGCAAATATTTTTTTGACGTTAATTTTCTCTCCTCATCAACATCTTCTTATCTTTTGTGAAGTGTTATTCATATATTTTTTATTTTTGAAAAGTTAACGGGATCAAAAGATTACAAAAATGGTGCAAAAGCGGGAATGTGGTACTGTCACAAAACTAATCAGAATCAATTGTTTCGTTCAACCGGTGGCGAAGACAATATGTTTTGATAGTTTTATGTACAACACAAATTTCCTCAGAGTCGAACAAAATAAACGGCGATTGCTCCCAATGTTTTCGCTCCCCAAATTGTTGAAGAAATCAAAGTTGAATTGGCAATCGGTTAATTTTGTATCAATAGCATGTGCCGCATCAAATCGCAAGGTTCTTAAAAGGTTGCCTGTAAATTAGCTGAAATTACAATTTTACAGATAGAACAATGAATTTAATAATTCAGGTGGAACCGCAGAGATCATCGTCCAATATCTAAAAATAGCCATGCAGAATTATCAAATTGATAAAAAAATCGTTACATTTTCTGGTGTAAATGCGCCCACAAACTTCGGTAATGTTCATCGCACTATGAACGTTGTAAAGCAACTGAAACTTAAAATTAAGGCAAAGATGATTTACATTGAATATATAGTGGCAAACATTTATACACATTTTTGTCGTTATAAAGTTCACAAGGAGAAACTGAAACGGTTTTGTTAGGGTTACGAAGAAAATTACACGCAATTGCAAGAAAACAGCAAAACGCGATTTCTAGCGCTAAAGGATTGTTTGCATTTATTACAAAATTTTGAAGCGTTGAAAAATTTTTTCGACTCGAATATAAGGAAATAATAAATGGCAAAAAATTTCTAAACGAATTACTCTCGTTCGTTGATAAATTCTCTTATTTTTTGGAAAATTGCTCAAGCAAGTGGTATTGATAACTATACTTGCTTTCGAAATTTATACTTATACTTACAATATACTTGCTTTCGAAATGTTTGCAAAAAATTATTTCGAATTATCACCGCCCTTGGGAAAATACTACTGAAATTTTTTTGCCTTAGTTTAATTTTTATTTAAACCAATGAAATTCTCTAAAATGTAATGACATCATTCAATTTCACCAATAACATTTGAATTATAATAATAACAAATATTTATACGTCTGGCCTACTGGGATATTAAAAATTATCAGTCTAATTTTGAAATAATTAACTGATATCACAGTAGGCCAACGTATAATTCATAAAAAATATATAAAGAAATGAAAAATTTCAAAAAAGTTTCTAAACGAATTTCCCTCGTTCGTTGATAAATTCTCATAATATTTTGAAAAATTCCTCAAGCAAGTGGTATTGATAATAGCCCTCGGCCTACGGCGTCGTGCTATTATCAATATACTTGCTTTCGAAATTTTTCTCAAAAATTATTTAGAATTATCACTGCCCATGGGATATTACAACTGAACATTTTTAGCTTTATTGTTATTTCAATTTAACCCAATTAATTTCTCTAATATGTAATGACATCATTCATTTTGCACAATCACATTTTAATTATACTAATAATTTGAGATTTTCAAATAATCACTGATATCACAGTTGATTATCAAAATATTTTATTTTTTCTTACAGAAATATGAGTTAATAGTTTTCAAATAATATTTTCTTGACTAATCCAATTTTTTTCCTGCAAAATAATTTTTATAGTGAAGATATTGTGTCATTTATAATATTCTTTTGGTTTTTTGTTTATTTCCAATTTTCGATAAAATTAATTTTATTTAATGCACCGATAGATTTATAGTAGGCCTGAATAAATCAAAACAATATAAAACATATAAAAAATGCAAAGAAATCAAAAATGGCAAAAATTTTCTAAACGAATTCCCCTCGACCGGTGATAAATTTTCATAATATTTGGAAAATTCCTCAAACAAGTAACATACATAATAGCTCTCGGCTTACGAGCTCGTGCTATTATTAATCAACTTGCATTCAAAATTTTTACAACAATTATTTCAAATTATCACCGCCCCTTACGAAATTACTATTAAAACTTTTTTGCCTCAGTTTTATTTTAATTTAACTCAAAGGAATTCTCTAAAATGTAATGACATCATTCAATTTAACCAATAACATTTAAATTATACTAATAACAAATAGTTATACGTCTGACCTACTGCGATATCAGTGAATTATCAAATAATTTTTAAATTAATTCACGGATATCGCAGTAGGCCAGACGTATAATTCATAAAAAATATTTTGGACTTTTGCAATTCTTTTTCTTATATCTCCAAAAATTTGACTTAAAAGTGCCATTATGTCTCAGACAGTGTGAGCAGTGGCTCCATCCTGTTGAAACCACATCCCCGGTATGTTTTCAAGTGCAGGACGTAAAAAATGTTCTATCATAAACTGCTATCCCTCTGCATTTACGGTTAAAGCACTTCCATCTTCATTTTCGAGGAACTAAGGTCCAATGATATTTTTAGATGTAATGCCACACCATACTTTACACCTAATGGAGTGCAACTGAATCATTACAACACACTTAGCTTTTCGTTTAGTAGCCCAACTTCTACTCAACCCTTCTCACACTAGTTGAAACCTTTTTCATAAGTTTTATCATAATCACTTCATTATTGTAGGCTGTAGTGTGAATGAAAAAGAATTGGAAAGCAGAACTGTTGTGAACTGTATTAAGTGATTACATACCAAATTTTACCCAATTCGGTTAACTGATACAGATGTTATTGAGCTTTCCAAAAAACATGTGCTGGGACCACTCCCACTGGTCATACATATTTATTTTTAAAGTTTCATCAAAATTCATTCACGAACGATTGTTACATGTTCCCAACAAACATAAACACTGTGAGAAAAATCAGCTGTTGTATGGTGGTATCAACCCATAATCAATGTACACCAAAAACTAATGAATCCTATCTTATATTGGTTGAAACAGTACTAAAACCTTATATACCAAGTTTCAATACGATTGAAATCCAAAACTAGAATTTGTTGAAGATTCAAACTTACAGGTGTTCGAAAGACCTCCCCATTTTGTCTAATTTTGAAATAAATCCAAATTTTCTATTTTTAAGTTAACCTGGATCTGGGACTCTGCGCAAAAGCGGGCTATACGAATTGTGAGCGATCGAGCTTTGACATCAAAACTTGATTCCCTACAACATCGTCGCAGTGGTACTGACCTCGTTGTTTTTTACAAATATCGTCATCAACAGTGCTCAGATGAAATCAGCGGCATCATGCCTCAAACTTATTCTTAGCCCCGTTGCACTCGTCAATCGGCTACCGCAACCAGTCAAACGGTCGAGATCCCGCGCTGTCATACTGGCAGATCGCAGGAAGACCTTTTAGTCCGAGCTGCATACAAATGGAACAGTTTGCCAGAGTTCATAGTCTCAGGTGGCTTCAATCCGCAGAGGTTTTAAAAAAACGTTCAACAACTCCTTAGAACGCAAGTTGTTGTGGGATCTTGGTCTGGACCTAGGTCTTAAAAGGTATTTATGTGATATTGTGACACATATTCTAAACCCTATAACAATACACGTTTTATTTAAAAAAAAAACAATATACCAAATTTCATAAAGATCCCATGCATTTTTGTCACGAACCAAACCACCCACCCACCCACAAACATGCACCATTTTTTTAGGTGATTTCCCAAATATACCGCAATTTACCCAAACAATATGTGATTTGATGTTCCAATTTTTGTGGGACAGTCCGAATTTTTAACAAAACGTCCCGCGTTCCGCGGCATTTTAAAAAGTCCAAATTTTTTTAAAAAATGCACGACAAACTGGGCAGTCCTAGAGAACGGGAAGGAATATACCATTTTAGCAAAAATAACGATAGAAAAGAAAGAGTTAGAAGTATTGCATAATTTCGAAAGAAACCATGGTCCTTACAATAATAAACTAAAAATTGTGGATTACGTAGCCCTTACCAAAACCTAATGCTGCATCTGGATAGGTTTTTTCTACGGTAAATAAAGTTAGGGAATCAAATAAATCACAATTAAGTGTTGAGACTTGGAAAGCTTGCGAAATAGGAGAAATTAGTTTCAACATTTTTCGAACAATTCTCAAGAAAATAAAAAAGTCAGACAAGTGCGAATAAAATTCGCTCGTCAAGGGTTTTGTGCATGTAAAGAACACAATATCAAAATAATTGACATAAAGTTGTGTTGTAAAGTGTTTATATTGCCAGACCATAGACACATAAAAAATAAATGTTTCATCTTGATATAAAAATATTACTTTAGGTTAAATGTTATCCATAGCTGTTTATGGTAGCTAAGGAATGAATCAATTCTGTTAATTTAGGGGGTGGGAGGTTTTAACACTAAAAATAGAACTTTTTGACAATAATTCAAAAACTGTGCATCGCAAAATGCTAAAATAAATTGTAATATTTCTATTCTTTCTGTAATTGTAATATTTTTTCAAATTTTTCTGTTAATCAACGAAGAAACGTAGGTGGGAGGGGCCCTCTTTTTGTTCCACTTTTTTGACAATAATTCAAAAACGGTGCATCGCAAAATTCTAAAAAATTGTAATGTTTCTTCATTTTGGTGTTCTTTCAAATAACATCCCACTCATGCGGGTCAAAAAATCTTTTTTTCACCCTTCCCCACTCCCATCCCCTAAACACATAGAAATAAAACCATTTGAGACTTCGTTATATTTTTTGTTAAGGTTTTATCAAATTTCCTATCTCTATGAATTTTTTCGAATTTTTCTGTCAATCAACGAAGAAACGTAGGATGGGGGACCAGCTTTTTGTTCCACTTTTTTGACAATAATTCAAAAACGGTGTGTCGCAAAATTGAAAAAAAATTGTAATGTTTCTTAATTTTGGTGTTCTTTCAAACGACATCCCACTCATGCGGGAAAACAAACCTTTTTTTCACCCTTCCCAGCCCCATCCTCTAAACGCACAGAAATAAAATCATTTGAGACTTCGCTATATTTTTCGTTCAGTGTTTAACATATTTCCTATATTTACGAATTTTTTCAAATTTTTCTGTCAATCAACGAAGAAACGTACGGGGGGGCCAACTTTTTGTTCCACTTTTTTGACAATAATTCAAAAACTGTGCATCGCAAAATTCTAAAAAAATTGCAATGTTTCTTAATTTTGGTGCTCTTTCAAATGACATCCCACTCATGCGGGTCAAACAATCTTTTTCTCAACCTTCCCCACTCTTATCCCCTAAACACACAGAAATAAAATCATTTGAGACTTTGCTATATTTTTCGTTAAGGGTTTATCAAATTTCCTATCTCTATGAATTTTTTCAAATTTTTCTGTCAATCAACGAAGAAACGTAGGGTGGGGCCAAATTTTTGTTGCACTTTTTTGACAATAATACAAAAACGGTGTATCGCAAAATTCTAAAAAAAATTGTAATGTTTCTTAATTTTGCTGCTTTTTCAAATGACACCCCACTTGACCGGGTTTTAAATGGTGTTTTTACCCCTTCTCATATTCACCTCCTTAATAAATATTGACTAATAATAATAAAATAAAAATTTGACATTAAAATAATATAGGTGAAATAATTTTCCTAGAAAAATTTTAAAGTGCTCAATTTGAAATCAAGGTGGTCCGGAAAATGTCTGCAAATTAAAATTCAGGGTAACTTTGAAATCAAATTGCAAAAGAACGACTCATCCGATATCTTCGGTTTTATATGTGTTTAAAAGCTAAGCTTGACTGGCCTGGAACAAAAGAAGTTTCTGTAACTTTGGCATATTTAGGGTAACTTTGGAATTTGAATATTACGGAAAAAAATTTTAAAAATGCTGTCAGGGCCATTTTTTTTAAAACTGTCATTTCTCTAAGGCAAAAGTGCAATGCATTAAATACAATATTCAGAAATACGTATTTAAAGATGGCGCTGATGTCGTAGATCGTGAAATTTTTTTTTCCACAAACAAAAGTCACACCTTACTCTAAAACTAGTCAAAATATAGAGAGCAAATTTGTTTTGTTTTTGTTTTGATCTATAGATATAAGTTTTTAAAAATGTCGATCTCAGGTCAAAAAAAAATTAGTTTTACATATTTAAAATTCGAGATGGAACGGTAGACGGCTGATCAAAAACTTGTGGTTTTAAGAACATTTCAAAGTGATTAATTTTAGGTAGGGGTAGTCTGAAACGATTCTAAAAACTGAAGCTCACTGTAACTTTAAAATCAAATTACGAAAGAACGGCTTACTCGAAGTGTGTGTGTTTTCGAAAGGCATTTGAATGGCCTTTCTAAAAACTTAAAAATACGCAGTAAACCTTTTGCTAACACTGTTACTAATAAAAATTTATGTTGTAAAGATATTAGTTTTTAAAAATGTGAATCTCAGGTCAAAAATTTTAGCTGTAAATTTGATATTTTTGATCAGAGATGCAGATTTTTATAATTTTAAAATATATTTTTTTGATAAGTAAGTCAATTGTCTTTTCAACGCATATAAAGTCGTTGATATTGGGTGAGCCGTTATCTTGTAATATAATTCCAAAGTCATCCTAAGTTTGAACTACCAAAAATCTTTCGGAAGCCTTATTCTCAAGTCATACTAAACATTTTAAAATTTTTTTAAAAACTCAGCAATTTTTCATTGGACCTATACTATTTATTTTTCAAGTAAGAAGTCGAAAATATATTATATAGTACAGTGTTACCGTTCCATGAACATTTTTTAAGCTTCATTTAGATTAAATATATCAACTTGGCTAGTGATATCTCGCTATTATTGCCAGTGGTATATGATATCTCACGTTAACTCATATGTCAATTGCAGGGTCTGAATTAAAAAAATTCCAATTCAATAATAACGCGTAGATAAAAAGTCAAACGCAAGGTAAAAAGTAATTAATTTACTTTACAAAAAATAATCAAAACCAAAAATAAAACTTATACCATAGAATCCAAACACTAATCCATCATTTTATTTTTTAAATAAAAATAACGTTGTGATTTTATGCATGCACTTAAAATATCCAGCAAATTAAGGGACCTCTTCACACTGCTTATTTTCACTCAAAACCTAACCAGTTGCATCCTTTTAGTTTAGGAACCTAATGAACACGACCTATTTAAAACAAAATTTCCATAAACACTAACTAGAGAAAGTTTAAAGCTTCAATATGAATTTACTACTATCGTAATCAAATGCCAGGACATGAAGCTTAAAATACACAACTTTTATAGAGATCTTTACTTCAGTCAGACTATATGTAAAACTATACACAAATCACTCATAGAATAATACTTGAAGCTTTGGCATAGACCGTGACGTATGTAAATAAATATAATTCCTCAACATGGCTAATGTTATATAAGCAACAACAAAAGCCTTTAGTAAATTTATTTTTAAAATCACAAATAAAAGCATTCATTCTGTCAATTTTAAGTTTTATTCCATTAGTGGAAATTGCGAAAAAAATAATCATTTTTCAATATTAAAAATAAAAGTTACATAAAAAACCCGCATTTTAGACAACAAAATTACTTTAAAATACCAAAAATCATTTTTCAAAATAATGTCAAACATTTTATTTAATTTCTATATGAAAAATCGGTTTTCGTGCTAAACACGATAGGGTTGAAATGTTCTTCTATCAAAAATGTTAACATTATTATTGATCAATATCAATTCCTGTGACTTATCAACCATCAATTTATGATTTTAAAAACCAAATCAAAATTTTCTAAATATCCTTTTAGATTTTTCAAACCAATAAAAATTCTAAGATAGGGTGCAAGTTTTTTTTATTTAATTTAAGGATATTTGTTAGAAAAAAAATCAACAAATATCGAAAAAGTGCATCCTTTTATATAGATTGATTGTTGTTATATGTTCAGGATGGAAAACTGTTGTTTACAGGAAGATTAAAGGATTTTAACATTTTTAAGTTTCTTCCAAATTTTTATTTATGTTGATTTCTAGTTGATACAATATGTGGTGTTGTAATTTTTAAGGGATGGTAAAGGAGAAGGAGGTATAAGTTTTATGGTAAGGTTTCGGTTTGTGGTAAGGTGATAAGATTAAAGTTGTAATGAATAACAGTTTTATAAATAACCACACTAAAGAATGATGGTCATCGAAGATTAAATTAAAAAAAATGATATGCAAAAAATCTATCAGAAAAATGAGAAATAGTTTTTCTTTGTCCTTAAATCACAAAAACAAAATTTTGAAAATTTAATTTTCGTCTGGTCAAGCAGAATAATACTGAAAATAGAAAATATTAAAATTCTAGCAAAATAAGTTTTACAAATATACAATAAGGATACAAGGATAATGAATGTTGTCTTATGTATACAGAAAATGGGTTGAGATGATTTAGAATATTATTAGTTTTTATTTCTATTAAATCTGTTGACCAAATTAGTTTCCTTTCATTCTTTTCGGTTTCAATTTTATTTGATGTATCATGAAGAATGAAGATATTTACTTGCTTTTTAAGCAGATGAGTTCAACCTTGGTTTATAATGAACCAGACATGAAAACGATTTAAATTAATTTTAAAACAAAAGGAACTTCGAGACAAAGATTGCTAGAAAGATGTCTTAAATATTTTTCAAATATACAAGGATTAAGACAGTTAAATGATACAAATAAAAATGTGTGAAAAATCTAAGTATTAAAATCTCAAACTTATTTCGCATTTCTCGACGTTTTAGGTTATAAAGATTCTAAAAAAGGAAAAACAAAATGTCCGTCTGTCTGAAGGCCAACAGTCATAACTGCCGAAAACTATAAAACCGCTGGAGCGATTTAAAAAACTTTTGTTGTGCAAACCAAGAACCATATTTGATGTAAATGAGAAGGATTTGTCATCATGTGATGAATAAAAATTTAAATAATTTAAAATATTTGTAATTTTCGGTTACTCTACATATGTACGTTCTAAACCTTACTCTGAAGCTACCAAGCCCCGTGAGTATGAGCACTATCAAATAAGTGATTAAAATTAACGCAAGTACGCTGGATTTGTATTTATAAAATTAAGTAAATATTTTGATCGAATCAAACGTTTTTCTAAACTTGTCATAATATTTCTCAGAACAAGAGCTGAATTCTGTAACTGAAAATTTTTATCACTTCACTATTAAATTGATATTTTGAGCTAGGTGAGAAATCACATTTTTGTGGTGAAATAAGGTTTACCAGGTTTACCACTTCACTGCTGCACAGTTACAGCATTCAGTTGCTATACATTTTATCGAAATTTCTTCTTTCTGTCCAAGTAGCTTTCGTTACCATGCTAAATTGGGTTGAATTAAATAACAAACCCAGCACTTTGATTCTATATTTTAGCAGATGTAATGTAGCAAACCCGATATAATAAAACATAATAGTGTATTAGAGCTAAATTGAACAAGACTGGTTAAAACTACTACAAAACAAAACTGAAAACTTAATTGTTCCTCTCAATATATTACAAATACAAAAGTTTGTTCGATCACAAACATAATATTATCAATAAATCAACTGTAAAACCCTTTCAAATTCCCTTTAACAGACTGTGACGAAATTCATTTGGTGTTTATAGAATTATTTTCAATCATTACTTAAAAATAGATGAACTTGCAAAAACTATTTCATTTAATGTATATACACATAAAAAACAACAAAACATCTCAAGTAAATTGCAGCATAACAAACTCAAACACTTTTGATTAATTGATTTTCATTTTTGAACAGGAAGAGTCAAAAAGTTGTTATCATAAATTTTCAGATTCAATATTTTGTTTGTTCAAATCATTAAACTACAAAAAAAAATTGTTTTACTCAAATTAACCTTTAGTTTAGTTCGGAGTGTTACTGTTATGTTTAATTTTGGAATTTCTATGATTAATTATAGTCTACGGAAAGATGATGAGTTTTTGTTGTTTTGATTTATTGTTACTCATGTATCTAATGAAGTGAATGTTGAAGATGTTCAGCATTTTAAAAGGACATCTGTTATGCTTAATTGGTTCTCTAATAGTAATCTAAAATATACGTGATATTTTTGAGTAACCCTTAGACGGTTGCAAATAACTATTAACTTACTCCCTTGTATATAAATCATAACAAAATAAATATATATTTATGTATAAATAATAAAATCTACAAAATTTAATTGTATCAATAAAAAGTAAACTAACTTAAACAATAAACTTTTCGTTGATGTTGTATTTTTATAACCGAATTAGTCATTACTAAATTGTATTTTTAAAATATAAAGAAAAAATTAATAAGGAAGTCACGTGACCCACTAAAAAATTCCTTTTTATTTCTAATAAAAATTTGTAATAAGTAATAACTATCAAATCTAATGATATGATTTTATGGTTTGTGATATTGTACTTAGTTAAAAGGAAAATGTCAATGACTTAGAATTTCATGGTTGCATTTGATAAGCTAGCAATAGGGTGAAATTAATTATCTGTTCAAGCTTTGGGGAGTAAATTGAGGTCCGAAGATGTTACATTGTTTATTGTTTCACAATGGTTCAATTTCTAATAAGAGTTAAATTAAAAATATAATAAAAATACAAATTACAAATTAAAAATATGAGTTGAATTTCTGATCAGTTTCAGTATTGCAGTCGCCGATATGGTTAGAAGGTTGTAGAGATTTAGTGGATACAAGCTGTGTAAACTGTTTTCGTTACGCAAATATTGTACATCGAAATAATTTTGGGCTGTATAGCTGAACTCGTTTTTATCAAGGAAAATTATAACAGACCATAAATTAACATAATTTAGAGAAAAGATGATACAATCAGCCACTCAAAAACCTCTCCATTTATTTATATTTTCGACAGAATTTTACAAAATCAAAAAATTTCATATTTCTTTCCAAATTTCAAAAATATTCTAAAAATCATAATAAAAGTCAATTTAAACTTTTTTTAAAAATTCTAAAAAATTTTCAAAAATTATTATAAAATCAAAGATTGAAACTTTTTTCGACATTCTAAAAATATTGCAAAGATTCGAAATTCAAAAAACTTTTTCCATGATTCTAAAAATATCGCAAAAATTATAAAAAAATCAAAAATACAAACTATTTTATAATACCAAAAATATTTCAAAAATTATTACAAAATCAAAAATTGAAACTTTTCCGAAATTCTAAAAATATTTCAATAATTGGAAATTCAAAAAACTTTTATCAAAATTCTAAAAATATCGCAAAGCTTAAAACAAAATCAATATACAAACTTTTTTCGAAATTCCAAAAATTACAAAAAAATCAAAAATTTAAACTTTTTCAAAACTCTAAATAAGCAAATTCCGAAAATTCTTTGAAAATCCATAATACAAACTTTATTTAAAAAATTGGGTAAAAAAAGTGAAAATCATTCTTTTGGCACACTTGACAATGTTTGTTTGACAAACTTATAATGCACTAATCTAGTTTTTGGTCTCAGATATCGAAGCAATGACATGGAACATCAAAGCGGCTTAGGAAAATTATGACTAATAATAAATTAACATAAAATATAGAATAATTCGAAGCGCATTTTACTAAGTAACTTCTCAGTAATCTCTTCATATTAGCATTCCTAGCGTTCAGCAATTTCATCCCTTCTATTAGTCCAGAAATCTTTCGCATTTATTTTATTGTATTTATTTCAATAATTACAACTGGCACGAGCTGATATTTTCCAAACTTTTTGATCCAGTTAGTCCAGAAAACTGCAGAAGTCCAGAAAACTGCAGAAGTCCAGAAAACTTCAGTTTTTGTGAAAAACGACGTTTAATGTCACACAACTTGGTATTTTCCAATCCAACTGTTACTATTTGGTTTGCCCTAGTCTGGATCAGGCATTGGTGGGGCAGCCTCCTTAGGCCCTGATGATGAGTGTAACGCTTTTTCCTTATCAGACCCTGATTGGGATAATCGAATCAGACCCTGATTGGAATAATCAGATCAGGCCCTGATTGGGACACCCGGATCAGACCCTGATATATATTTATATATTACATACATAAATTAATTAAAATAAAATCAAAAAATTTCAATAAAAAAATTAAAACATATACCACCTTAATCAATATTATTATAATCTTTCAGCCGAGAAGCGAAAACAAAAACATACATGAAACGATTTTAACTATATACATATTTCTAAAATGGATAATACTCTAGTGAATTTTAACCCATTGAAATTTCAGCTAGGGGTCAAATACGAAAAACCAAATCAGGGCCTGATATATTCAAATAAGGTTAACTCTAAATGGGTATTGTTAATCAGGCCCGAAACAAGACCACATCAGATTACTCTAATAAGGCTCGCACTTGGTGAACTAACCAGGACCTGATCACGCCCTGACTGTATTCAGATTTTCCCTAAATAATTTCTGCTCCGGTAAATGCTTGTTTCAATAATTACAACTTTTAATAAAAAACGACATTTAATATGAACTAACCTGATATATTCCAACCTACTGTTTCTATTAGTGATTAAACTGCTTATAAAACGTCTCTACTTATTCTTAATGTTTCATTTCAATAGTTGCAATTCTTTTTTGTAAAAAACGACATTCAATAATGACTTTGTAAAAACCGCATTTTATCTAACACGACCTGATATCTTTCCACCCACATATTCCTATTAGTCCATAAAATTTAGCGTAAACGCTTCTTGTGGAAAAACTATGTTCGCTCCATAAACTTCTAACAATACTTTTTCGTGTAACGTAAATGCATCTTGTTACTTATTACAACTTTCGTAAAAATATAATATTTGATCTGCCACAACCAGATAATTTCAAACTGTTCCTATTATTTTAATTTGGTGGAACCCGGAATCACATAAAAGTTTCCTAAAAATCAAATTTCCTTCTGCAACAAAATGATATTTCCTAACTGTTCCTATTTGTTTGGAACAGCTGAAGCTGGATAGAACCATATTTCATACTCAATTCCATCTTCAATTATACATTTTATGTAATCCAAATAATTACTTTGTTTGCCAATTAAATGTTTCTAGTCGAAAATGTTTCCCATTATCTGTTTGGGTAACAAACTGAATGAAAATCATAATTCTTTTCACACTAATTATCCAATAATATCAAACTCTTTGGGCTCTATTTCCGACCACATAAATGTGAATTTAAAATGAAAATGTATAATAAAACCAAGGTATTATTATAACTTCACAAAATATTAAAAGATCTTCGAAGAATGTTTATCGATCCGGTCTCGTTGATTTATGTTTAGGGTTGCGTACTTTGAAAAAATAAAAACGGTACCCTATTGGTGAGACTTCAGTCCGAATTTATTTTTTTTACTATTTTTTGCTATAAAGTCCAACTCTACACATGGTGCCGAAACTGGAGCAAACTTTTTTTTACATAATGGTCTAGTGATTTGTGTTCTTGTGATTTTTTTGATAAAATTTAAAAATTGTAGTACTAAATTCACATATTATACAATAAAAATATAATGTCATACATTCTAATTTTTAAAAACTGATCAAATTTCCATACGGAGACCTGTTTCAACTTCGCTCTTACAATACAATTCCCACTACATGATTTCAAATATCCAACCAAGATTTCTCATTAAACAACAAAAAATAGTCATTTCAAAAATAAAATGATTTACCTTCAACAAATCTGGTATATGAATCAATTATTAACTTTATTGTTTTGATTTTCAAATAATATTTAGAGTACAAGTGATACCGTAAAAGATTTGTTTAAATATATAAAAAATGTTACGAAGTAATCAAAATATTACATCGATCATTTAAACGCTGTGCTTTCCGACTAATAAGACCGGTCAAAACACTCACCGATACCATAATATGCGACCACTTGGGCGCTCCTGTTAGTCTACCGTTTTGAAAATCCGATACTGGAATATGGCTCCTGAAAACTGTGGCGGTAATTCGTTTTACTGCCGGTATTTACAAATGATAATAAGGAATACACATGCGGCCTCTGGCCCAGGAAAAATCTCTAAATAGTATAGTGTTTAAGGACTCATGTTATTATACAAAAAAAAAACAATAATTCAAAATTAGAGCTGAATGTAAGGCCAGAAAACGTTAATGTAAAAATAAAAACTAATGGCAAATTTCACGAATAATCAGCAAAAAAAATCAATTTTTCACCTTGATCTCTTCAATTTTGTTTATTTTTTTCATTAAAAGACCATTAAAAAATAAAAATATCTGTGTCCTTAGAATTTTCATTTGACAAACAGAAGCACACAGGGCTGTCAAATGTTTTGCACGTTTACATACTGAGGTAATTTTAAATTCAATTTTCTAGATAACGATTACTCCGATTTTGAAAATTCTTTTTGCACTATACAAAGAATTAAAATAGTAATCTAAATATCAACAAAACACTGATTAATTTTAGTTTTAAAGTATTTAAAGATGGCGCTGATAAAATATTTAAAATTTGAGAATGCGTTATTTTTTGTTTTGAAGATATACAAATGAAAAGACGGCTTTTCGGCTAAGAAATTTATTTTTACATATTTTGATATTATTACTCTGAAATTTTCCTGTTTGTCAAATGAAAATTATAAGGACAAACATATTTTTTGTTTTTAATGTTCTATTAATAAAAAAAAATCACTGTTGCTATACATTTTATTATTGTATACCGGCAATGCATCAACATTTATCACTTTATAAAATTGTTAGCAAAGGCATTATCCGGATCGAATTATGAAGTGCAAAACTAACACGTTTCATTTCGGCACGACAATAACCCGGCACTTGTACTATGTCATCATCCTGTATTTGGTATCAGCTCTCAACTTCCGTACATAATTAGACGTGCGCTGCCAAGAATGTATTCACACATGATCATCTTTACGACGACCACTACTTTAAACAAGTGTTTTTTTGTTATCGCCGATATTTATTGAACAAATTCTTAATTGCACAATATATGTCAAACAGTATACATAACAAAATAACAATGAAGTTGTGTGCAAACTGACTAGAACACCAAAATGCCTTGCTGGGAATATGCATGAAGTTGGCCGCGTAACATTTTGTTTATGAATATAAATCAACAATTATCACAGTTTTTTTTATAATTTTTAATTTATTTATTTAACACTTTTAGCTACGATAACCACGACCAAACTGACTTCCCGTTATTAAAAGAGCGATGTTTGCAACATTGACTAGAACATGTGACTGAGTGTGTTAGACAACAACAACTGTGTGTTAGACAACTCTGATGAGTATGAGTTCAATCCCGACATATATCGTCGAAGTTACCGCAGAATGTACAAGGTGGTCGAATCCGATACCTTTAACATAGTTAATTGCCCGAATTGGACTAATGTTTTAAGGTAAAGGAAGTGCTAGTCTTCTTTGACCAATTTTGATGTATCTGTGCCATCCAAGTTCAAAGCAATTGCAGATAATGTGTTCCAAGGTTTCCGCCTCCAAGTTGCAGAATCTGCATCTATATGTAGAAAAAACCTAAAACAAATGTTATGAGTTATTATTATACTTGTTGGCCGTGTAAGCCGTTGATGTTCTTTAAAACACTTGATGGAAGGAAAATCATATTATTTTAGGTTTATGCCGTTTAGTAATATATTAATTAACTGTAAAGTTTGGTTGACTGGCTTCGCGCTACTAATTGTATTTCGTTTGTTATCATTTTGTCTAAAACACTTTAATTTTATGATGGTTCAAATGATTCTTAGATAAAATTTACCATCGGGAACTAATATATAAACTTAAACCTTTCAAATCCTTGAATTTCTTAAATGACAAAGTATTTACAACATAATGGTCTGGCATCATCAACATTGTAAGTACAATAATTCAAATAATCTCAAAATCATTTATATAAAATCCTTCAACAAACACTTAATCTGTTATACAACTAACTCTTAAAACTTATAACTTCTTTAACTTTTTATTCTTATTTTTATGATTTTCAAACTCAATAAATGCAATAAAAAATAAATCTGAGCAAATGTTTTAATCTTATGAACTTTTTATTTTATTTTTATTGGAAATTTTTTTGTAAGGATATGTCACAGATTGATATAACGAACAAAAAAAAACAACATGTAAGAAGAATTCAATTATTTTTTAAGAAAAAAATTTCAAATTTTTTTCTCATTTGATGGATTTAAAAAGATTACAAACTTACTTTGATCTTCAAACAAAGAAATATTTAAAAAAAAAACTGAGTGTTAAATTCCAGTAGCAACTGATCTTCAATCAAAATATATCTTCTTATGCAAATGCAAAATAATTTAATAACCGTAAAATTTAATGAAATTAAGAAAACGTGATAATTTTCATCTTGAGGAGACTAAAAGAGTTTGTTTAACGACTACAAGGTTTTTTTTTGTAATCTGATTTGTATCTGTAACAATACGATGATCATCAAATCACAAAAAATGTAAGTTTAAATAAACTAAAAATCATTAAAACTGTCACAATAAATCATTGAATATGTTTTTGTTCGTGTTACAAGCTTATATGTAGCGACAAAACAATGTTGTCGTAAAACCTCAGTAAATGGCAAAAAATTAATAAAAAAAAATTCGTTACAGATCACGTTATAGAATGTGTTACGGGGTTAACAGACTCTTCCTAAACAATAGTTTTCTACTTTTTCTGAGTTCGAATAAATGCAATAAACATTACTTTGTTAATAAAGTTTTCACGCTAACTATTAAAATTTTTATGATAGTTTATTATGACCGAATTTGTGGAATATTATGATATAGGATTTTTAGGGCTATAAACTGACAAACTAATTTTTAATTTGATTTTGTTTGCCATCTCATTTCTTTCATAAAATTATGGAACGAATAAATATATCAAACCATTTGATTGAATTAATTCAATAGCTTCTTCCATAATTTTGTTTTTGATAGCACACTTCTTCATACGTCACATTAAATATTAATTGTAGAAACGCCATCAGCGATTCAATATGATTAAAAATTTTTTTGGTTATTTTTCTAGATTATCCACACTATGTCGTGATGTGTCGATCGTGAACGACCGATGTTGATAGAATGGATCAATTCAGTGAACGATGACCAATCGTTCAGTTAGTAACAGAAATATCGTTCGTACTTATGAAATTTTTTTATATGAAATGAACTTCTTTTACTTTTCTTCCGTTCAATAAATGCGCACAAAAACGTGTTCTTTAAAAGGTATTCAAACAATTTGTTATTACAACATACTAAAAAAAGAGACACAAACAGTAAAAATTAAAAAAACAGTTATTTAGCATTGTAAATAAAAAATTAAAAAACCTTCATATCGAATAAAAAAGAAAGAAAACTGGAAAACTTTACTTAAACCGAACGATCCTTTAAAAAAGTGACCGATTTCAAATGAACGACCAATCTAAAAATGAAAAAATGATTGCTAGAAATAAATCGAATAAAAGAACGATGCATAATGAACGACTGATACAACGATGAAAAAAGGCTACTTATTGCTTTTTGTTTAGAACGGACGATCGATCCCAAAGGAACGACCGATTTAAACAAAACAACTCATCAAAAATCAAAATTAATTCGTTCTTGTAAAAATATTTGCTTATAAAATAGAGAATTAATTGTTTAGTATTTTTCAGATTATGATGGCTAAGTCTAAGAAAAAGGTTTGGGTGCTTTTGTTGTTTTGATTATTGTTAATTTTTGTTTGTAGTATGGATGTTGTAATATAGAATTAATATCCTTTTTCAATATTTTTTTCAGTCAATCTTTGAAAAGAAGAGCAATTTATTCTTGAATGTCAATAACAGGACGATAAGCTAGACTGTAGCACTCGTTAAACGGTGGTCGCACCAGGTTGTAAGCAAACATATGTCCAGTATTGATAGTAAAAACAAACGTTTAAGGTAAAGTAAAGTAATAGTGGAATTGTGGTTTTGAAAATAAATTACAGTAATGAGAAGCATTTGTTATTTATTTAAAAATAACGCTTTCTCGCCAATTGTGTTCTTTTTATTTCGCATGTTCATGCTATTTTCAAAATGTTTTGAATAACCGTTTGCAGTATTTGTGTTTTTTCGATTACCATTTTGTTCAAGTATGTCCTATTATGATCCGGGCCGGATCAGAGTGTAACAAGGCAAGACTTAATAGGTTATTTGCATCAGGTTCTTATCAAAAATCATACCTGAGTTCACTATTAAGATACGTCCTATTTGTCCTGATGCGGCCTCGACTAGTAAAACCAATATTGTCATCAGTGTTGAAAAGGTATCTATCCGATTCAGCACTAACGATATTATTAATATCATTTTCTCCATATTGTACAATTAGTTCAAAGGTTCACATTTTTTGCTCTTGCGGTTTCATTAAACTTTTTTTATATACTTGTACGAGTGTATAGTCTGTCAATTTTTGGTATATCTTCAATGGTGAACAAGTCTTTCCAAAACGCGACGCGTTCAAAATCGTTACAGGAAATGCTGATCAAATCGGTTTTATATTATTTGATTTTTTTTTTTATTAATTAGTTAGACATGTATAGCACACTTAATATGAAATATTCATTATTCAGACTCTTTGAATATCCGAAGATACCATGTCAACTATAAAGGAAGGAGATGAGGAAAATGGTAGGAAAGAGGATATTGAGACAACTATATTAATTGTTTTAAATGATGATGGACATTTTCTTTAAATGCCTGATGGGAAAATTCATCGGGAAATACAAAGGAAGGCCTTGAGTTCCACAATTTGGCCACTCTATTAAAATAGTCGTTCTGGAAGGACACAGTTCTACAACGAGGTATTTGTACAACAAATGGATGAGATAACTCGGCAGCTCTTGTTTGTCGATTATACTGCGCACAAATAAGGTGATTTGATTTTTGATTTTGATCTTGATTTTGATTTGATTGAAATCAAATCAAACTAGTCTACGAGCTTAGCAGTGATATGTGTTGCCATTTTAATATTGATTTGATTGAAATCAAATCAAACTAGTCTACGAGCATAGCAGTGATATGTGTTGCCATTTTTTTTCATTTTTCTCATTGTAAATAAAGGAAAAAAGAAAAACAATAGGGGTTATTGATGCAACTATTTTGCTTATATTTTTTTTTAATTTAATTTAATTTTATTTATTTCGTTTTCATTTATACATTTATATTCTTGTACGCTTTTTAACAATAACAGTAATTAATACTAGAAAGGCCTAGTGTTCCGTCGAGACAACGTGACAAAAAATCATGATTTTTCGAAGTACTACACGCAGCCATATATCACGAAAAAAAATACATTTTTTGCTGGTTTTAAATATGTCAAATTGTATTGAATTTATGATTATTCTTAGTACATATGTTTTTGGCTAGTCAACAAGGGTTGCATATTGCATAGATAAGTACCACCCCAACAAGCAATACCATATTGTAGCTTAGATTGGTAAAGTGCAGAGAATAGATTTTTGAGAACTACCTGAGGACAAATCCACCTTAAAAAATAAAATGCTCTAGTAAGATTACAAAAATACTGTTGGCGTTTTGCTATGTGTGCCGACCAATTTAGTTTTGAATCCAAATAAAGGCCCAAATATTTAATTTTGTTAAATGTTTCGATTTCAACACCAGTTGAAGCACAGCTATTCGAGATGCAGTCATGCGAATGCCAGATAATTGCTTTAGGATTATATTTTAGAGATATAAAATCAAAATAGATAGCTTTTATTTTAGGACTCGGTGCTAGATTAGGTAGATTAGGTGCAATGAGAACCATTTTTTAAGGTAATTAAATCTGACTCAAAATTTTCAACAACATTGTGTATTGAGGTGAAACAGTAGCAGAATGTCTTTTCATCTGCAAAAACAGATATCTGACCTTTAAAGTTTTGTTGAAATATTGAGTTTATGTATAAAAGAAATAAAACTGGACCAAGTACTGACCATTGTGGTATACCATTATTAACTAATAAAAACGAACTGAGGACATTAGCAATTCTAACGAGTTGTGGTCTATTTTTAAGATAGGACTTAAACCACTTCAAGATGGTTCATGGAATTCCAATTGATTTCAATTTTTTAAGTAGCAGTTTGTGGTCTACCATGTCAAAGGCTTTCGTTGTGTCAACAAACAGACCTTAAACTGATTTGCTCAAATTAATATTTTCGTGGACCCTATTTAGGAAATTCAATAGAGCATTCTCAGTGTTTTTTTTCTATGCGAAATCCATATGGCTTATCACTGAAATGATTTTTTATATCTAAATATTCCATAAGCCGGTTTTTAACACACTTTTTAAATAGCTTGGAAAAATTGACTGTAGTGCAATAGGTCTGTAATTATTTAAGTCTTTCTTGTCACCCTTTTTTGTAAATGGGTATGACTATCCATTTTTTAATGGTTCAGGAAAGCAACCGGTTTCCAGGCTTAAATTAAAAATGTGTGACAGAACGTCGACTAAGATTAGAGAAATTATTTTTAGTGTCTCGTTGCTAGTTTGGTCGGAACCTGATAAGGTTTGTATTATTTGCATAAGAAGTTATAGGGGCGCAAAAACATTACGAATCATATTCAATAGGGCAAACGATTGATATATTGATTGAGATCAGATTCAGTGATTTGGAGTACTTGTAAAAAACTCATTGAATTCGTTTTAAATACTTTTTGGGTCATTTAACAACAACCCGCTTAGAATCTCAGTTATAAGTTTGTTTTCACTGGTATTACCAATTTATTTAGTGTTGAATATTTTAAGTCAATTTTGACAGTAATGAGCATAACATGTTACTATATGTAGATTTTTTTGGAAAAACACCAATCGATTTGCTCAGTTTCTTTAATATTAATTTTTTTTCATTAAAAATTCCATTTTTTAAATTTTTTGGAATTTTTAATGAATAAAAATTAATACTAGAGAAACTGAGCAAATCGATTGGTGTTTTTCCAAAAAAATCTACATATGGTATTACCAGGTAACTCGTTGACTAACTCCCATTGCTTTTTATATTTTATTTTTATTTTTAGAGTACTGTTCTCACGTGTCATGTATTTTAGTATTTAATTTCTTTAAGTACGTTCGTAGATAAGTGGGCATTTTGCTATTGGTGGACTGTAATTTGGATTTCTCACAGAGAAAATTTTTTTTGTGAATCTTTTTAACTAAACGAGATGTTATCCATGGTTTTAAGTTTTTATGTTTGAAATTTATATTCTTCACAAACTTTGCGTTTGCATTTTGATCAGCTATTGTGATCAGAAAATTTTCAAATGCTAGCGATGGATTGTTTTCCGTATAAACTGAATACCATGTTTCGGCTGTTAAAGACTGTTTTAGTTTTGTATAATCAATGAGATACTGATTAGCCTTAGTAGGCTTCTTTGGCATTGGTTGTTTTGAAATATTTATAAAGGATACGATAAAATGGTGGTCGGTTTTATTCAGGTCAATAACTGAGCTAAAATTGGCAAAACTATATTTGGCATTAGTTCTACTAAAAATATGGTCAGTGCATGGGGAGGTGGTGATTGGTTTACTGTTCAAACTCAACATTCGCATGTGACTTTGGCGCAACGATTTTTTATTATATTGATCCACTATTCAAATTCAACATTCTTCGGTACAATTGGCGCAACAATTTTTAATATATTGATTTACTATTCAAATTCAGCATTCAACAGTACCATTGGCATAACGACTTTTATTATATTGATTTGTTTATATTGATGTTGATGGTGTTCAACAATTGCCTGTACTATTGGAGCAACCTTTGTTGTTTTGTTATATTAATTACTATATGTTATACACTCTAATTGATTAGTGTGGAGAAGAAGAAGCATGAAGTTTTGGATCCAATTCAAATAATGGGGGCGAGTGAAACATATTAAATTTTTTTAATAATAATAATTACATTTGATGTGGTGTGGGTGATGGTCTTGGTTCCTACGAGTCGTCAGAATCCCTGTTCTTTGTTTATTTGAATCCGTCTTCTTGTGAAACCTTTGAGTGCAATTCTGCATTTGTGATGAGCTGAGGAAAGGCAATAATCGAATTCATAGACTGCGTAAGTCAGAAATTTAAAATCTCAAGGTACGCAATTTCCCTAATATTCCGCGTAAATCAGTGTTAATTCAGATTTTACCCATCACTTATCCACACTTACTTCGTCTGGCTCCAAAGATATTGTAGAGAAAGAATCTGTAAGACTTTAAAGAGCATAGGTTGAAAATAATATAAAATCTTAATATAATATTTTAAACCTATGTATTAACGCTGTTCAAAAATGGGACTTTTGGGACGATATCGTAAATTTTTCAATAGCTCAAAAATGCTGAAAAATTTTAGGAAAAGATAACGACAAAACAATGAAAAATGCGATTGCAATCGCCGTATTGATCAGCATAACGGCAGCTTTCATTTAAAACATCATTCGCTAAAATCAAACTAATTTTTTTTGTTCGAAATCTCAGAACTGTGAGTTATCCATAAGGATTTTTTCTAAATTTTGGACGAAATTTTTCACTCCGAAAATCACTAAAATATAAATAAAAAATTGACAACACTTGTTAATTTTTCACAAATATTTTTGTTTTTTATTTTTTGAACTTTGCTCAATGCATTTCGGCTTACGCCATTATCAAGAGCGATACAAAAAAGTTATCGCTCTTGATAATGGCGTAAGCCGAAATGTATTGAGCAAAATTTAAAAAATAAAAATAAAAATATTTGCGAAATATTAACAAGTGCTGTCAATTTTTAATTTATATCAAAATGTTTCGCCAAATGCAGACAGTCGACACAATTGAATTTAATCACTAAAATGGTAAATAGATTTCATCCGAAATTTCAGATATTTGTAATATTCTAAATGACACAGACAGTTTAGCAAACATAGGGTTTTTGGTTAAACCCACTCAAATTTTGAGCTACAAGGAAACAGCAATGCATCTTGCTTAAATTTCAATAGTGATAATATGTAAATATGTCAAAAACATTAACAGTGAACTAGCATCCATTTTAGTATCTTTTGGACGTATCCGTTAAATTCTGAATAAAACTGAGTTGTGATAAACTTAAGGATTTTGGTGAAAACCACTCAAATGCCATAAAAAACAATCAGAAAACGATGAAAAAATCATCAAATGATTTTTTTTTCTATTCTTGAAGAAATTTTTCTAAAAACCTTTCAACTTGTTGCTGGAGAATAGAAATCATTTTGAATATTAGTTATTTGTTAAATTCTGAATAAAACTGACAGTTTTGGCAAACTTATTGTTTTTGGTAAAAACAACTTAAATTCCATTCTTTTAATATTTGTAATATTTGCTACACTCTTACTAATTAGCTTGCAGCACAGAAGAAATGTTGCATTATGGATGAACGAGCTTTCGTAGATATCAAATAAATTTTACCTGAAATAGCAAACCTATAGCGTTACACCAGAAAAACTTTTAAGGTACGTTTTTATGGTTTTCAATAACCAATTTTAGTTTTTTTCTGTAAGTGTTTGTAATCAATTTGCGTTTTAAACAACTTAGAACGCACGTTGTTGTGGTGCCCTGGTCTTAAAAGGTTTTTGTGATATCCACTGTAGATTCTACTCCACAAGACGTTATATTAAAACAAATTCATAAAAATTTAAACTACAAACCAGCCACACAAGAAAAAATAAAACTTAATCGAGCCGAATACTAGAGCACAAGATGCAAATATTTTTACTAATTTCATCGACAATCAATTTAGTTTTTAAACATTATTTTTACTTTATCATCACAGATGCCTATTTTGTAAAGTTACTTAAAGCATTCAAATTTTTATTCCAAAAATGTTTCTTCTTTTCTATAATTTAAGTTTTTAGCTAAGTATTCATTTTTAAATTGAGTTATTTAAGAATTTCATTTGATTGGAGTTACTCTAATCATTCATCGTAATTTTAAAGTTTTATTCTTAAATTCATGGTCGTGGGTTTTTAGATTTGGGGATGATTATGCATACCATACCATAGTTTTATTTCTACTACTGTTCTGTCACTGATCTTCTGACATCTGATTGTTTTCATGAGCTCAACATTCGATCAGTCGAGCCAATTCTATATGTCTTAAACATTTATTGGTCATCAGGAGTAAATAGTTGAATTTACCTCCGTCAAAATTAAATTAGTTGCTCGTTTCCCTCCCTAACCTTGAGAAGGTTGGTGGTTTGCATACAAAATAACTGTACACTACTATCATAGAACTATGCCAGAAAGAAGTTTAACCTAAAGAGATAGAACTGATTTCTTTCTCGCATCATGAGGTATAAAAATAATTTGACCTTGTACCTTAGAGCCAACGTTGAAATTCATAGAATTGAATAAACTAACGCTCCCTTTTATCAATGAATAATTCTTTAATAAAAGCAAGCAATTGCATGCTCATAAAACAAGCCTAGAAGTCAAGACTTTTGGGAACTTAGTTTCAGTTTTATTCCAGGCATAGTTTGTAAACAAATTTGATTTTTACCTATTATTTTATTTTTATTTTCTCCATTTTGTCATAAAATATTGGCCTATGTCATATTTTACTTTGCGATAAGAATTATTGTTTAGTTCATCATCATTTATCAAAAAATTATAGAAAAACAAAAAAACTAATTGCATTCATCAAGACGCATGTTGTTGTGGGACTGTAACGCCCAACAAAAATCTGTTCAGTGGACCTTTTCTTTTAAAATCTAAAACAAACAATTTTCACATAATATTTCATACATTCCGAATACTATCAAACAATTTAAAATTCCTTTCATAAATAACATCTGTCTATTTATGACGTTCCACTGTAATGCGTAATTTTGTTTACTACTTTAAAACATTTAACGGATCTTAAATTTCGATGAGTAATCAAATATTTTTATTATTATTTGTAGTTTTTCAATGTGAAAGAAAAATATTTTTTTTTGTTAAACGGATATTAAATTAAAGTAAGTTGATTCTGCGTAGGTGTTTGTGTTGAATCATTGATAGGGCACTTTGTTTTACATTGTTATATATGAGGAATGTTTGCAATATCAACAACTGATTGAATTTTGAAGGACCTTAGGCTTAGGTTTCTTTAATATGATAGTATGTGACGGTTAATTTGAATTTTTTTTCTCTGTCTGTTTCGTTTGTTTTTCTTTATATACGGCAGATTTGTCATGAATGGGAATGAATGGAAACCGCTGATATAAACGAATCGATTTATAAAACCACATTTTGAGATTTAATTAATCAAGTTTTGAAAGGTGTATCGGAACGAACACCTGCATTTTTTATAATGATATTCTATTTTTTTCACACAAACTTTATACAAAATATCGTTAGATACAAATAACAGTATTAGTTGATTTGGAATTTAAAAATAGAAAAATTGAAAATAAGTTTGTGGTTGATTGTATAGAATTTTTTTTGTTCAGAAAATTTGAAAATTAACAAAATTCAAACGATGAAGTTTTTATTGGAATCTGAACAATTTTATTTTTATAATCAATTAAATTAAACTGAATTAGAGGTGTTCCTGGGTTAGAGGTCATGAGTGGATTTTAAATAATTGTTTATAACAGGACTTAGAAACCTGTTTATTACAGGACTAAGGTTTTAAAAGGCTTCTATGTGCTGTTGTGACACATAAGGTAATTCCTACTACACAATTAATTGTATTATGAAAAAACTGTTACTGGGAAAAAATAAAAAGAAGGAAAATTTGACGATTATTCCTGTTATAATCATATTGTGCTTAAACCATTAAAATTAAAATTAATTTCCAATAGTGACCAATGCATTCGAGTTTCGACCAAACCACCACATCTGCAATTTCGTAATCATCATTATCTTTGTTTTTTTCTCTGAATTATTGTTATTATAATACAATCTTTTGACACTCATCATTTCCTTTTATTCACATGCTTATATACCATTATTTGTCTACTAAAAACCACAATAATAAAAACTTTCTTTCACAAACTATTATATTGTTATCAATACACTTTTCTAATCGAAACTTATTATTATTTTTATTAAATTTATTAAAACAGAACGCAAACAACAGAGCCAAACTATTTTTACTATTTTCGATTTTCTATGGTCATTACACGGACACGTGACTTAACGTAGAAAATAATACAATGAACACGTGGCGGTGTGATTCTATCAAAACTAAATTAAGATAAATATTTTTTTTTGTGTTATTTTGATGAAAAATTATGAATTTTTTGGTTTAATTTCGTCCACAAACACGATAAATGTAAGTCAAAATAGAATTCGACAATTACGTATTCGAAAATGGAAACTTACAATTTCCATTTCGGTGCTAATTTGATGAAAGTGGTTTTGTGTGTACGATGTAAATGGTTTGTGTGATGGGTCAAGCTGATTAGCTAAAAAAAATTTCAGAAGTTTTATGAAAATGATCTACCTTGGATAATTTTTCTCAGGTATCGAATAGAGTTTTTCAAAAAAAAATATAAAATATGAGACCGGTGAGTAACAGCAATATCTTTATTGGAAAACACTAATTTTTAAAAAATTTTTGCACATTTCCAATCCCTCCTTATGTGCTCCTCAATCCAAACAAACAAAATAAAAATCTAATTACTCTGACACATTTTATGAATAATGATTAGAAAATTGAATGAATGTTGATCAAAAAACAAAAACTATTGATAAATGTAATATTTACTTCGTTTACGGTAGTTTGTAGGTTTCTAAATCATTTCTAAGTCATAATAATTCACTTACGATGTCGTGTGTCTTATTATGGTGACAAACGCATAATAACAAATGAAAAACCATTTCCTTTATTTTTTTGGTAATTTAGAAACATTTCGATCATTCTAATGTAATAAATGGAATTTATATAATTTGTGAAATAGAAAAAAGAAAATCCGAAGGGTGTGAAAAATTTGTTTGTCGAAATATTATGATTTATGTGATAAATTTAAAGGTAAATTATAATTAACTGTTTGATTTTTTTTTGTGATTCGTTGTTTTGATAGTAGGATTTACGCTTGCACGCTACACAAAAACTGTTCCATGCACTGTAAACAGTAAAATACAATACAATAAACTTTCTTACTTTCTCTCTATTTGGTTTGGCTCACAGAGCTTACCTTAACCAATTATGAAGTACAAATTGCTTTATAATTTTTGTTCTAGAGGATTCATTGCAGCAATTAGGGCTGAGTTTGCCCCATCATTTCTAGTGATATATCATTTTTATCATCTGGGTTGTACTTAGATGGTGTAACGAATTTTTTTTCAAAACAAATAATTATCACCAATTACTTTGTAGTATCCACGATTTGTTTGGTTTGAGATTCAAAATAAAAAGCAAACAAAATAAACCAACTTCCAAAAATAGATAAAAACTTTAATAACATTAAACAAAAATCATAATAAAATAGAGGTATAATAAACAGAATACATATTGTAAAGAAAAAAATTTTAAGTCGTTAACAAAAAATGTTCATCTCCATCATAAACTATTTCATCTGAATTAATATCTCAACATAATTATTCGAATGTATAAATAATAAAAATTTAATTCGCGAAATTAATAATAATAAAATGATTATTTACTATTATTATTTGTTTTGCGATGAAAGATGATTATCTTGTCGTTGATAAGCTTTCAATTGTATCTTAATTTTTTATTTTATTTTTTTTTATTTAACTTCAGAACATAACAAAATTGATGGATTTTGATGGATGAAAATGATAATCATCTTCTGAAACTATTAAAATAATGGAAGAAACGAGATTACATTGTAAATTATATCACTTAGTTTGTTTTATTTATATACATTGTAACATTGAAGATTTGTATGAACATTGTTGACGATCTTTTCAATAAAATCGAGAAGAAAAATGGAAATCGAGATAAATTTTACTGTTTCGTTTTAGCAAAAAGTTGCTCGTAGCTCCCAAAAACGAGATAGTTAAAGAAGTCTGCAAACGAAAAAAGTCTCATTTGAATCATTTTAATTTGCCGTTATATATTGCCGTTATATATTACTTACATGTATCCACAAATAAATCCAAACAAAGAAATATAACTCGAACGAATCGTTCAAATAAAAGTAATTCATGACTTTCTGTTGAAATATAAGATTTAAAACAGAAACAATAAATAAAATAAGTTAAACAACAACCAAAACCAATAAATTCTGTAAAAAACAATAAATATTACAATACTTATCTGCGTTTGTAGATTTCAATTTCGATCAAAGCAATTCCTATTAAATCCCAAATAACGACATGTTAACGACATTTGACATAATATTAAAAGAAAATAGGAAAACAAATTCAGAGTTTCTTCATAAAAACAAACAAATATTTAATTCAATAAAACAATTTAATTACTCGAAATCATCAGTTGACTAAGCAACTAAATCAAATACAACCAACGAACACAATAGATATAAAATCACTATACACGAAAAAAAATAGTATTTCAAAGGAACACAAATTACGATTATTTTCTTATTTTTATTGAATTTAATTACTTTCTCCCTCGCATTTTTTTGATATTAAGAAAACAAAAGAATATAATAATAACACGATACTGATTGTAAGGACTACGGAGGTAATAGGGGTTAACGAATTAAATCTCATTTTATTTATATTATTTTTATATCTTCAGATGTCCTCTTTTAATATTTTATCTGTTCTATCTTATTCTATATATTATACTTGTACAATATCAAAATGGTATATAAGAGGTATTTCATAGATAGCACCAGTTTGCGAATATGTGCAAAACTAAAAAGGTTGCTATCTTACCCTCGCATATCACCCACATATATCCGATATATTTATTTTTGATATAATAAAAACATTATTATTGTAATGTTCAATTCACGAAAAATGTGAAAATGGGGACTTGGACAAAGTAATAATTGAGCTATAGTTGTTTTTATTATTTTACGGAAGATCTGGTGATTTACTGTTAAATTGAATCCTTTAAATTTTAGCAAATTAAATTAAAAGTGAAAAACAAGAAAAGCGAACGAAGTGTGATTTTCAAGTTGATTGATAAGTTTGAGAAATTTATATTTTGTATGTGTTACAGAAATTAATTAAATTTTATAGCAACAGATTAGAAAAAAAATAAACAAGAGGTGTAATGCACGCGTAATATCCTGGAAATTAAATAAGATTATCGAAACTTTAAAACTGTAAGAGCTTTAAAATGCAAGGTGTAAAGTATTATATTTTATAATAGAAAATAATAATGGGAATATGCTCAATTGGGAAATCTCTTTTTAACAATATATTAAAACAAAAATAAAAAATGGTAGCATATAAAAGAAAATAATTTATCAAACAAAAAAACAACAAAAATTATATAAATTAAAATCTCAAATATAAATATAAAAAATTTCACTGATGAAAGATATATATATCTGAAACCGGTCTGATTTTTATATTTTATAAAAGTTGTTAGAAAAATAAAACATTTTTATTAAATCAACAAATTTAATAATTATTTAATTTTCTCAAATTTTAGTTAGCATCTTTTTGTAATCCCACTTGTAGTCCACCATATGAAACATAAGAAGATAAACGACTGAATTTTGCATTTTGAGCTTCGTATCCTTCTATTGTATATACTCTTCACACTCAACATGCTCAAAATTATCAGTTCAATTTTCTTCGGTTTCTTGTACATTCAATGTAAACCACTTTTAAGTTTTCCATACCTGCATGTAATGAGGTATCTAATACCAAACAAAAGTTATCCCCCAACTTCATGGAGCATAGCCACGAATTTATTATATCTAGTATTACATCCATTTAAAATAGATTCAAATTCACAATGTAATTGATGAAAAACACTAAAATTTTATACCTTCTAAAATCCAAATCCAAATCATAATAAAAGTATCTTAAAATAATGCTCCCCACTTGAAATGAAAAAAAAAAACAACTACATTATTTTAATTAAAAATAATTACACCGAGTTTTGTTGAAAAATGTATATATATATATATATATATATATATATATATATATATATATATATATATATATATATATATATATATATATATATATAATATATATATATATATATATATATATATGTTATTTTAGTTTGAATATTATTTTTTAATAAATTTTATTTGGTTTTTTAGCTCTTGT